>OZ007588.1:276025788-276625788 GCA_963931845.1 Maratus michaelseni
ATTTGTTAGCAATAATTTTTACTTTCTTATCGTATGTAAGTGTTTTGAGATAGATCACGTGGTTCAGCACCCGCCCAGTTCTTTTATTTATTTTTTTTTCCTTTTCTCTTTCTGAATTTTTTGCATCGTTCATTTTGTAAGTAATAGAGGGTGAAGCTAGAACGATATTTTTACTTTGCTTCTTTGATAGATATGGCTAACCGTGAAAGATTTTTAACAGTACAGGAAGCTATTGAATATTTTAACTCTTTATCAGATTCAGATGCTTCGGTTGATTCTATTATAGATATTTGCCAATTGCCTCCTGATGACAGTGGTGCTATAACAGATGAAGAAGATGTAAATGAAAATGAATTTCAAAAAATTATGCCTGCAGATGTATGCGGACAATTAGAAGTTTTTACACATAGATCAGTTGATGTATCAGATGATGAAACGATTGTTTCTGTACCTTCTACATCAAAAACTGAATCAAGTTTGAAGAGAAAGAGACTATCAAAGAAAGAAGATATGAAGCCGAACTGGAATAAAAATGCATCTTTCAAAAAATCTTTAGAAACCATAAGTAATATGAAGCCTTGCGAATTGTTTCCCGAATTAGCAAATTTATCGCCAGCTGAAATTTTCAACAAATTTTTGCCGATGGAATATTTAGCCCATTTATCAGAAATGACAAAACTGTATGCAATGCAAAAAGGGGAAAATATTGATGTAGACGAAAAAGATATTGGGCAATTTTTTGGGTTACTCTTATTTAGTGGCTACCATACTGTTCCTGGTGAGGATTTATATTGGAGCACTTATGAAGATTTGTCCGTTCCAATAGTTGCTTCAGTTATGTCTAGAGCCCTATTTAGGAAAATAAAGAAATATTTTCATATTGTAGATTCAAATGATTTGAAAGCAGGAGATAAATTGGGCAAAATTTCTCCCTTTTATCAAGAACTTGAAAATTTTTTTTGGCAGTTTGGAATCTTTCACAGAAAACTAAGCATTGATGAATCTATGGTTCCATACTATGGTCATCATTCAGCAAAAATGTTCATAAAAGGTAAGCCTATAATATTTGGTTTCAAAATTTGGATGCTTTGTTCGCATAATGGTTACCCATATGCAATGAAAATTTACGGTGGAAAAAGTCCGGAAAGGAGTAATATTCCCCTTGGATCAAGAGTTGTATGGGAACTTTTATCGTGTACTGAAAATCCGAAAAAACACGAAATATACTTTGATAATTTTTTCACATCTTATAAACTTTTGGCGGATTTATCAGACAAAGATTTTAAAGCAACTGGTACAATTCGGGATACTAGAACAGGACAATGTCCTTTGCAATCATTAAAAAAAATGTCCAAATGCGAGAGGGGAAAGTACGATTTTCAGTGCGATGGAAAAGTTTATATGTGCCGATGGTACGATAGTTCAGTTGTTACAATAGCGTCAAATTACGATACTCATGAACCTATGGGTAAAGCAAAACGATTTTGCCGTAAAGAAAGAAAAAAGGTAGATGTTTCACAGCCACATCTTGTAAAGTGCTATAACGAAGGTATGAGTGGAGTTGATTTGTTAGACAGACTTCTTGGAAGTTACCGTCCTATGTTCCGCAGCAAAAAGTGGTACTGGAACTTATTTAGCAATTCCCTAAACATGGCTGTTGTTGCGGGATGGATTGTACATACTGAATTACACCACAACGCAACATCAGAACTGTCACACCTGAATTTTCGAAGAGAGGTGACTTTGAGTTTACTTCGAATGAAACCCAAGATTCATTGTATTCCAGGTCCACGTGCCCATCCAGTAGAGTCTGCACGGCAGTCAGATACGCACTATTTGGTATCACCATCTCAAGGACGCTGTGTAGTTTGCCAGAAAAATACAAGGAAAATGTGCTTTGAATGCCAAAAGCGACTGCATGAACACTGTTTTCCCTCTTATCACGGACAGTGATGCAAACTATAAAATAATAATAATAATAATTTGGTAAGATAATTTGTATTTTATGTAATTATTATTTATAGTTTTATGTAGTTAATATTTGTAATACATATAATTATTTTATCATTAACTTTCAAGTAGTTATTTGTGCTTTTCTATAGTTGGTTTAAACATTTTTACTAATTCTATTTATATCTATGCACATATATATTATTTAATTCTTTCTTTGCGCTTGATTGTTTTTATAAAGTATAATATTCAACACACGAATTTCACTTAAAAATTTTTTAATGTTAGTAAATCTGTCAAATATTATTCATACTTATAAAATTCTAGCATAAGAACCATAAAATTTAATTTATTGAAAAATATAGTAAAAACTTAATGAATCACGCCAATGTTCCCAAACGAGAACATACCCGAAATTGTACATAAAAATTTTTGGGGGGAAATTTCTTCTTGCATTGTTTAAATAGATGCATTTAAATCTTATTTTCACAAAGAAATATTATTTTTTATACTTGGAACACAGAGCGGCGTTTAAAAAGTTAAAGAAACCCCGATGTAAATTAGGGGCCCGATAGTGGGCGAAGTTCACTTGTTTGTGTCATATGGACTACATGCGATATTTAATAAAAAATAGCTCTCTTCCCCATATAACAAAAACAAACGTGGATTTGTAAATTACATTCTTTGTCCCGATAGCGGGAGGATCCCGCAAAACTCGATTTTAATGATGTATGTGAAGTTGACTAAATGCGATATTTAATAAAAAGCCGTTCCCCCTCTCCCCCTCTCCCCTTCCCCGCAAATATAAAAAAATCAAACCTTTCTTTAATTAATCAAGCCATTGTCAATTAGATTTTGATTTAATTTTCATAAAAATCAGGTTTTTATTAAAATAAAAAGTTGCCGGAGTATTTTTTCGATTTTTAGAAAATCTTAGTCAGCGTATCATTTGGCGTTTATATTTCAATTTTGAAATTCGCATCTTATACCATTTTAAGACATGCATATTAGGCGTCAACCTGACTTGATATCGGGTTTCCATTGCTGAAATATCCTGGTGGAAGCGCTCTCCATGCTCGTCGTTCACAGCTCCCATACATTCAGGGAAAATATTTAAATGAGACGCTAATTTTTGTTTTCAATAACATTAAACATCCTAAATTTTTATAACTTTTTAACATGTATTTAATTAATTTTTCATAGTTAGAACTTCGATTATTTCCTAAGAAATGTGTCACAACATTTAAAAAATTATTCCACGCTGCTTTTTCTAAATCACTTAATGTATCTTCAAAGTTTTTGTCCTTCATAAGGTGCCTAATTTGTGGGCCAAGAAAAATACCCTCTTTAATGTTTGCGTAGCTTAGTGATGGAAATTGTTCTTGCAGGTATTGAAATCCACACCCTTCTTTATTCACCGCTTTAATGAAATTCTTCATCAATCCCAATCTTGATCCAAGTAATTCTGAGTACTTTTTTTGATAAATTTAAGTCTCTTACAAGATCATTTAATTCTTCTTGAGTAATTAGATGTGATTCTTCATTTATGTCAGGAGAATAGTTTATATCAAATGAAGTAGAGGAAGTTTCAACTTCATCAATTTCCATTTCTACTGCTGCATCGTCATATGTAAAATTCTTGCTAAGTTTTGGTATTGGTAATAATTCATTATGAAATACTGGTCGCATTGTTGAATATAAGTTTGGGTACTTCATTTCATGTTTACTTTTTGCAGAGAATCCTTTAATTTTTGTAATACAAAAGCAACAGTCATTTATATCATCCTTCGGCTCGCGCCATATCATGAGTATAGCAAATGGCATATTCCTACTTGTACCTTTCACCCATGCAGGAGGTTTTCAGCACAGTACAACAAGAATGAGGTGCCCATTTCTTATCTTGATCACCTCCTTTATATCTAAAGTACATGTGATAGGTAGTCTTTACTAGCGGCTTAAAAGTGCACTGATGCTTTTTCAAAGTTAGCTCCCCGCACACATAACAAAAAGTATCAGGTTCATTAACACAATATCTAGAGATTTTTCACATATTTTAGAGGAATATAGGATAATTATAAACAAAATATATGTAAAAAGACTTAATAAGCAAAGAAATAGCAGTGCACTTGCGCCGAAAGACAAGTTATACTGCTATACGATAGCCTATGTAATTCAAAACTTATAAATGAAATTCCATAAAATTGGAGCGTGATGGAAAATTTTTACAAACATATTATTTTTCAGCAACTTGAAATCAGTAAGAAACACCCAATGTATATAGAGGAACAGAAAATTCGTTAAAATTTACTAATCAGTGAATCGATGCTTGCAATAATATTAGTAACCCCAAACTATTTATCAAAACATTATTAGCAGAGCTCAGCATTGCATAGAGACGAGAGAAAATATGAAAATATGTTGTCAACTGCTTCTTTTAACTTAATCTCTACATTTGTCTTTTTCCATGATTTCAGCCAGTGTAATAATTTAAATAGATGTTTTTGTAATGCATTTTCCCCAGCTTGTTGACACTTTTTGATCTAAAGTACGGCATTATCAATTTTTGAATGGATTCTATTTTTACTGATGAAATATTCTTTTAGGTAGTACGATGTGTTATAAGTCAGCTTTTTTTTCTTTTTCATAATTCAGTTAATTTTAAAGTTGAACTTATGCATTTTTTGTAATGATCTTGTTTGTAGGAAATGATAATTTTTCAAATTACCCAAATTGTTCTAGTAAGACCGTATAAAAATTTAAATAGTTTAACCTTTTAAGATCATTTTTAGGCCTATTTCTTTAACATCATCTTCATTTCCGCCTTATTTTGAACACTTTTGGAATTCACATTGTGTACTTATCCCTAACAGGTAAAAAATTAAAGCGTGTTATATGTATTACAAAAATGAAAATTCCGCGCTTTATTAAATTTATTCCATTAACGATTTCTCCTTATAAATTCATCCTACAACCCTAGTTTATTAAATTATTTCCTATCTTAAACTATATTCCATTTATTTCATTTTTTTAAATTCATTTCTATTTAAAATGCTTATTTAATATTTTTCTCCTTTCAAAATATTCTAAAAAATATTTCCCGTAATTATTTTTCTTCAAAAACCATTTTTATTTCTCAGTTATTAAAAAGCCGAATTCATTCTATTTAGAGTTATCATTTGTACCATTTTCTTTTCTTATTTTTATTCCAACTATCAAATTCAAGCCGTTTCTCACAAGAGCCTCAGCGCGTCAGTTTTCTAACGCCATAAATATAGAGTCCCGACCTAATTAAACGCTCGCATTGTCTATTCTGTACTACTGCAGTGTGATGATAACCTGACACACTTGGGATATTTAACGTGAAACATGTGTTACGGAGCTTACACTGTTAAAAATTTGCAGCAATTTGTCCAGTCATTTGACCGTTTTTATAGAAAACGGTTACATAACCGTAATTTAAATTTATTCTGACTATATTATTGCACATATTATGGTCAGAATGGAGTTAAATTACGGATATGTAACCGTTTTATAGAAAAACGGTCGAATGACTGGACAGTTTGTTGCAAATTTTTAACAGTGTAGATTTCTGTGATATTGTCTTTCCTAAATAATCTGCTGTTGCCGGGAGTGAGTTGTTTGAATATTTCGAAATGGGATATGAAACTAATATCGTATGTACTAAGTTTAAAAGCATTACATGACGGCTAATTTTTATCGGTGAAAGTTTTCATCGATATGAGAAAATAGTGGCGATTGTTTATTTAAGTATCAGCTATTAGAAAATATTAATAAACTTTCTTCTGTTTTTTGAAAGCTTCGTTCCCTTATTTTGTTGGAAATCATCAATGTATTTCAACCAAAGCCAAATGGAATCATGACGACTGCATGGGTTTGATTATGCTAATAATCTAACAAATATTCTCCGAGACGGAGTTTCACCCACGCAAACATCATAATAGATTTTTAAAAGTGCAACAGGATTTTTTTATATTGAAACATATATATATGTTACATTATTAAATCTTCTTTCGCGATATTTCCCTGTTTTATGTTAAATTACCATCAGTTTCACTAATTCCTTATTCCCTAATAATATATATCGTTCATTCTATTAAATTCTCCTTAAATTAATTATTGTCTTGCCCGATTTACTTAAATATAAGGATTTTAGTTATTCCTAAATTATATAATTATTTCTGACCATTTCTGTGAATTCGAATGTTTGTTTTTTCGAGGACCATTTCTTTTTCTTTCCGAGATTTTTTTTTCGCCGCTTGGGTTATTTTTTACTATAAAATACGTCCGCTTGAGATTGTCAGGACTCTTTGCTCTATCATGCCCATTGGTCAGGATGTAGACTGTACGCCTATCCCTTATTCTCGTATTGGCTAGAGCGCGCGTTACGTCATGATTTTGTATTTCTCCGATTATCCACAAACAGCAGCTGCACGCGATCTTCAGACATATTTTGGTCAAGTTTTCAAGTGTTAAACAGTTCCCCGGCTGTGCGTTTTACTCATCACGCATTACAAATGATTTAACCCTAATATTTTGTTCGAGAGTTATGTTCGATGTACTTTAAAGAGCATCTTGTGACAACTAATTGCTTTAGAGATGGCACTGCCCATTTCAATCATGTGTGGACTGCTTCCATGACGTTTATTTAAATAAAAGCATGGAACTATGAATCGCCTTGTTTTTTGCATATCGGAGAAAGACCTACTGTTTTATTCATTGCCTTGTTCAGCCCCTACACGTCTGCAACCATATTATTATGCTTCGAATGGGCGACTGTTTTCACTAATATAATGCTGCTTCAATTACATAATGTTTATTGCCAATCTCCTCTCCTTCATCGATTTCATTTATTATAATATATATATATATATGAAACAAATTAAAAAATTTTCGCCGTTGGCCTCATCAAAGCTATAATTCTGTGTAAATCCCATTATTCTAAATTATTTTCTCGTTCTAGTATTTAGATTGTCAAAATTCCGCCTAGCTAAAAATGCTTTATTCTAAATTCATTCTCTTAAAAAATGGCTCTAAGTGCTATTCTGTTAAAATTACACACTTTTTGTTTCATTAAATAAACGCATCCTAGAATTTAATTCTTTTAAATATCAATCTCCCCGCTAACTACTTTGAATTCCTTTGAAATAACAACCTATATATTTTTATTTCCCTATGTTTTCTGGCAAAAAGTATTCTTTCTCAAAAATATAAAAGCTAATCTCAGTTTCAATGTAAAATCTTTATCTTGGCATCCTGCCCACACTCGGTAAAACCTACGTTTTTTTTTTCATTTCTTTCTTATTTGTTCGAAGGAATCAGATTGTTCCGAAACATTCTAGAATATTCTCCCGCGCTTTTTCAGCCTGCGGCCTGATCTCTTCAAAATCATAGCACCAGAAAAATGGAGTCCCGTAACTCTATTGGTCAAAAGACTGTTTCGTGGGTCTGTATTCGTGAGTTTTAGCAAATGCTTATATGCTTCGTTTTCCCGCCTAGAGAGCAGATTGTTCCTGGATCTCGATGTACATGTAACCCCACTTCGCGACCGTGGAATAAATCTCCTTGGCGGCCCATAGACAATACGACGCTGCCTATTAATATCTTGTGTCTTCTTCAAGCATTGAATTTAATTCACCAAGTCTCTCCATGGTACTAAAAGTCATTATTTATGGAATTATCATGTGAAATAGTAAAGCATAGACTCAGAGTTTTTCTGGATTTCTAAAAAACTGTGGATTGGAAACGACTGCCCTGTTATTTCCTTCAGTAAGCACACCATGAATTGGGATTATCGGCGCTACGACTGCAAACTCCTAGGTGGAAACCTCTAGCCTTGATAGTTTAATTTACAAAAAATAAGGTGATTCACGTGAAATCGTGACATATATATCATAAGAAAATTCAATCACATGTTTGTAAAAATACAAGATAAAAATAAAATATTTAAAAGAAGTATTAAACGATGTGAAAATACAAAAATAAAAAACTGTGAAAGTGATACGGAATCGTGGGAGAAGCTTCATATCCACAATTCATAGTGAAGATAGAATTTAGATAAATGGGTTTTTCATGCAGAATTATACGATTTGCTTCAAATTTTGTATATTTTTCATTGTGATAAGGCGTTTTCCTGATTAGTTTTGGGGGTTCATTGGTTAAGTATAAAGGGAGGTACAGAGCGAATCACCCTTAATTTAGATAAATGGGTTTTTCATGCAGAATTATCCGATTTGTTTCAAATTTTGTATGTATGTTCATTGTGATTAGGCGCTTCACTGAATAGTTTTCGGGGTTCATTGGTATAAAAGAGAGTAACGGGGGTCTAATCCCCCCCTTAATTTAGATAAATGGGTTCTCCATACAGAATCATACGATTTGCTTCAAATTTTGTATATAGGTTCATTGTGATAAGGCAATTCCCTGATTAGTATTGGGGATTCATTGGTAAAGCATGAAGAGAATGAACAGGGGCTAATCCCCCCTTAATTTAGATAAAGGGTTTTTTCACGCAGAATTATCAGATTTGCTTCAAATTTCGTTTATATGTTCATTGTGATAAGGTACTTCCCTGATTAGTTTTGGGGATTCATTGGTATAAAAGAGAAGAACGGGGTATAATCCCCGCTTAATTTAGATAAATGGGTTTTTCATGCAGAATTATCCGATTTGCATCAAATTTTGTTGATAGGTTCATTGTGATAAGGTGCTTCCCTGATTAGTTTTGGGGGTTCATTGCTTAAGTATAAAAAGGGGAAAACAGGAGGCTAATCTCCCTATAATTCAGATAAATGGGTTTTTCATGCAGAATTGTCCGATTTGCTTCAAATTTTGTGTATAGGTTCAAAGTTATATGGCGCTTTCCTGATTTGTTTTGAGGGTTCATTGGTTAAGTATAAAGATGAAACGGCGGCTAATCCCCCCTTAATTTATTGTCTATTTCTTTATTTTTCGAGGGCATTCGTCTTTGAAATAAGAGTATAATATACAATTAGTGTGAATAGCCTGACAGCTCAATGCCATTAGTTTAACTGGGCACTTTTCTTTTTATTTTTAATATTCGTAGATAAATGAAAATGAGAATGTTTCGTTTTCTGGAATTATCAAAACGGTAATTTCTTTTGCGGTTACGATAAAAACAGCCATTTTCGATGCGCATTTTAACGAGATTTTTGAAGCGATGCTTAATAGGTTTTTAACTAATATCAATGCTAATTTTTAAAGTATTAAAATTCCGAATCACAGGTGCATCAAGACAGACCTTGAACTACTCTCACATAAATTTTCAGCCTTCTAGGTAGATTTCGCTAGTCATCGCAGATACACAGACAGAGCCAAATTTTAATCAAGCCCGGCGTTGCCCGTGCCCTTGATAATAACAATCTGTTCTATGCGAACATGACTGAAATCTGTAAAGCTATCGAAATCAAGGGAAAACGGGCACAGTTAGAGAAAATACCTCGAAGAGGGGTGGGGGGGAGGGGAGATGAGACTGCTTTTGTCAAATAACTAATAAAGACCACTGGACTACTTGTTTAAAGACTGAGAATCGTAGAAAAGCTTGGAACTTAAAAAAAGAAATTGCTAAAGTTATTATTCAGAAATAGTGGTAATTATCTAAAAATCACAGCAATTAAACTTTACGGATGAGCCTAGAAAAGTTAGATTTGTTAAATGGAATTAGTCTTGTAAAAATCGGGGCAGTAGATATTTATATATTCAAAATGGCGTGAAATAACGATAAACCTGCCGCTAGTATGCGCCTTTCACAAAATGCGATATTTATTATAAAGTCGCGCCCTCTTCCCCTCCCCACAAATTAAAAAAATAAATACAAACGTTTCTTTAATTATTAACGCCATTGCCAATTAGGTATTTGTTTCTATACCATAAGAATCAGAATTTTTACAAAATAAGAACTTTTTAGGCCGAATTTTTCGATTTTTAGAAAATCTCAATGTACGCATCAAATTGCGCCTATATTCCAATTTTAAACTCTGTATCTTATGTACATTTTTAACGTACATACCTACGTATGTACCTCAAAATCGCTGAGTTGAAATTGAATTTAAAATCTGGCACCCGTGTTTGTGGCAGCTCTGGACTCGTTTCTTCATTGATTGACAGCTGTGTTTTTGACTTCGATAAAAATTTATTTTCATTAATGCAAAATTAATTCGTAATTTCGGTTCTAATTACGCGATCTTAAGAAATTAGATTTCTGGGTTCTCCGTAAAAAATAGACATAGATGACTAATTTTCAAATCGATAACTGCAATATTTAAAAAAAAATAATAGAGCTGTAAATCTCTGAGTACATTCAAAATCTGTGGCTTACGCTTTCCAATTGTCAATAGCTGGTGAGACATTTGTTTGTTTTCAGCACCTTTCATGAGATTAAAATTGATCCTTTTTCGACATAAAATTAAAAATTTTTAATAGTTATCTTCAAAAGTTCTAGTTCGAATTTTTCGAAATTTTATTTTTTCGAAATCGGGATTTTTTTCACCCTTGTATCCCGAATTTTGTATGGATAAAGTGATTTTTTCAATGTTTTTCCGAAAAAGCTCAGTTAAAAGGGATTCTTGTAGCACGGCGTTTTTCCTGTAAAAATAAAATCGTTCTTCACCCTCACAACTCAGACCTTATTTTGCGTTTTTCAAATTTCTTTTGTACCATTTTCAGCAAAAAGACGGCATTTTGGAAGCGATGGTTAATGTCTTGGAAAGTTATTAAAATATTAAAATTCTGAGTCTCAGGTGCATCAGGCGATACTTTAGACTACACTCACCTAAATTTCAGACTTAAAGGTGCGCTAGCTTTTGCTAGCCATCACACACACACAGAGCGAAACTTTCTTTTATTAGTATAGATAGGTATTTTTAAATACTTTGTGTGTCGCGTAAATATTAATTCTTGAAGATTTTTCTGAGCGTTGTGATAAGATTTTCAAAATTAATCATGCTGTTAACTCAAATTTATAATAATTTATGTCTATTTAAAAAAATATATATTATATTATTAAAATGCAAAAAGGTTGTGGAGGAATGTCAATGATTTTAAAACACTGAACTGAAAATTGCAATATAATATGCTTTTGTAGAAACATCTATCTGTCAAATTTAACTTTAACTTAATACTAACCAACTTTCCAAGATATCTGATATAGAAATATGAATTATTTCTTTAAATCTCAATACATAAAGCACTTTTTACTTCCAAATATAAAAATGATAACGTTCCGTGATCAATTTTGTTGGAGATTGTTGAAGCATAACACCTTTCAACTTGAGTCACAGCAGTTAAAGTTGTCTGCTTCCGTATTAAATTTCGCTATAAGCATTTTCTCAGCTTAAAAGTAACCAAAGAGCCACGGACTGATACTAGATTAGCATGTTACATACTTTACTTAATGAAAAGAAAAGTGCCCAGTTAAATTGATGGCATTGAGCTCACAGGCTATTCACACTAATTGTATATTATATTCTTATTTCAAAGAATAATACCCCTCGAAAAATAAAGAAATGGACACTAAATTAAGTGGGCGATTAGCCCCCCCCCCGTACCCCCCGTTATACTTAACCGAAGAACCCCAGAACTAATCAGGGAAGCGCCTTATCACAATGAACCTATATACAAAATGGGAAGCAAATCGGATAATTCTGCATGAAAAACCCATTTATTTAAATTAAGGGGGGATTAGGTCCCCGTTTCCCGCTTTATACTTAACCTATGAACCTCCCAAAACTAATCAGGGAAACAAAATATCAGAATTAACCAATATAAAAAAATTGAAGCAAATCGGATATTTCTATCAAGAGTTATCGTGTACGTACATACAGAACTTGTGGGCACATTAGCTCTCAGGCTTTGATAGCCTTTGAGCTGAAAACCCATGTTCTGTCGAGCTCATTGCAAATTTGGAAACTTAGAGATTGATAAGATAATATCTTTCATTCTCGCACACAGTATTACTTCCGAAGAAAAAACGTTTTCAATTAAGAAGAGCATTTGCAAAGTGTCTTTTTTAGTTCAAGAGGCGAACGTTTTTATTATAGAATATAAAAAAATTATTTCATGCTGTCATTTATTTTTTTTTCTTAGTTTTCCTATTATGCCACATGACTTACTACAATTCATTATTTTGAACTGCCTTCAAAACAAAAACACACACACACACTGATAAATATTTATTTTCTTACGCCAGAGATTGACTATAACGTCATTACTCTGTACTCGTGAATATGCACAAGATGTCTTTTTCTTTTATCGTTGACCAATAGCTTGAAAATTCGTTTTATCGTTGACCAATAGCGTTGACCAATAGCTTGACCAATAGCTAATTCCTATCATGTTAGTTTTGAAGGTATATTTCAACTGCTAAATCGTTTAAAATTTTGTTTTCATCATATAAATATACATTTTCGTCAAAATAGTGATAGTTTGAAAAGTTACGAAACTTAAAATTGATAAGATCCCTGTATTCTATAAACTATATTTAGAAAACAGTTTCCATTTTCTAATAAGTAAAAGAGTACAAATTAATTTTTGTATGACCAATATATAACACGTTATGATACATTGAATTTTATGAATCTTTAGCGTTAATTTTTCACCGTTTCCTGCACTAAAAGCGCCTTTTTACATCTTTTTGAGGACACCCTTGCATAAATACACACACACACACACTTACATATATATAATCAATTTTAAAAATTTCTTAAATTAAAAAATTCCAAACATTTTCTGCAAGAAACTTTCACATTAAAAATAGTATTCTGAATACATTATGTGACCAAACAATTTCGTTGCAATTGTTCAACTCAAATCTACAAAAACGAAAAATTCGAATTTCACATTTCACTGCATTCATGATTTTTTTTAAACAATTGTACGTCGTAAATATTCACGAGGTATCTTCCTATTAATTTTTTTTACTTCTTAAAAGGATGAAATGTAATCTTTTATGCATTCTGGCAAAATATCAAAAACCTAAATGATATCGTAGTTCCACCGTCATAAAATTTATGCTTGTATAAATACATTCTTTTAGTGACATAAACAATGACGCGGCAAAAATTGTTTTACTTTTAATAAAAAAGATTAAAGAAAAATGGATAAAACACGAGTAAGTAATATTAGACAGTTCTTAGTTTTATTCGAATAGTTTAAATTCTATGAAATGCTAGAATAAAATAACGATATATATTTCACGAATTTATTGTAGACAAGTATTACTTTTGTGAATTTTTTGAAATATTTTTTCTTTATTTTCATCTTACAGAAGAAACAAATTGTAGTTAAAATATAAAATGAATTGCACACTTTTGGGTTGAAATGATAGTAATGGAGAATTTAACGTTTATGTGGAAACCGAGGAATACATAATAATAACAGACAACCCTTTTCTATTTAATGTTTGAAGTCAGTCACTAGCAAGCGCTGCCAAAATTCTGAGTAATCGTTCAACCTTGCACCAAAATTGAAGTCTTACTTTGACCAATTCGATATCTGGTCAGGGTATAAATGTAAACAAAGATCAGCTGATCCAATGAGAATATTGGTCTGGGTTTATGCTAAGCCCAGTTACACATTTTCCGCGTTTTTCGGTGAAAGGAATTCGCCATCTATTATTACGTATGCCACAGTCGAAACACAGACATCAATAGGAAAACAAAATATTATTTTAATGGTTCCCGTGCCGTTATTTGTGCAATACAAGGGCTATCAATTTTCAGTATGCATTTGTCTGAATCAGTGTTTTAAATTCACAATTGTCAATTTATGTCAGCCGAATATTTTCCCGTCTCATCCCCAAAATTAAGATTTCGGCTTTGAACTTTTTAAGCAACTGTTCAGTTTTTTGTTCAATACAAGCGCAACGATATACAAGAGTAATCTTTCCAGTTGATTCTGTTGCATTTCCATGGAACATATACACAAAATGGCGAGTATTCCCCTTCCCCTATCTTATTTTACTGTTTAATTTATCAATAAAACATGAACTCAAATAGTAATTAGTTTAATCTTGTCCCGCAGTGGCGCAGTCGGTTAATCACGGTTGCCATAAGATCACCGAAAGCTAAGCAGCATCAACCAAGGTGCTTGGGAGGGTGACAACCTCTCTCGGCTGCCGCTGCTGTGGGACCGTGTACGTTAATGGGCGCTGGTGCGCGTAAAATCTGTTCGTGGCTCCAGTGTCCTCCAAGTTCAGTATAAGCGTTACCTCTGGGGGTGCCAACCCAGGTGCAGATCTCTCATCTGGAATTAGTTCAATATTAGGAGACCAGCTCTAAAAGCTCAATCTCTCTTCAGGCTCTGGCATCCCTTGCTTCAGAGAAGTGCCTTGGCACTTTCTCTGATTCGCCAACAACAACAAATAGTAATTTAAGGAAATCTATATTTAAACATATCGAGATTATAACAATTTTGAAAAATTTTCATTCAGACAAAATCTACTGTATACGCAGGCACTTGCATTTTATCGCGTTAACATCCGGCAGCACTTAAATAGTAGTTAAATAGAATGAATATTAATAGAAATTATACAAATACTTTGGCAGTTGAGAAAAATTACTATTTCAAAATCAAGCATAAAAATGCATGATCTTGAATTTTTTTATTCTGACCTCCTTCCGAAGTCAAATACTACTTGAATGTAATGAATATTAATAGGAATGATACTAATGTTATAACAATATACAAAATTTTCTATTTTAAATTCAGCTTTAGACATGCATGAATTAAACTTTGGTATGTTAACATTCTGTAGAACTCAAATAGTACATACGTTAATGGAGTGAATATTAATAGGAATGATACAAAGAATATAAATATTAAAAACTATATTTTATAATTTCAAAATCAATCTATTGTACTTGCATGAACTTGAATTTTTCATATTGACACCACGCAGAACCTCAATAGTAGTTTAACGGAATGGATATTCAAATGTTATTATATTTCAAATAAAATGGAGAGTCGAAATACGTCCATTAAAATTAACTTTTAAAATATACACTAAAACACTTTTTATTTTGCTTAAAAGACGTCAACATATCAATATAAACATTAAAGATCTTAAAATTTGAAATTTACATGTTTCGATTCAATTTTGGAATGGATATTATAAGAATTAATAACAATAGTAATACAGGAGTGACGCCGTTGTTAAAACAATTGAGAAAACGTATGATTTAAAATAAATCTGTTTATATGCATGGCAATGGAAGTTTTTGAAGTTAAAATTTTGATTCCTTACAAAAATTTCTTCTAAATTCTTCTACCATATTATTTTATATAGCGCTTTTACACTCTAATTGCTCGATATTTCTCGATTTCAATTGAATATTGGGAGCTACAGTGATCAGTGATTTTTAAAAAAGCACTGTTTCACAGCGTCCCTGTCGGTTATTCAAACAACTGGGCCAAAATACACATTTTTAATGTATTTTCAAATTTTAAATTTGGTGCATTTCTACCAAATAGAAAGTGAAATTCATATATAATGCTCATCACAAAAAATAGCATAGCAGCAGTCCCTGAACAAAAAACATAACATAATTGGATAACATAATTTTAATAAACATTCGGTAAAATTTCATCCCATAGATATCGAGATGCAACTCTCACGAATACCATGGAAAATATACTAGAGCAGCTGTACCTGTTGAGCGATAACCCAAAACCTAATCAGTATAATTTATGTCGAGGTCTAAATGAATGGGAATTTTCTCAGAAATTCCTTTTTAACACTTTCCAACCTAATTGAAAAGTGTTTATGACTTCGGTTTGTTTGCCGTCTCTCCGTCTGCCGTCTGTCCCTGCTCTAACTCCCGTAAATATGCTTCGATTGTCCTGAAATTTTTGTATGTTCTTGTCGTTTACTATAGCATGTTCCTTATTTCAACACAAGTGTGTAGCACTCATAGTTTCTTTACAGGGACAGTCAAAAATATTCCGTTACATTACAGTCAATGGGGAATAATCGGTTTAAGAGCATTTTGATGACGCTACGTCATTTAAAACATAATGAAATTGATATATAATCATGAAGCGCATTAAAACATGCTTTTTGTAGAATATGGGGTGCAAAGCATTTATTATTCATTTACAGGGTCAAACAAAAGTATTCTTTTACACTACGTTATATGGGGAAAAATCGTCTTCAGTGTAATTTAGTGATATTTCACTATTTCAAACACAATGAAAATTATATCATTACTGAGGTTCATTATAAATTGCTCTCTTGTGTGCATTGCGTTTATTTACAGGGACACACAAAAAATATTGGTTACAGTAGATGTGCGATATTTACAGTCTATGTGTGATAAGTGCGTTTTCAACTTTGGTTTGCATTTTTAACTTTTTTTTTCATAGTACGCGTGTGTTTATAAACTCGGTTGACCATATACAGGACTACACAAGGAAATTCGTAAGTACTACAGACTATGGGAGTAAATTGCTTAAGGGTAGTTTTTAATTGTGTTTACGCATTTTCCTCCTGAACTATATTTAGTAGACTAATAGAAGTTTCTGGAATATAAATAAATTCATATACAGGGCTACGCAAAGAAAAATATACCTTGTCTTTTACGGGGTTGGTAATTGCGGCGAGTGAGTTTTAAGTTGCCTTTTAGATTAATATATGGTGTGTGCAAAAGTCTTCAAATAATATACAGGGCTGTTCAAAAGATTTCGAGTGCATTTCCGTCGATTGGCGAAAATTGCTATATGTGAATATTCTAACTGAACTAAATTTTATCATACTATATATCCACATCTATTGATCATATACAGGGCTACATAAAATAATTCGATTACTTTTTTGACACTGGAAGGTAATTTCGAAAACTGTATTTTTCATGTGTTATGTGTTTTCTAAAATGTTTACTTACATATTTTCTGTCACTTTATTTAACGGTGAAGTTTTGTTACAGTTTTCTGGCTGTGGTGGAAAGTGTTTCATAATCTATGCTTGACGCATGATTTTTTGTTCTTGTTAAAGATGGCGACACATAGTTATCACGGGAATTGTGAAAGACTTAGCGTATAATCGCCCCTATTGGTTATATTCACAAAAGTCTTATCAGGAGTTTATATATGTGCCAAGGTCTAACTGAATGAGTGATGTTTGATTAAATTTTATCCCACAGACACCGATATATTGTAATCACGTGTGTAACATATGTGTAATGAAAAATACAACATAGAAGCTCCCCCTGTTGAACCATCAGAACATAATCAGACCCATATGTGCGAAAGTATGACTGAATATGACGTTTAATGAAATTCTATACCATAGATGTCCAGATGAACCTATATTACCGAAATTGTAAAAAAAAAAAAAAAAACGCAGCATAGCAGCGCAACCTATTTGGCGATATACACCGAAACCTAATCAGCACCAATTTTTATGAAGATCTAACAAAATTAGTCTAATATAAGACGAACAAAAACCGTCGGTTTGTTTGAATAAGCTTTGCAATTCGCCCTATTGTGTTTTTACGAGAAAATGTGCTTTGTATTTCGTAAACGAAATCAACCTTTTGCTCCTGAAAAGATTTGCTAAACAATAAGGTTCTCTTGTCGATAATGCGGATCGTTGAGGTTTGTGTGTAGATCTCTGTGATTTATTTTAACTTAACAAAGTGCCAGAGGTGCTTATTTCTATCATCGTTATATCGCTGATGCATTGCAAAGAGATATGTGTTACCCTTCTAAGACTAGTGGAGAAAATTTTTTGAGGGGAAAAATATCTTTTTTAAAGCAAAACAAATTAATTTTTATAAGTTCACCTCTGCTTTACAGAACTATCTTTTTTGGTATCTTGTATTACTACTGGTATCACTACCCTTTAGGGCTGAATAATTTGTCAAAAAATCACAAAATTCAATAAAACTTCACCCTCACGATCATGGGTTTTTGGTCTTAAAGAGTTGCCGATTAATTTCTGTATGATATTAATATCAAATAAAAATAAAACATTATCAGTTTTAGCATTGATCCAATAGAATTATTAAGATTCAGTTTAATTAGTATTATGTAAGATTACTCATTACTCACTATTACTTTTACTTAATAAAAAAAAATACCGTCTTGTTATATGTATTGTATGTATTGAAACTTGTTGCATGTATCTTTTTTAATGGATGTAAATGTGTAACATGTATGAAAGTATGTAGAGAAATAAATATTACGTATGTGGATCAATAAACCACCTTTTGCACAAAATTACAGAAGTTTCAGTTTTAAATATATAAATAATGAAATCAAAAATTAATTTCGAATGTTTAATACATTAATGAATGTGATTTTATAAACGTGAACCAGCAGTGCACTTTTTAAGACTTTCCAACATATTTTACATGTATATGATGTGGCTTAGTCTGTCTATATGTCTGCCATGTTTATGACTGACTGTCTGTATTCTAAATCTCGTAAAAATGCTGGGATTACCGTTACATTTATATATGTTACTATATACTACTCAGGTTTACTATAGAATGATCTCTATTGAAAATGAAGTGCGTGGCATTTATAGTTCGCTCACAGGGATACTCAAAACATTGCATTACATTATACGGAAAAAATGTTTGCAGTACTTTTTAATGATATTGAGATACTTAAAACATAATGAAAATGATATAGATCACTGAGGTGCACTTCAACATATTTTTTTACAGATTATGGTGAAATTATGATATGAGGATTTACAGATTAGGGCAATAATTTTTTTTTATCGTTCCTTTAATTAAAAAATCGGTTACAAGACTGACTGTTATCGATAAGTGGTAGAATTGCCTTTCCAGAAGCGGTATGCATTTTTAAATTTAACGAATTTTTAGCATGTTGCGTGGTGTGTATAAATTATATGGATCATATAGAAGGCTGCACGAAAGAATTTGCACACATAACATATTTTGGGTATCAGGTGCTGAAAATGGAGTTATGTGTTTTTCAAGTTCTTTAATTAGATATTTCATTTCGTTGTATGAAAAAATGCCATTTCTTAACAATATTATGTAATTATGCTAAAACTGTTACATAATCTATGTCTGATGCGTGATTTTTCTTTCTCGTTTGTTTCTAAGACCATTGTTTGCTTGATTAACGTTTATATTTGTTTAGTATGTTACTGTCTCTAGAAAGTTTTTTTGTCTCTTACGGTCCCATGAAATAAACAAAAGAAATATCTAAATTTCCAATTAAATTTTCAGCAGGACTGAAACTGTGTGTAAATTTAATAACGATGACAAAGGATGTGAATTAATTTTCACTTTGATAAACAACGCATAACCAACAGAGTGAAAAATGTATTCAGACCGGGGATCAAACTTAGATACCATGGTATAGCGCCATAGGCGTAGCGTGACCGAAAATTTGGGGGGGGGGGGGCACAAATGTTTATTAAACACACACGCACGCACACATTCCCATATATATACAGTGGTATCTTGGTAAAAACGACCTCTCAGAAATTTTTCACATTGGATAAAAGGAATTCAGTTTCGATCTTCTAGCCCCCTAGACCTAAAAGTTTATTTTTCTTAAACATTCGTCGTACAGAAATTTTTGAATTTTTTGCTAAATGTTTATGGGATTTTTAGCGTTTTTTCGCGTTTTGGGACAATTTCTTGACATTTGTGTTAGGAATTAAGTTTCAACCTTTTAACACAATATTGTAAAATGCATCCTCTGCTTTTTGTAAAAATTTTCGCGAAATTTTTATGTGATTTTAAACGTTTCTTATCTTTTCGAGGCAATTTTTTAAACATTCGTAACAAGAAATCTGGTTTTATTTTTTCAGCCGATATAGTACATTTTATACTCTGCGATTTTTTAAATTTTTTAAAATTTATTATGCGATTTTTCGCGTTTCGCGGCGATTTTTTTTGACATCCGTAAACGGAATCTAACTTCAATCTTTTAGTCCAATACAGCAAATTTTGTGATCTGCGATTTTTAGATTTTTCACGAATTTTTTATGCAATTTTAAGCTTTCCGCGGCGATTTTCTTAAACATTTGTAAAATACATCTGGTTTCAATGTTTCAGCCCGATATAGTAAATTTTGTCCTCAGTGATTTCTGAATTTTTCTTAAATTTTTCTGTGATTTTTAGTGTTTTTCCGCGTTTTGCGGCAATTTTTTAACATTTGTGATGCGAATCTGCGATTTTTAAATTTTTCATGAATTTTTTATGAGATATTTTGTTGTTTTTTCGCGTTCTGCTGCGATTTTTAAACATTCGTAAAAGGAATCCAGTTTTAATCTTTCAGCCCATTGTACCAAATTTTGAACCCTGCGATTACATTTTGTACTCAATTTTGTACTCACTGATTTTAATCGCGAATTTTTCATACGGATTTTTGCGGGTTTTTTTTCGCGTTTCGTGGAAGCTCTTAACATCTGTAACAGGAATCTAATTACAACCTTTTAGCCCAATATAGTAAATGTTGCCTTGTTTTCAATAATGTTTATTCGGAACTCGTTATAGCGAATATGTTATAAGAGGTTTAACGTTTTTTCGCGCTTTGCGACGATTTTTTATGACATTCGTAAGATGAATCCAGCTACAATCTTTACGCCCAATATAATAAATTTGGTCTCTGCGATTTTTAAGTTTTTCGTGGATTTTTTTCAGTTTTTATGCATTTTGAAGCGATTTTTCTAACATTCTAAAATAAATCCGGTTTCAGTCTGTAAATACAATACCGTTAATTTTGTCGTCTGCGATTTTTTAATTTTTCGTGAATTTTTTTGTGACTTTTTTCAATTTATGGAGATATTTTCACATTCTTAAAAAGAATCCGGTTTTAAACTTTTAGCCCAATAAAGTAATTTTTTTTCCTCTTTTCAAGAAAGTTTATTCGGAATTCGTACTATGATTTTAATTTTTCATGCGATTTTAAGGCTTTTTCGCTTTCTGCGGTGATTTTTTGACATTCATAAAAGGAATCCAGCTATAATTTTTTAACCTAATGTAATAAATTTTGTTCTCTGAGATTTAAAATTTTTTTGCGATTATTTTTTGCAAATTTTACGTTTTAATGCGTTTTGCGGCGATATTTCTACATTCGTAAAGGAAATCGGGTTTCAATCTTTGAACGCAATATAGTAAATTTTGTCTTCTGTGATTTTTGAATTTTCGAGGAAATTTTTTTTATGGGAATTTTTTTTTCACGTTTTGTGGAGATATTTTCACATTCATAAAAAGAATCCACTTTCAATCTTTTAGCCCAATATAGTATTTTTTTTTCTCTTTTCAATAAAGTTTATTCATAATCCGTACAATGATTTTAATTTATCATGCAATTTAAACTTTTTTTTTCGTTTCGCAGCAATTTTTTAACATTTGTTACAGGAATAGGGTTTAATTCTTTTAGCCCAATATAGTAAATTTTGTCCTCTGCAATAAAAAAAAAAGAAAAAATAAAGAGAGAGATATTTTTCGCATTCTGCGGCGAAAGAAATCCGGGAGGGTTCGTAAAAGGAATCCTGTTTAAATATATTGTATTAAAATCACGTACATAAAAAATTGTAGGCGATTTTCTGTGGTTTTTCACGGTTAGCGGCAATTTTTTAACACTTGTAAAATGCTTTTCAAGCTTTTCAAGCTTTTAGACCAATATAGTATCTTTTGTCCTCTGCAAGTTTCGAATTGCTTGCGAATTTTTTAGTGTTTTTTCGCTTTTTCGGCAAACTTTTGACCTATTTTTTTCAAAACGGAAAGAACTAACTCTGTTAAATTTTGCTTTCCTGCGATTAAATTAAAGTTGGAAGAATATAAAATCGTCGTAACGTAAACTACGATGCTCAAAATATTAAACTAATTTGGGTCGAAATAAAAAATTACAAAAATTCAAAGTTAGTTTGATTCGAGACCAGATCAGCCGTAGCCTGCACGGGTGTACGCTGTTAACAGCAGTTGGACCCCACTACCAGGTTCATTTAATTCGAGGTTCACTGGGGGGAAAAAAGACCAAGTAAATGAGGAAAGCTCCGCTAGATCATTTTATTGAAATTAATATTTTTTGAAAAATATATAATAAACAGCACCATAACAACTGTATCTGGCGCCTGCGGAAGGGGGGGGGGGGCACCGCCTGCACCACCCTTGGTACGGCCCTGATAATAAATAAAAGACATTTGAAATAAGTTTAAACAGCACATTTAAGAAGTAACTAATCATTTAAGGTAATGTGCGCCAGGAAAATTGTATGGAAAAATGCACCTTCGAAAGCAACGGTTTTGCTTAACAACGGTATATCTGAACGGATTACCATCGTTTACCAAGGTACAGCTGAATATTAACTTTAAAACAACTCATTAAAGAAGGCTTACATTTTGAAAAAAAATCATAACCATTGCATCTCAAAAATGCGACGATACTGTAGAAGATTAAGTGTTGTCAATAAAAAAATAATAAGTAAGAGAGAGGAACATATTTAATAACTAAATGAAGAAAATATTAATTATTTTTTATAATCTTAGTGATGTGTGGTTGCATTCCATTGTAAATAACTCCAACGACAAAGCTTGGAAAAGCAGGATATTTATGACTTGATTAAATTATAATTAAAGTTACAACAAATTAACTGAAATATATATGTATGCGGGGAAGCAGAACTCCCTCTGTGATACATACAGCTATATTTTCTAAAGTCTACAGACGGAATGAGAAGAAAAGAAAAATACATGTAGATACTAACCGCAGACAGCGGAAAATACAGCTGACTCATTGAAATTGTCCGCAGCTGTAAGATAGTGATAGTTCAAACTTTCTTTTAATGAATGCTCGTATCAGGGTTTGTACTGCACAACACAATTTTTGCTACCAAATGCATTACTTCAAAGAAAAAGAGCTGAGCTATCTATACTGATCTGACATCTGATTAAGTAAAAAAAATGAAGAAATATAAAATGAAATTTAAAGTACTTATTTCATTTCCATTTTGGGTCAATACAAGACAAGTCTTAATTGACTGTATCATATTTTAGAAATTGATGTTCAGAAAGCTGGGGGGGGGGGGGCACGTGCCCCCTCGTGCTCCCCGTTGCGCCTATGTATAGCGCACCAAGTACTTTACCATTTAAGCACTTAATGGTAAAGCACTTGGTGCGCTATACCGGGTTATCTGGGTTCGATACCCGGTCTAGATGCATTTTTCACTCTTGTCAGTTAATTTTCAGTTAGTCAGAAAGTCAGTTAATCCTTGTGGGTAGGTGTAAATATCTCTATCTACCTATCCACCTCATACCTACTTATAGGCATTATGCTGACAATATTCAATAAAATAACATATCTTCACTATGGATTGTGGATATGAAGCTTCTCTCACGCTATATATATATAATATATATATATATATATATATCTGTTGGTTATGCGTTGTTTAGCAAAATGATAATATCCTTTGTCAGTGTTATTAAAAGAAATATATTAACAATTATTTCTAAATTTTGCACTGCTAAAGCATAAATTAATAGTTTAGGTATTCTTCAGGTATATAAAGCTACAATTAATGATTTAAAATAGATTAAAAAATTCATTTAATGATTGATAGGAGTAAATACAGGTAATAGTACAAGATTGACACATGTAACTATGTAATAATTTAAGTAAGAAGATGATTATGTAAGCGTGGAGATAATGCATTAATATGGAATATTAAACATAATCGTAATTTAAAAATGAATAACTATTAATTAATTTTAAAAATTCTGGCGCATAAATAAAATTTTCCTATAAAGCAAATTATAATATAAAATAACAATTAAATCTAATCGTAAATAAATTTTAAAATAAAAGAAACCATTCAATTATTAATTATAAAAACATTTTAACCTAACAACTGAAATTTAAATGATAATGTTTTACAAATTTAATTACTTAATTGAACGGAAAACAAAGAATGCATATTCTGAAAATTAATTTAACATTTTTAAAAAGTCTAATTATATTGTTATATCACCAGACTAATTGCTTTTAATTTTGTATTTAATTTTTCCAATTGGAAAGACGTTAATGAAATTTTGAAAATATGTATTGATTTTTTTTTCTGGTTTTCAACACTTAATCTGTTTCAGAGAGAAAAAATAATAAACAAAAAATAATTTTAAGAAATTTAAAAATGTTTATTACTTATAATGATAGCAAATTACAAAATGAATAATTGTAATCATATTTAAAGCATGGTAATAAATTGTATTATTACACTCATTAAAAGCAATATAATTTATTTAAATCTTTAAAATATACTATGTTGACTTTTTGAATGTTTAGCTAAATGCATAATTGGAATCAATTATAATTGTGTAGCTTATTACAAATGCTTTCAAAATCTGCTGCGAAATTTATTTTAAATAAAAATTGTTTCGTTCCGCGATTTTTCATTTAACATTTTATATAAAGGATAGTTCACATAACTAAAGATATGGTATATATAAATACTAAATAGATAAATTTGTTCATATATCTTCTAAAAGTAAATACGTAAACTGTTTTTTTTTTTCAGAATTGTTAATGATCTATATCTAATCATCACACAGTTTTTTTAATGCAAAACCTTTTCACCATTTTAGTGTATATGATTGAGACATGCCTAAATCTAATAAATTAACACTTTTTTTTTATCCTTACTACAAATGGTTTACCTGGTTGACGGACAGATATTGTGTTTGTAACACTGAACATATATGAACTGTGTTTTTCGATTTGTTTTGATGTCTTACGGCAAAAAGAGTTATCCACTTTTGGATAGTTGTTTAAGGTTCGACTATACGTCTTAGAATACAACTTTTTTAAAAATATTGAATAACAATTAAATTTGTATGTCTTGTTAAGATTCACTCAAAATCAGTAAATACTGATAATCTTAAATTGTATATTAGCATGTTAATAGAAATATTTTAAAACCTTACGTAAAATTTTCTTAATTTAGAAAATTCTTTTATCACATGGCTATCGATTACATTTGCTGAACACAATATATTTTTTGATAGATATATATGAATATTTTCTGCACTGTTATGATAACATGTTTATTAATAATAGAGGTATTTTAATTCAAGTACTGTTATCATTTAAAGGTAGTTGTTTGGAGTACTATTAATTTTTTTTTCTACTGAACTACAAATCGGTATGTTGTTTGACACTTCGGGATACTTTTCGAACATATTACTAATGAAGATTAAATTGAAAAATGACCAATCATGGAAGGTCTAAGCCTTACATAATTTAATGGTATGAAATTCTTAATACAAATTCCAAATTGAGTTTACTTAAATAAAATATATAAGAAAGTTGATCTCATGTAGCTTGAAAGTGAAATCTTTAGAAAGAAAGGTTTAATAAAAGGTGACGTTGCAATGCTTTCTATTAGAGAAAGTCAGTTAATTTTCAGTTAGTCAGAAAGTCAGTTAATCCTTGTGGGTAGGTGTAAATATCTCTATCTACCTATCCACCTACATACCTACTTATATAGGCATTATGCTCACAATCTATACTAATATTATAAAGTAGTAAAGATTGTTTTTTTTTGTTTTTGTTTGTTTGTTTGTTTGTTTGTAGGGGGTAATCTCTGGAATTACTGAAGCGATTTCAAAAGTGATGGTGGCAAATTAATGATGACAAACCCTGCTCCTACATAGGCTATATTTTATGTCGGTGCCACTACACCCAGGGGGGGGGGGTGCAAGAGCGAAAAACGTTCTAAAATTTCTATTTTTTTATACTAAAGAAGCTAGAAACATGAAATTTGGCAAGGTAGTTACTTATAAGATGTAAATGCTCTCTAAGAACAAATTCTAAAAAAATTCGAAATTTAAAAGGGTGGGATGAGCGAAAAGCGTTCTAAAAACATTCTAAATTATAATTTCTATGGAATCTCTGGAACTACAGAACTGTTTTCAAAAGTAATAGTGTCAAATTGATGGTGACAGTCCCTGATCCAACATAGGCTATATTTTAGGTCGGTGCTACTACCCCCAGGGGGGTGCAGGAACGAGAAACGTTCTAAAATTGCGATTTTTTATACTGAAGGAGCTAGAAACATGAAATTTGGCATGTTTGTTACTTATAACATGTAGATACTCTCTAAGAAAATATTCTAAAAAAAGTCGAAATTTAAAAGGTTGAAATGAGCGAAAAGCGGTCTAAAAACATTCTAAATTACAATTTCTATGGAATCTCTAGAACTACAGAACCATTTTCAAAATTGATGGTGGCAAATTGATGGTAATAGTCTCTGCTGTAACATAGGCTATATTTTATGTCGGTTCAGGTACCACAGGGGGATGCAAAAGCGGAAAACGTTCCAAAATTTCGATTTTTTTATACTGGAGGAGCTAGAAACTTGAAATTTGACATGATAGTTACTTATAAGTTGTAAATGCTTTCTAAGAACAAATTCTAAAGAAATTCGAAATTTAAAACAGTGTGATGAGCGAAAAGCTACTAAAGACATTCTAAATTACAATTTCTATGGAATTTCTGGAACTACCGAACCCTTTTCAAAAGTGATGGTAGCAAATTGATGGTGACAGTCCCTGCTGTAACATAGGCTATATTTTATGTCGGTGTCACTACCACCGGGAGGTGCAAGAGCGAAAAACGTTCTAAAATTTCAATTTTTTTTTTATTCGCAAAGAACCAGAAACCTGGAATTTGGCATGGTAGTTATTTATAAGTTGTAAATGCTCTCTAAGAACAAATTCTAAAAAATCGAAATTTAAAAAGGTGAGATGAGCGAAAAGCGGTCAAAAAATATTCTAAATTACAATTTCTATGGAATCTCTAGAACTACAGAACCATTTTCAAAAGTGATGGTAACAGTCCCTGCTGTAACATAGGCTATATTTTATATCGGTGACACTACCACGGGTGGGGTTGGGGAGTGAAAGAGCGAAAAACTTTCTAAAATTTCGATTTTTTTCGACATTAGTGCGGCTTAGTTAGTAATTTCTGAATTATTGGTGGCAGCAAAATTTTCTCTAATGAAAATAGGCCAACGAATACCACTTGGCATTTTTCAAGAATTACGCGAGGAAAGCCGCGAGCTTTGCTATCTACTATAAAATATGATAAAGAGTTTGTTAATTGTATATGTTGCTTAATTAATGGATTAATTTTCTTTAAATGTTACGTGAACGAAGTCACGGGTAACAGCTAGTATTCGATAAAATAACATATCTTCACTATGAATTGTGGATATGAAGCTCCTCTCACGCTATATATATATATATATATATGTGTGTGTGTGTGTGTGTGTTACAATATGAAAAATCCTGTTGCACTTTTAAAAATCGATTTTAGTTTTTTGCGTAGGTGAAACTCCATCTCGTAAAATATAGATGAATGCTCTCATATAGATGTATACGTGCACCGATAAAAATTAGCCATCATGTAATGCCTTTAAACGTAGTGTATACGATGTTAATTTCATATCACATTTCGAAATATTCAAATGAGCAACAGCAGATTATTTAGGAAAAACAATATCAAAGAAATATAAGCTCCGTAACACATGTTTCACGTTAAATATCCCAAGTGCATCAGACTATCGTCGCACTGCAGTAGTACAGAATTTCCAATGCAAGCGTTTGATTAAATCGGATTTTTATATCTATGGCGGTAGAAAACTGATGCGCTCAGACTCTTGAGAAAAATGGAGCGAATTTGATATTTGAAATAAAAATAAGAAAAAGAAAATAGTACAAATGATAACGCTAAATAGAATGAATTCGGCTTTTTAATAATTGAGAAATAAAAAAGGTTTTTCCAGAAAAATAATTACTGGAAGTGGTTTTTAGAATATTTTAAAGAGCCCACTTTTGGCCCACCCTGTATATAAATTATTACACTGGCTAAAATCATGGTAAGAGACAAATGTAGAGATTAAGTTAAAAGAAGCTGTTGACAAAACATTTTCATGTTTTCTCTCATCTGTATACAATGCTGAGCTCTTCTAATAATGTTTCTATAAATATTTTGGAGTTACTAATATTGTTGCAAGCATCGATTATCTTTTTTTTTTGTAAGTTCGACTGCTGCATATGTTTTCTTGCCCTTTTTTTTCTTGAAATATTTCAGAAATTTAAATTTCTAATTTGATATATAATTCCTATTCACAGTTTTATTTAAAGATGACTCCATCAGTTTTAAAGATACAGATATATAATTTTTGTAATGATAATTTTGCAGTGAAGTGGGAGAATTTTTTTTTTCTAATTGCCAAGTTCGTCTAGAAGAGTCGTATGATAATTTAAAGAGTGTAACCTTTGAAAATACTAAGAAGCCAATTTCTTCAAAATAATTTTATTTAATATCTGTTTTTGAATAGTTTTGCAATTTACACAGTGTACTTATCTCTAACAAATAAAATTTAAAGCGCGTTTCATTCTTTTTGAGACAATCTGTATATTTATAGCCATATTCAGGATTAGTCAAAAGTTCTTAGACAATCTTTGAGTAGTGCTGAAGCGTTACAACAAACAATGTTTGTAAAAGAAATCAGGGTCATAACACATTTATTCAGACAAAAATATATGGTGTCTTACTCTAATTGAAACACAACCATTGTTCATAATTTTATTCAAAATTAAGATATTTTAAGGAACATTTTATATACATTGCTTTGCTTTGTTGGACATGAAATGACATCACAAAAAGTGCTGGAAGTGTTCAGTGTTTCTAACAATGACACTGTATGTAATGTGAATTACATTCGGAAAAATAAGGTGTGTAATTCAGCACAAATTTAATGTAGGTGATGTCCACTACTACTTCTACTACTTCTCGTGATATCGTTCCATTTTACATAAAAAACGTAAGTTTGTTGAAAATTTTATTAAAATATCTTCTTAATTGTCAAAGATAGAACAAAATTCTGGGTTACTACTGGAGTGAGACAACCTAAATTTTTGACTAAATAAATGTTTTACGATCCTGTTTTTTTAACACATATTGTTTATTGTTGTGTGCTTTACCACCTTTTAAAGTTTGTCTAAAAGATTTTGATTCAATCTGTATATGTATATTTACAAGCGATTTTAGAATAAGCAAATCGGTTTATTTTAAAATCCTAAAAATTATGCATTTAAATATTTTAAGAGGTTTGTCAATTGATGGAAAAAAAGTTCAAATATCCAATTAAAGTTTTTAGAAATAGTACGGAATAGTACTAAAATATCGCCTTGTGAGTTACCAATTTTCAGTATTAGCCAATTGATTATATTTCTTATTTAGTTTTGCATACGAAATATTAGTAACAATGTACAAGTGAAAAAACACTTTTAGCATTTTGAATTACAAATAAAATTTTGTTATTGCTGGCAGGAATGCCACAGACTACTACCTATTTCGGTTAGCGTAAAATTCGAGAAAAGCAATATTTAATGATTGTTTTCAAAAGAATGGAACTGCATACAGATATATAGTAAATAGTAGTTAATATCATAATTATGTACATTGTGACTTCTATAACATATTTAATTTTTGTATTATTTTATAAATAGTAACTATGTGCTTAGTATTTTTTTCGTGATCCCCATTGGGACACAATGTTAAGGAAAAATAAATCTAAATATTTATTGCAGCCATGGCTCCCCAATGTCTGTGGCTAATCTTATTAGGATAATGGCATTTCGAAGGTTTTACGTTTTGTGAATTTAGAGTAGAGCAAAGGTCGCAAGGGCTCAGAGACAAGAGACGCAGCGGAGAAGAAGAACGTTCAGTGTAGGAGGCCCAACCCACTACCAGTAGCACGCAGCACGCTGTTTCACAGATTGTCCATCCTGCTGATAATAGTGGTGCCAATCTAGTCCTCTGGGTGAAGAGCGAGTGTATTTGTGGAGCGCTACATTGTATTAGCACAAAAATATATCGTCAAAGGGTTTCGAAAACACAGAGCACTTTTATTTTTAAGAGATGACGTAACACTCATGACTTGCTCATCTTTTAAGAGTCTTGTACTCTACATTTGTCTATCGACTTACATCTTATCTTAAGAGAATTGACGTTTCGCACTTTTCTTATGTTTTCAGACTTAATATACCCGATATTGTATTCTCTAGACATTTCTCATTGCAGTATGTCTTAGATATTTATTCTCGTCAAATTAGCATCCCGCCATTGTGACTCAGAAAATGCTTATCTCCTGCATTAACAGAGTTAGTTTACGAGCAGCTTTTACACTGATAGTCATACAGTTATACTCATGAAAGTTTGACCTCCGGCCCTTACGCTAACTATATTTTGTTTATGTGTCTTCGACATAACTGTATTCATGTTGCTGCATCTCTGGACGAAGAGACAACATTGATGCCCGCTCCAACTCCGTGTTATAATCTGATCATTTTAGGTAGTCCTACTTATTTAGTTCATGTATGTGTACCGTTTGGGCGTATAGAGTTAAGGACATATTTTAAGTATAACGCAACAAATAGTTGCTGGTACGTTACTGATTGATACTAAATTTAAAATACAGCGTTTGCATAAAATTGCAAATGGGAATTTAATATTATTAAAAATGATAAGATTTAATGATTCTCGGGATTGCTATAAAGTAGGTAATTAATTTCAATGTTTATTCTTTTTTCTATATTGTCTTTGTAAATTGTGTATAAATTGTAAATAAATTTATCATTTATTAATTTTAATTTTTTGATGACTTTTACTTTATGCATCAAGTTGACTCATTTACTTAAGTTATGTTTAGAGCCGTTTTGGTGTTGTTAATATTTAAGCTACCAATATGCCAGCTAAAGGTTTGTAGTCGGGAATTTACTCCAAAATACAAAACGCATATTTAGTAATACTTATTATTTTGTTAGATTAATTTCTTTAATGTTTATTTATACTTATAAATTCCGCTTAGAATCAATGATCACATTTTATTTAATTAACTGTCTAAACTAATCACTAAGAATAATTAGGATCTTTAAATATCTGGGAGAATTTTTATTAAAAGAGAAACCGATTTTACTTTTAATTAGCTTTAAAATGAATAATAATTGAGTTTGTTTAGATCTTTCTAGCATCTACACACTCCTTATCTATCTGATTCCTACGACCTCTAGTTTTAAAACTTTATAGTATTAATAATTTTATTTAACTTTAAAATTAAGTAATAACTGAAAGTAAATTTCTAATTGGATTCCAGTCTGAAGCAAAAATATCGTTCAATATATTACCCCTGACTATTCCAGCATGTTCTGTGAAATGTGTTGTACAGCAACAGCATTTAACGTTATTTAACGTGTTGTAGACTCGCTGGCCTTCGCTTTGATAAATACGCAGGCACAAAATTCTAACGATTTGAGATCAAATGAACGAGGAGCTGTTATCCTTGCTGAAACTGCAAAATTAAAAAGAAGAAAATGTAATGTGATTTTTAAAGCATGCAGGGGTCAGAGATGGGATTAGTTATATTCATTTGTCAATATACAATATCAGGAAGTGTTTTGTGATAGAAATAATTTGTGATGAAAATAGTTTTGTGAGATTTGAGATGACAGTATTATCTGTTAGGTGGAGAGGCGTATTAGACCTCATTAAGACTAGAGGTCAGAAACAGAAAAATCGCCGCAACTTTTGTTGGACCTTAACTCTCTCAATAACGACAACGGAGATTTTTTCGTTTATGAGCACCAATATGAATGAACCGTTATCGTTTATAATAACCTTGGAGGCAAAAAATGGAGTTCGTCCTTTGAAGAACACAGTTGAAAACAGAAGAAAAACATAGCCTTTCTACATGTAAAACGGAAATAACTCAGTGTAACTACTTTGTGACTATCATCATGTTTCTCCCTAACCGTCATACATCTTGTAGTAAAAGGAAACAAGACTTTTGGAAAACCTGTATTTCATAAAGGTTCATTCATGTAATTTGTACAAAAAAGACATGTTTCAATAATCTATAAATTATGATATATAGAAACATTCTAGCCTTTTATTTATATTATTAATACATTATTAATCCCTTGTTTGCTGCTATCATATTGTAAAGACTAACAAAGACTTAGAAAAGATTATAATTCTTCTATTTAAAATACGGTGGTTCAATTACTAAAGAAAGTCTTTCAAGAGCAGTTCTTATTAGGAAAACAATGTTGAGCGAATATTATTTGTAAGGCTATATCTTGTACAATACATCCTTTGTATTGGCTACATCTTGGTCAATAGTCAATATTAGTCTGAAATTTTGCAACAGCATTAGTGTTATAAAAACATAAAAAGTGCAAATGCACCAGTAAATAACCCAATATCAGTAACTGACCGCAGAGACCCAAAACTATAGAATATAAAACATACTGCCCGATATATTACTTTTGGTTGTTAGAAAATGCATATAACATCGAATAAATGCATTGTTACAAATTGCACTTGCAGCTAAAACTGCGATTGAGTATTAAAATGGATTAATTCGAAATATTTCTAGAAATCTGCAAAACAGAAGCTACCAATTTTTAGAAAAAAGTCATGGTATGGTCACAATTTTTTTTTATATATCGTTCATTTTATATCCTCTAACTAATTAATTGAGGCATGTACTTAATTTATGTTTGTTTTATGTAAATAACTGTATTTTTCTTTAAAAAAATAACGATTTATGTTGTAATTAAGGACTTATCAATTACTACACCACTAAAATGTCAACTGCAGTAGTAATTTACTAGAATGGAAAATTACTGAATATTTTCTAACTTATCTTTTAGAACCAAAATTAGCATAAAAATTCTAATTGATATTGTAACATTGCAATATACTGATGAAATTTGTGTGCGAATGTGTGCATAGTTGTCTGCGAGAAAAAAAAAATGGAGCAACGAACCGTCATGCAATAGATAAACAGACAAAAGTGATCACAAAGTTTCTAAACTTCCGCCCAAATTTGTGCTGGGCAAGGAATTGAATTCTTCATGACAACACTTTTCTTTCACATCCAGCACTGGTGTTCAAGAGTTTTTCGTCAACCACAATATGTTATTGCTTCATACTCATGAGATTTATTTTCTGCCAATTTTTTTCTATCCTGAAGATGGAGACGCTACTGAAAGGACATTATTTTCACATAGTTGCCAAGTTCGTGCAAAATGTCAAAAAAAAAAAAAAAAAAAAAAAAAACGGTCCTACGCAAGATGACTTCCATGCGGCATTAGAGTTTCGGTTGGAAAGGTGAGACTGATGATTGCTGCGCAAGATGACAATTTGGAAAGACATTTTTTGAACTAAATTAACTTTTAGCTACCTTTTTGAATATTTATTAACTAATCTCGGAAAGTTAAAAATTTCTTATCTTAGAACTGACACATTTTACATAATCGGAATGAAATTCTTAAACACAAAGAGAATTTCTCATAATTACATTGTGAGACATAACGGAGTTCACACAGAAGCAAAAGTAATTAGTTGCTTTCAGTATTAGTTTATTTAAAATGGCGAAATGCCAAGAAACTGAATTAATGCTGTCAACAATATTAATTGGTGTTCCTTCAGTCCTATTCCTGATAAAATTTTTAAACAAGTACTGTATATCACATCGTAAATTGTTTGACAATGACAAAATACTTTTTTTAATGTAATACGATAATCTGTAAAAATATTATTTATAGAAAAATATCACATTTGTAAGGAGTTTGTGAGCTTTCTTTGCGTTTCGGAGTGTTGTATTTGAAAATATTTTAATTGATGCAACACAATATTAAATTCGTTATTTCTTGTTTAAAAGTTAACATAATAAGCTTACTTGAAAAGGAAATTTTCATAGATGAAAAATGACAAAAACAATTCTTAAATAATTTACCACAGAAATAAAATTGATCGTAACATTTTATTAGAAATTAGACTTTTTCACTTATTAATAATGTTACCACTTTGTTTCTAATGACTTTTGCATATGTTGAAGCTACCCATTCATCTAATTTTTTTTTATGCAGAAATTGTCAACTTTTTACATTTTACGGCACACTTGAACTTATTATTAAGTTCCCGCTGCACATTTAAATCATGTTGATAAAAATAGGGGCACAAAAGTGTATAGCTTTCTTAGTTTATACATAGTTTTAGATGCACAAATATATATACTATCATGGTCATATATTAAGAAAAAATCATTGACGGCTCGGCCTACAGGCACAGGTAGATTTCGAAGATGTCGACCATGGGGCTCCTGTTTATTGGGAATTGGAGAAAAAAAGACCTTTTTGTCATGATGCGGCAGTTTGGGCCGCCCACTTCGAAATCTACCTGTGTCTGTCGGTGAAAGCGGCATAGATTTTTTTTGCTGTAAGGGTTGGTCCTATAAAAGACTTGTCAATGTAAAAGTTGTAGATAATGTTAAGAGGATTTATAATAAATTTAAGCGGATTTGATAGCTTGTGAATTGACAAAGTTATGAATTTTTTCTTCTTAAACCCCTATTTCTTCCCCTTGAGGCCATTTATAATGATATCAAAAATCTGTCATACATAAATGTTCGTCCGTTTTCCTAGAAGTAATAATAACTTTAAACGGATTCGAAACCTATCATAATTAAGAAGTTATGGTTTTTTTCTGTTTTCACAAAAAGCGCCCCCCCCCATTCCCCTCCCCTTTGTTTCGATTTTGCCCATTAACGAACTTAACCGAGATTTTATGCGCTTGATTTTATGCATGAGTTTGGAAGAGATCTGTGCAGAATTATTGAAGTTATCGTGTCAATAATAAAGTGATATAGATAGATAGATAACGTTTTAAACTGGAGGTGGTTTTGGGTTCTGGGAGTCATGTTCGGCGTAGATCTGCGAAAATTTTCCAGAAATTCCAACATATGGGAGAATGTAATATGTAGTATTTCTTACGAAATCTACCTAAAAAGAGTAATTTCTAATAGAGGTTCCTGGTTTCCTCTTTTGGGGGGTTCTGCATGTTATTTTCTGCAATTTTTTAATACTAACTTCCTTGCTGATATAATTGTAGAATAATCCACATGACGCTATTGATAATTTATTTAATAATAATAATAATAATAATAATAATAAAATGAGAGAGAGAAATTAAAATTAAATTTTTTGATTTTTTTTTTTTGTTGTTGTTTGTTTGTTTATTATATTTTATAAGACAGGATGAAGCTGAGTTGCATTCTTTTAGAATACCTTTTGTGATACGATTAAATAAGCCGGAAATTAGTAGTCGAAGAAACTTCTCAAAATAACCTGCAACATTCCTAAAATGCAGCCGCGTGATGCTGCTGATAATTTATAACAAAATTCCGGAGGGCTTAGCTTACAGTCACAGATAGATTTCGAAGACGCAGGCCTTGGAGCGCCTGTTTGTTAGGAATGGCAGAAGAAATTTCCTTTTTGCTATGATGCGGCAGTTGGGACCGCCCAATTCGAAATCTACCTGTGTATGTAGGCAGAACTAGCAGGGTTTTTTTTTGTTTTTTTTTTATTTATTTATTTATTGCCATAAGGGTTGGTACTATAAAAACCTTTTCAGTATAAAAGTTGTAGATAATATTAAGAGGGTTTATAATAAATTTAAGCTGATTTGATATATTGTGAACTGACGAAGTTTTGAATTTTTTTCTTCTTAAACTCCTATCCCCCCCCTCTTGAGGCCATTTTTAATGATATCAAAAATCTGTCATGCATAAATTGTCTGCCCTTTTCCTAGAAGTAATAATAACTTTAAACGGATTCAATACGTAACATAATTAAGCAGTTATGAGATTTTTCTGTTTTCACAAAAAGCCCCTCATTCCCCCCCCCTTCGTTCGATTTTGCCAATTAACGAACTTGACCGATACTTTATGCCCTTTGATTTTATGTATCAGTTTGGAAGACATTTGTGCAGAATTATTGAAGTTATCGTGTCCATAAAAAGTCATATAGATGGATAGATAAAGTTTCGAACCGGGGGATAATTTTGATTCTGGGAGTCATAATCGGCGAAGATCTGCAAAAATTTTCCAGAAATTCCAACACAGGGGAGTTTTTCTTATGAAATCTACTTAAAACTTCACAATTTAATTTATTTAAAAACTAATTTTTTTTGTTTATTGTATCAAGATGAGGTATTGTTTAGATTGTTTTTAGAATACCTTTTTTGATAAACAGAAATACTCGTACTTGTGAGATACTTAATGAGAAATAATCATAAATTTCCTTTCTCGGAGAGGACGCTAGATGTCAACATTTTAAATTTTTTTACTCTTCATTATAAAAACGCTCATTTACTACGAATATGATATTAACAATGTGGAATCTTTTTTATCACTTTTATTTTGCATTGCTACGAAATTTATTCTTAAAAGTAATAAAATAATAATAATGAATTAATGGAATTTTAAAATTTTCCATACCTACGATTTTCTTGTGGTACAGTTGTTCTACGCCCTCCGTCTAATGCAACAGGTTTATGATCAGTTTTCTATGAAGTAGTATATTGTGAACAAAAATGTCATTTTGCTTCAATTAGAATATTTTTATCTATTAAAAGATTCGTAGCACCACTAAGCGTTTTATCTGTACAAAAGTAAAGTTTCATTGCGAATGAAATTTTGTAATGAAATAGAACAGAATTTATAATTTTTAGATAAACTTATTACATTTAAAACTAAAATTAACTTGTATAATAGCATCGTATAATTTAAGAGTCAGTCACTGCAATACCTATAACATGTACCACTATACTGTAAAAAGATACAAATGTTTCTTAAACTACGAAAATCGAATACAACCATGTATATAAAAAAACTCTTTTGAGTTACCCACCATTTCGAAAAGCTTTCTTTATATGTAGAAACCTCAAACACCAATACGTTTTTGAGTTTAAAGAGGCATTTATAAAAATTATGTTTTCGTTACTGCCACTGATTTTCGTAAACGTTTCCGAGTAGTTTTATAGCATATTAATCAGTTTTCTCAATCAGGAACATGAGATTTTCGATGACTATCAATTCTCAAGTAAACAATTTCAGCTGCGTAATCGAATTTATTCCTGCACGATTAACAAAAGTATATTAATATTAATGTTATTAATGCTGTTAATTTATCTTTTTCATCTGTCAAACATGTTACTTGTACATGAAAATGTTCCCTTGCGAAATTGACAGCATCCGAAAAACCTATATTTCAGGTTCAGAAAATTGATTAACACACTATAAAAACTAACCGAAAACGCTTCCGAAAATCAATGGCAGCAAAAGAAACTTTGTTTTTATAAATGCTTCTTTAAATCTCGAAAATATATTGGTTTCTGCGGTTTCTAAAGATAAAAAACACTTTTCGGAATCGTGGATAACTCGGAAGAGTTTATTGCATATTTTTGTTTGTGATCATGTTATTTTTTTTTATTAAGAAGGATATGTCTTCTTTTACAGTGTACGTTATATGCAATAAAATTTTAAAAGCGTTACAGTGTTTTTAAAGAAATAATTTTATTCTCCGTTTAATTTACGTCAATTACTTGGCGCTTTTTTTAGCTACATTGATCAACACTTCTTTTCGTTAAAGTATTTGGTTTTAAAAAATCATGAATAACAATATGGTTAATAAATTAACTTTTAGTTCTATACTTTAATTTTAGTTATACAATATTTTAAAAGTGCTATATTTTTTTTATAATTTGTTTCTAATTTCTGAAAAACAATATTATTTAATTTATATTTCTATAATTTTTAAAAAAAATATTTTAAATACACATATCCTTACATGTTATTTTATTAAATAATTTAATTATTTCTGTGCTTAATTTTCTTTTCTCTTTGTTTGCGATATTTTATCTTTGCGTTTTAAATGATAAACACACTTTTTTTTTTACCAAAACTATACGTCTAAAATGTATGGTTCACACTAAGAACGAAATATTTCCCACAGCTATATAAAATCACTCATGCTTTGACTAAGTCAACGAATACAATAGGTAGATATTGTGTACGAATATTGAAGTAGTAAGTAAAATAAGTTAAGTAAGTAATTGTACTGTTAGATGCCGTAGCTTGTGTATCATGAGAAAAACGGTAACTATTTCCAGTGTGATAGGGAATACATATTTTAAAACAAATTTTCTATTAAGAGAAAAGTACACATTGAAAAAACTTTAAATATAGGAACGAAACATACGATATTGAATACGGTAATTTACTTTAGTGAAAAAAAAAGTATTTTGCGAATCTGGATTTCAACAGATTTCGTACCTCCAAATTCCCAAAGTTTCGACATTTAAAAGAGCATGGCGCGAATTATTTGAATGAGATATATATATACAGGGTGACTTTTAATTAACCTACATCTTTCAACAGAAATAATTTCCTAGAGCCTCACTAGATGCCGGCACGTATACGTGCAGTGAAAGTGGACATAAAAGGAATTTGTTTAGTTTCAGTTCCACGCAATTTTGAAAATGTCTCCTAAAGCGTCATATTCAACTGAAAATCGTATTTTTATTGCTAAAAATTAGTATTTATGTGGTGAAAATGCAACACAATTTCTGCAGAAGTGGTATTCAACATTCAGAAACCAGTTATCACCTATCAATATCCAAATCGTTATCGTAGTGCATTGCATTGACCACTTTATACACCAGATATGGATCCATGCGATTTCTATCTTTGGAGTCATATGAAATATTTTGTGTACAAGAAGAAGCCGACAGACCTTATTAGCCTCAAAAGTTTCATATCTGACTCAATTTCATGCATCAAAAAATATGCTCCATTTTGTTACTGTCAACTTTGCGACTAATTAGCGCAATTGTAACACCTCTGAAGGTTCTGATTTTGAAACCATTATCCATTAAATACCCTTTACACGTTCTTCTCAATAAAACAAATGTTTGTAGTGCTATCTGCAATGACTCAAGAATTATTTCAGTTAAAAGTTGTAGATTAATTAAAAGTCACCCTGTATATTTTCGTTTTTCCCTATCAAAAACAAGATTCGCACTATACACAAGTAAATACTGTATTTGAAAAATAAATAATGTTATTTAAATAAATTTATTATACTATATGCAAGAGACAATCTACTTTATACCGTTTTATACATTGAAAGTACAGGGTGTTTCACAAAGGACCCCTAACTTTAAAAATCAATAACCCGGAAACGGTGATAGGGAGAAACATGAAACCAGTGGTATGTTTATTAAAAAATCGTAAGAATCTTATACATAAATCTCAAAATTTAGTTAAAAATAGCGTCGATAGATGGCGCCGCGATAAATAGGCATATCAAAAATGATTCAAAAGGTGCAACTTTTACACAACAGACTTATCGCAAACGAAGAATGAAATTGTCATTCACACTCTGCTGTATGTCACCGTTCTGTTTGTTGAAAATTTTTGAAAAGCTCACGAATGGCTTTCCCACCTGGGCCTTTTGCGACTTGAAATCGCGTTTGAAAACTTCTCCTTGTGGCAGTAGGACTTTGATTTAATCGGTGGTACTCCAACACAATAAACACACGTTCCTCCACGGTATACATCACTTTTGGAAGTATTTTCACTATAAGCTAATATCGGCCAGATTTCAATGGCGTAATCTTCAACGGCTAGTCTTTCTATGCTTCTGAACTCTCTGTGGAAGGATTCTTAACGCTCTCAGCGCCATCTGTCGGTACTATTTTTAACTAAATTTTGAGATTTATGTATAAGATTCTTACGATTTTTTTATTAAAGATACCACTGTTTTCATGTTTCTATCTATCACCGTTTCCGGGTTATTGATTTTTAAAGTTAGAGGTCTTTTGTGAAACACCCTGTATGTCTTTATCTGTGTTTAACGAACGCTTGATGGGAAAAAGTTATATTTTCCCATTCATTAGATTAATTTTGAAGACTGTGTTTTAATAAAAAAAAACCTTATTTCATTCAATAAAGTGTCAGATCCTTATAAAATGAATGTCATAACAGAAAATTACATTTTGTTTGTCATTGTAGTAAAGGATTTTTTACCATTTATATAATAACACTTTTATGTCTTGTTTTCAAAATAAATTAGATTTTACGAAAATAGGTTATCTTTTTGACAGAAAAGTCTAAGTACCAGCAATGAAATACTCAGTAAAGAAAACTTGATTTATGAATGTTTTCCTTGGTGTCACAAGAATTTTCTTCAGTGTAAATTTTATAAAGTTAATAAATAAATGTTTTGTTTTCTATCTCATAAAATACCTTGAAAAAAATATTAGATTTAAAACACCATAACGGTTAATTGATGATACATATATACATTTTTATTTTATGACAATTAAATAACATTTACGAAGTATATAATATTTTTTGCAGCCGAACAATTTAATTCAAATATAGGAAATTTAAATAAAATATCATCTATAAAATGAGTTTTAAAAATATGAATTAATAATATAGCGTTTTAAAAATTTCTAAGTTAATTCTTTCTTAATTACTAAAATTGTATTCGTTAAAATATTAAAAAACTTTCATTGTGGGACAAATATATTAAGCTTATATTTGTAGCATATCGCTGCGCCTCGAAATAAAAATAAAAACAACAAAATGTTGAATAAACTGTTGGGATACATACAAAAAAGACAGAAAAACTTAGTAATAACGCTTTAAAGTTATGAAATAAGCAAAGCTTGTGTTTCATCACCAAGCACAGAGAAGACGTGCTCCCACTTTAAAAGCAGGAGCAAGTGTGAAAGGAATTAGAAGAAAAAAGGGCAGTTTAAAGGAAACAGTGAATAGGAAACAGTAAAAGACACAGGCAACAGTTAATGTCACAGAGAGCATTATAAGAAATTATTCTTATAATTTCCTTTTCGTTTTCTAACTCTGTATTTTCATTCACATTTATCATTCTGTTCTATCATTTTCTGATTGACTAATGCTCTCCATGTCGGTTCATGCCTGTCTTTTCTTTTCCTATTTTTCTTTAATTTTTCATTTTCTCTTCTATTTTATTTTAGTGTTGTTTCTGCTTTTAAAGTGGTAGTACGTCTTATTTTCACCCGGTAAAGAAAGACTAAGTTATTTCAAAACTTTTTTAAAAACTAAAAAGTTTAGTTTTAATTAATGCAGATTACCGATCAACTATTTCAGTGTCAAAAATATATTGCAAAAAACGAAAAAAAAAAACATCAGAATTAAAATACTGGTTTATATTTTTATTCGCATTCTGCTTTGGTTTATAAACTAGCACGTGTTAATATAAGCAATAAACGACACTTGGCGCAATGATAATGATAGAACCATCTTTTAATACGCCAATAAAATATACAGACAACAATGGCGTCATGAGCTTATCGTCGCCAGTGCGAAATGGAAATGTTGCATGAAATATGATGAATTACATTTATTTTTTCTCTTTAATAATAAACATTTTACTTGTAGTCAGTTTCATGTGATGCTATAAAGCAGTCGTGCTCAATAAAATATCCCTAAAAGTGAAAATCTGGCGGAGAAGTGAGATCGAACTCCGCAATTACGTTTTTGCTTTCTTGTGTCAAAATTTATGACTGAAAAACTATTTCATACTAAATATTAAGACGTCAATATTAATTTTAAATAAATTCTAAAAGTTTAATATTAACAGCGTGATAGATAAGTTCAATTAGCTAATGAGAGAGTTACATGAAAGTGTGCACTATAGTAATATTCTACTTACCAGTTTGCAGTGTTCTACTCCAGTATGGGGATTGTTAACTGGAAATTCTTTTTATTTATACCTAATGTTTATTACTTACCCCTCATACATCGTATAGGGTAAATCTTGTAATCATTTTCAAAATCGAAAAAAAAATTGACGGATTTACACGTCTCAGACACTGAAGATTTCGAAAAACATATTTTTAGAAAAAAAAAAATTGCCGACCGTCTGTGTGTCTGTATCTCTGTGTGTCTGTGTGTCTGTAAACGCTCCAACTTCCGAACAAGTTGAGATAGAGACTTGAAATTTGGTATGTACTTAGTCTGTAATAATGGGAAGAAGCTTATTGAATTGCAGTAACCTCGATTATCCGGAGCAATTTTTTTCGGACTCTTGAAATATTCGTTCTGATAAAAGGTACATAAAAATTTTCGAAATTGTTTATTTTAGGGAGTGAATGTAAAAGACAATACAAAAACATAAATTTTGCATAAAAAATGAAGTCGATCGGATAATGAGTTGCCGAGATATATGTAATCATATTTTCCACACTCTTCGATATTTCATGACCCTGTATTTCATCCAAATTTCAATTCAAAGATATATCTCAATTGAAAATGAGACGCTTAATCCGACTCAGTATACTCTTAGTTAGTATGATTATCATTTTTAGATATATGATGATGTTTCTTTTACGCAATTCAGTAATAGAACATTTAAAGTTTATGACGTCATCAAGCCACGATTTTATTCGAATTGCAATGCATTTTATAAGTAGTTTACACATGTTTTATTTTCATATTTTATGTTATGCATATCCATGATGGGTAAGTATTACGGTGGCCCCGAACGACTAGTTTTTATTAAGTTATGGGTACGAACGCAACTTTTTCCTCAATCCCTATCCCTTCCTCCGAATGATTTGTCTCTTAACTATTTCCCCTTTGTTTTCACCATATATATTTTCCTTTTCGTTGAGTTTTCACTAAGTTACCATTTTTATTGTATCAGATTTTTAAATTAATCTCCAGATCATTAAAAAATACATAAAAACCTATATCTGTATTTTTTATTAAACATATAATTATGTGCCCGATTTGCGCGGCCGCGTAGTGAGTACTATCGCTATAGCTAACACAGTAAATTTCATGTAGGACTGACTTGCTCCTATATACAGGGTGGGCCTAAAATATATGTCCGAAATGTAAAGGTAGGTAGAGGGGACCTAAATAAGCAGATTTCGTATAGGAATGTGGGTGCGGAAATCCAGCGTTGAGGCAGTAGAGGGCGCTGTTTAGTTCGGTGGATGAAAGCGTTTCACTGGCTTGAATCGTCATTTCCCGCAAGGATTTCGAGCAACATGCATCGTTACACCAATGCGAGGCGTGCTAACATGCATTTTATGTATGGGGCTGCGCAAAGAAATGGAGCGGCTTCTCAAAGGATGCGCACGTTCAATGTTTCTCGAGCTTGTCGAAGGAAGTATCCTCTACTGTGCGTAATACTTCTACTTCTACTTCTGGAATTCTGCGATATCTTCCAGTGCCTGTATCACGCCTGAAAGCATAAAACGATCCACTCGCGCATAACTCCCGATGAAGACGCTCATATGTTCGGTGATTCGGCAGATTCTTACCTGGAAATCGTTCCATGTACATCCTTTGAGCAGCCGCTCCATTTACTTGCGTAGCCACATACATGAAATGCATGTCGACAAGTTCCGCATTGGTGTAACAATGCATGTTGCTCGAAATCCATGTGGGGAATGATCATTCAAGCCAGCGAAACTCTTTCATCCGCCGAACTATACAGCGCCCTCTATTGCAACAACGCTGCATTTCCGCACCCACTTTCTTATACGAAATATGCTTATTTAGGTCCCCTCTACCTACCTTTACATTTTTGAATATATTTTAGGACCACCCTGTATAAGTTTACATTAAAATATTATATCAAGTGTGTTAAAAAACCCCTTTCACAACTCAGTCAAGTCATCAAAAAAGCCTTTAAAGTTCAGCGCAATATGCAAAAAGAACTGTCTTTCCGTGTCAGCGCATCTGCCTTTATAAATCAGCGAACGCACCAACAAACATCTCGCAACATCGTTACTAAACTCGCAGCAGCTGGCGAACGCCTGCATACGAAGAATTTCTCTCGCTGTATCTTCTTCCATCGGCGCGCGAGGTAGTGGTAATACCGGATATTTTTCGACCAAGCTTCCTTCACTCGGAATGGCAACGCATCTGAATGACTAGTGTTTTTTTCAACGAGCGGTGTGTTGGATGGTATAAAGTCTCAAGCGAAAGAAGGGTGGTATCCCATTCATTCGAGATTTTTTCTCGTGTGAGGAGCCACCCTAGTTAGTTCTGTGTTTTACTTTAATATGTGATAAGGTGAAGAAATAGAGGTGTATTTTGTTTGTGTGTGAAAAATCTGTCTACAAATTTTAAGTATGTGATCGACATCTAAAAAATAGTGAAAGTGTAATAATCGTGAATCTTCAAAAGAAATCTTCTGTTCGTCAGTGTAAGATGATGATCAGTGTAAAAATGTGCTTTCTGCTAGAACAAGCTTTTCTTCAGTACCAATATTAAGTATCTATGTTTTTTAATTAAAATTAATTGTCCATGGATGATATAAGATTTAAATGTTCATAATTTAAACGCAGTATTTAGCCCACATGTATGATATGTGAACAACCGTGAAATATATTAATTTGAATGCATCTTTTAAAATATAAATATTTTATTAATTGTGTAACCTTAAAATATGTTTTATATATAAATAAATTAATCGAGAATAATCTCTAAAGTATTATTATTTTTTGTTTAATTAGCATGAAGTGTTTTATAATATGTACTTTTAGTTTTCAGCTATTTCAGGTTGTTGCTCGGGATGCTAAGGTGGTTTGTTATTGTGGCCAACATTTATTGGTACGGAATCACTATTTCGATCAGGTTTAAGATTTTAACTTGTGTTCCCTTTTGAACATTTAATCGTGTCCCCCTTTAGTTTATTTTTATTTTGCACCATGAAGCCTTTTTCCATCAGCCAAATTTATCATCATTTTTTATCATTTGGTGCCGCGTGCAAAAGTAAAATTTAATAGGTTGAGAATCTGGTCTCCACAATAGCTTCCTGAGTATATTTTTACAAAAATATACACACCATTTATTATATTTTTATCTGTGATTTTTTTAAATGCATGATTTATATATCTTAAGCTATTTATGATTTTATATATGTATTGTAATATTGATATTGTGTAATTGCATGTTAGGAATGTGTAAATTTTAAGTTCCCCTTCCCCCCTCCTCTCCCTTAAAAGTCTATATTTTGACATTTATTTCTGTTATTTACTATGGCTCGTAAAGGGATCATAGATTTAAGTTTGGCTTCATCCATTCCCACTTTTAGCGGAACTTCTGATGAAAATGTTGAATATTTTGTCGGACAGGTTAGAGATGTAGCAGTATTAGAAAATTGGCCCGTAAATAAAAGAATTTTAATTCTAAAATTAAATTGTAGAGATGCTGCCCAAAAATTTCTAATTGACTCCCCGCAGGTAGCTAACATTCAAAATTTTGATGAATTGGCTGAATTATTAATTAAAAAATTCAAAAGATGTCAACCATTTGATGAGATACAATCAAAATTTAATAACATCAGGCAAAAACCAAATCAGTCAATTCAGAGCTTAATTGATGAAATAAACTCTTATGCAGTAAAATATTTATCAAAGATAGATATACAAACTAGGGATTCAAATGAATTCATTGATTCCATCAAATTGAACAAAATTTTGGATGCTGTTAGGCCTGAAATTAGGGTCGAAATTCTTAAATTAGGTCCAAAAAATTACTTAGAGGCATGTAAACATGCAATTAATGTAGAAAAGGCTCTTGAGGCTCAAGAAGTCATTATTAACAACAATATGTGTCAAAACTTTGAACTAAATTCAATAATGCAAAGCCAGTTAGAGGGTAACAAACAAATTCAACAGTTAAAGGAAGAATTGGAAAGAGTAAAATCTGAAAATAATGCTAGCAATTCTTTTCGACAAAGTCAAAATGAAAGAGTCCAATGTCATATATGTGGAAAAAGTCATGTGACAACAAAATGTTGGTATTTTCCACAGGGTAGAAATTCCCGCAGCAATAATTTCAATCATAACCCCAACCATATTCCTATTTCTAGAGGTAACAGCAGTGGAAGGAATTTTGGCAATTATAGAAATAACCGTAGAAATCACCCATATAGGCGTAGAAATCATTTAAACTTATAGATGGTTCTTGTAGTAAAAATAGATCCCATTTTACAAGGACCAATAATTATAAAATTGTTAGGGATGAAAATCTATTGGAATCTGTAAATAATTCAGAATCAATTGAAAATTCAAAATCTAGTAACAATTCAGATTCAAATTCTAGTGAGGAAAATTTAGAAGTAAATGATAATTTAAAATCTGTAGAAGAAAATTCAAATTTAAATGAAAACTTAAACTCTGTAAATGAAATTCAAAATTTTGATAATGTAACAATTCAAAATAATTGTGAAGATCTTGAAAATCTCCATGTAATGTCGTGTAATTTTGATAATAATACAAATCACCTTCCTATTATTAAGCTTAAATTTGGTAATTTAGAGGTACCCGCTCTTCTCGATACCGGTGCAAATCTCTCGCTGGTGCAACCAGGCATCGTAGCAGAAATTAAGCAACAAGCGAAAGTTGAGCATATTTCTAGAGCAGTCAAAATTAAGACCCTTAATAATACTACTATCCCATATTTGTCAGCAGTCAATATAAAGTTCAAAATGAAAACTCGTTGGTTTCATAACATATTTTTTGTCACTCAGAGTAACTGGAATTGTAACTACCAAATAATTTTAGGGTATGACTTCATTCAGAGAAACAAAATTCTAATTGACACATTCAATAAAAGACTTTCCATCAACAAAACCCATTTTGAATTTGAAGAAACTTCTCCGCAGATTAAAGAAAATACTGTAATTAAGGATAATGATAAACCTCAAATTAATGTAATTGCTAAAGCTATAAATAACATTAAAATTAAACCTAATTCATTTGAGATAATTAAATTGGAATTTCCACAGGGTATTCATAATTCTAAAAGAGTCATGTTAACCCCATTAAAAGTCTCGCAGAAGTGCCATATTGAAAATTCTTTGCATACTGTTGAGGACAACAAATATATTTTGACAATTGTTGAGAATAAAACTAATGTTGCATCATATATACGTAAAGGTCAAAAACTAGGAAATGTAGAAATGTTTGAAGATGACGAGGAAATCCAACCCACTGAGGACCAAATTTTTCAAATCAATAGTTTAAATTTAGAAGAGATTAGTAATTTGAGACAGGCAGAACTTTCAGAATCTGATTTTAATCTTAAACATTTAGATGAAAAAGAGAGAAAGGAGATTTTGGAATTATTAATGAACAACTTTAAAGTATTTTCTAAAAGTTATAAAACTCTTGGTTCAACTGATGCAGTCAAACCCGAATTTAAATTAATGCACAATTTCCCAATTCAAACTAAACCATACCCTATTCCAAAAATTGCCAAACAGTTTGCACAAGAAGAGATTAAAAAATTGTTAGATGCTGGTTTAATTGAACATTCTTCCTCCAGTTATAATTTCCCTGTTATATTTGTCAAAAAGAAACCAATTCCAGGCACCTCTCCTGAAGAAATCAAATTTCGCATGGTAGTGGATTATAGACTGTTAAATAGCATCACTGAATCTTACACTATATGTTTGCCAAAAATTTCAGAAATTCTGCACAGTATTGCTGGCAAAAGGTATTATTGTGTGCTTGATTTGAAGTCGGCATTTTTTCAGATAAGATTGCAGGAAAAAGATAGGGAAAAATTAGCATTTTGCTGCGAGATTGGTAACTACCAGCCAAAAGTCCTACCTTTTGGAAGTCGCAACTCAACTTCATATTTTCATACACTAATTTCTAAATGTTTATCTAGCTTAAAAGGACCAAATTTACAATTCTTTCTTGATGACATTATTGTCGCTGCAGACAGCATATCTGAAATTAAAGCCTGGTTACAGAAGGTATTCGATAAGCTCATCCAATTCAACTTAACTTTAGACCCTGCAAAGCTTCAGATTTGTCAGAAAGAAATAACTTATTTAGGATTTAATGTCAGTGCTGATGGTTTTTCTCCTTCAGAGGATAATGTAAACAAAGTTTCAAAATTTCCCATACCCAAAAATGTAAAGCAAGTTCAACAGTATATTGGTTGTTTAAATTATTTTAGGCACATGGTTTATAAATATGCTGAAATTGCTAAGCCAATTATTAATTTAACCCGTAAAAATGTTCCATTTGTCTGGACTTCAGAGTGTCAGGAAGCTTTTGATATTTTACAAGATCAAATTCTAAATAAACCCCTTCTTAAAAACATTAATTCTGATCTTCCATTGTATTTAGTAACTGATGCTTCTAAAGTTGCATTTTGTGGAATTTTAATGCAAAAATACAATGAGAAATTTTATCCTGTTGAATTTTTTTCAAAACAATTCAATCCAGCTCAGTCTAGATATCCTTCCATCCAAAGAGAATTGTACGCAATATTTGCATCTGTCAAGCATTTTCGTGAAGAATTATATGGAAAAAAATTTACCATATATACCGATGCAAAATCATTAACATATCACATGGAACTGGACAATCAGAGTGAGATTGTAGCTAGGTGGCTTCTGTATCTGGATCAATTTCATTATGAGATAGATCACATTCCTGGTGTTATTAACCCTGCTGATTATTTATCTAGAGCATATAAAGATGAAACCTTAAATGTAAATAATATAAATATTTTTCAAAGTAATTCAAATTTAGATCATAATAATATTGTAAATAATCAACAAAATGATGAATTTATTAGGGAAATTATTCAAAAATTAAATGATAATGATGAGGAAACTGCAAATAACTATTATATTGATTCAGAAACTAAAATTGTAATGGTAAAAATTTTCCCCAAGAAGCCGTTAAAGAAAAAAAAGTATCTCAGTAGAATTTTAATTCCAAAATCTTTAATTAAGGATTGTTTGGAAGTTGCTCATGCTCCTCATTTTGGCACTCAAAAAACCTACAATTTTGTTCGCAAAATCTATTCTTGGAAAGGAATGTTTAAGGACACTAAAAATTTTTGTAGCAATTGTGAAAGATGTTTAAAAGTTAAACCTAAACCTAAAAATACTGTCACTAAAATGATTCCAAAAGCTGATTTAGCTCCAGGTGAGATAATAGCTTTAGATATTGTAGGCAAACTTCCTAGATCTCATGACAACAAATTTTTTATTTTAACAATAGTTGATCATTATTCCAGGTATCTTGAGGCTATCCCATTAAGCAATACCACTTCTAAAACTATAATTAATCAACTTAATATATATTTTTCCAAATTCGGGATCGCTAGGACTGTTTTGACTGATAATGGACCATATTTCCGTTCAGATGAATTTGAAGATTATCTTAAGACTATGGATATTAAGCATAGAAAGAGTTCAATCTATTATCCGCAGAGTAATGGTTTAATCGAGAAAATTCATCTTTCTATGAAAAACAGCATAGCAGCACTTTCTGATCAAGTATTCGAGTGGTCAGATAGACTATTATTTTTTAAACTTCATTATAATTCCTCTAAGCATGCAGTAACTCAATTTTCACCGGCTGAACTATTCTTGGGCAGAGAACTCAATATACCTCTAAATATTTTTGAAAAACCAAAAGTTGCTGAAGAATATAGTAAATATCTAACAAAATTACAAAGTCATTTTCAGGAAACTAGAAAATTAGTTAAGGAAAATGAAACTAGTTATTTTAATTATCACCAACAATATGTGAAGGGCAGAAGTAAACCTTCCTTAAATCCTGGTGATGAAGTTTTTCTTGTAGATTTTAAACATCATACTGCATTACAACCTAGATATAATGGACCACATATAATTGACAAAAAATTGAGAAATGATAATTATTTGATAAAAATTAATGAAGATGGTCATGAATATGTAAAAAAAGTTCATGTCAGTAAAATTTTTCCAAAAGTACCATTAAATGATAACATTTGTAACAAAACTGAGGTAAATAAGAATTGAGTAGTGATTCTAATATTTTTGTGAAATATGTGTATGTTCGGAAACTTCAAAGTATATATATACTATGCTCAAGTCAAAATTCTATTTAAAAAATTTTTTTTTCTATTTCTTCTCTCTCAATGTTTGTTTTCAATATACTGGTAGAATTGATCACTTTGCTAGTGAATAACATTTATTGAAATATTTTTTTTTAACTTTACCTTTTTAATTTTGTATTTGAGTCAAAAAGGAAAATATGTGAATGATTTCCTCATATGTATTTTCATAATTGTTTAGAATATCTGTGAAATCTTTTTTAAGTTACAAAGTAAATTTCAATATTCATTGAACTTAATTCAGAAAATTGAATAATATATGGTACAATAAAAAGTAGTTTGAAAATGTTGAATGTGACAACTCAAAATATATTGCAGAAAGTTAAAGCAATCTAGGTATTTCTGTAGTTTATATTTATTGGTGTGTGTGTATTTTTGTAAATATTTTCATATTCATGCTGGTTAAATATAATTATTGAATTTTTGTATCATATAATGTGTGGTGTATACAATTCTAATGATTACAGTAGCATTGTGTATAAATTTTTTTATTTTTTTCACGAACATTTCTTTAAGTCTGTATGCAGCTGTGAAAATTTCAGTGACTTTTTCGCAAAATTCTCACGAACATTTTTTCATCATTTCTTCATCTGTGTGCATTTGTGAAACTTTCAGTGACTTTTTGCAAAATTTTTTCACGAACATTTCTTCATCTGTATGCATTTGTGAAACTTTGACTTTTTCGCATACTCCAGGACATTTCACATCAATTTTCAACAATTATCAACTATTCTTCAGAACAGTGTTCGCCTCTTTTTTTGCTGTTGGTGGGGGGAGATGTTAAAAAACCCCTTTCACAACTCAGTCAAGTCATCAAAAAAGCCTTTAAAGTTCAGCGCAATATGCAAAAAGAACTGTCTTTCCGTGTCAGCGCATCTGCCTTTATAAATCAGCGAACGCACCAACAAACATCTCGCAACATCGTTATTAAACTCGCAGCAGCTGGCGAACGCCTGCATACGAAGAATTTCTCTCGCTGTATCTTCTTCCATCGGCGCGCGAGGTAGTGGTAATACCGGATATTTTTCGACCAAGCTTCCTTCACTCGGAATGGCAACGCATCTGAATGACTAGTGTTTTTTTCAACGAGCGGTGTGTTGGATGGTATAAAGTCTCAAGCGAAAGAAGGGTGGTATCCCATTCATTCGAGATTTTTTCTCGTGTGAGGAGCCACCCTAGTTAGTTCTGTGTTTTACTTTAATATGTGATAAGGTGAAGAAATAGAGGTGTATTTTGTTTGTGTGTGAAAAATCTGTCTACAAATTTTAAGTATGTGATCGACATCTAAAAAATAGTGAAAGTGTAATAATCGTGAATCTTCAAAAGAAATCTTCTGTTCGTCAGTGTAAGATGATGATCAGTGTAAAAATGTGCTTTCTGCTAGAACAAGCTTTTCTTCAGTACCAATATTAAGTATCTATGTTTTTTAATTAAAATTAATTGTCCATGGATGATATAAGATTTAAATGTTCATAATTTAAACGCAGTATTTAGCCCACATGTATGATATGTGAACAACCGTGAAATATATTAATTTGAATGCATCTTTTAAAATATAAATATTTTATTAATTGTGTAACCTTAAAATATGTTTTATATATAAATAAATTAATCGAGAATAATCTCTAAAGTATTATTATTTTTTGTTTAATTAGCATGAAGTGTTTTATAATATGTACTTTTAGTTTTCAGCTATTTCAGGTTGTTGCTCGGGATGCTAAGGTGGTTTGTTATTGTGGCCAACATTTATTGGTACGGAATCACTATTTCGATCAGGTTTAAGATTTTAACTTGTGTTCCCTTTTGAACATTTAATCGTGTCCCCCTTTAGTTTATTTTTATTTTGCACCATGAAGCCTTTTTCCATCAGCCAAATTTATCATCATTTTTTATCAAAGTGATGCAAAGTAAGCTTATCCTAATGTATAGTTTGCATCTCTTTTTGAAAATTAATAAAAGTAAATAAAAGTTTCATGTAATGGTTGTTTATTGTTATAGGATGTTTTCATGAGTATTAGAATATACAAACATCATTTTCAAAATTTATTTTCAAAATTTGTTGTATTTTATGCGTTTTTTGTTTAATGCACTCTCAAAAATGACACAAAGTAGAATATTACGATGTGTAAATAGTGATGCACTTGAAGATTTAGAAAAATAATACGATTACAGTTTAGATTAAATGAATTACTTTTAATACAAAATTTTTAAAAAAATGTTTAATGCGCGGAAGGAGAAACGGTATAGATTTTTACCCCATGTCTGAAATGAAATATATTAGAAATTCAGATTTTGTTCCATTACAAGGAGTTGTTAAATAACAGACAGCGGTTTCAAATGGAACCCAAAAAGAATTGTTTATCTGGAGCGGTTTGGTGTTTTAGCTTAGGGTTAGAAAAAGAAATTCTCTATCAGTATTCGGAAATTTGAAAAAAAATAGTAGTAAGTTTTATTTAAAGCATAATATTACTAAATAATTAAGAAAAAAATAACTTTGAAAATTTTACAAAGCTAAATTCAATGCTTTTTTTTTTCTAGGACTGTTACTACAGTTGATAACTTATGTAATTCTCCCACGTTTGAAAAATATTTTTGATGCGAAAAGAAATAAAAAATCTAGTGTATTTGTTTAAAAATCGTAAAATTGAAGGAAACAAATATTATCTCCTAAATAACTGTTATAGTATTTTAAAACTATTTATTTTTTTCGAAATATTTTAAGAAGTGTAATGTGTAACATTTATTTCTTAACTATGTGTAAAAAAAAACTGTATACCTAGTAAACGTCTTATGACATCAATGAAAAAATCGTAAATTGTTTTCTTTATTATTTCATTACTAGTACTTCATCTTCTCTATCAAAAATTAAATTTCTTTTCGCAGAATCTGTTTTATTTCTACAAACAAAACCTAAAAGCGTTATAATAAAAATATCAGTTGTGAAAAATTCCAGACACTTTTCGTCGAATGAGAAACTAAATTTTATTTCTTGTTGTGACATAAAACTTAAGGTGTTATCACGTTAGAGAAAAAAAGCTCTCTTTTAGTTTTTTTGAGCAAAAAGCAATCTTATCAAATAATCTAATGAAAAAAGTATCTTTTGTGTAAAGTGTTTATGACAAAAAGGCATAGAAGACATCCACAACATGTTTAAAACGGTATAAAATACAGGGCTGCAACTGATGTCCATTATTGTTTTCTATTCGTACTACTGTTTTTAAAAGATATAGTTTTTGGTATATTTTAGTCACATATGTTGTGAAAAATTATGTAAAAACACATTATATATAAAAAGTGGTTTGAACTGAATAATAAAAAAATAGTCACTAGTGGCAGCTTTGAACATACATTGTCTCTCCCTTATATTGTAAGGCATTTTTTTAATATAAATTGTTTATTATTATTTCAGACGAAATCCTTAATTATTTAGTATTTTTCTGAAGTTCATGTTAATACTAAATCGATGGTATTTTTTAACCAAACTCAAAATGTAAATAAAAATATTACCAAATTTCACTTTCGGATTATTGATTACATTTTTTACATGAAGAAAATTAACGAATAAAAAGTTACTTTAATTCTTGCTTAACATTATTCTACAATGAAATTGCGATCGAAATTAAAAAGTTGTTCATCATTGCATAGTTATAATTCGTTTTAATAGAGTGTATACTGTTAAGAATAAAATTAAGAGTGAACAGCTGTTAAAAAACGAAATCTGAAAAGTGCAAACGTTGCGTGCGTGTTTTCGAATTTTCGACGTATAAAAGATAAATAATATCAGATATTTCGAGGCCAAAAAATTCAACTTTCCTTTGAAAACTCAAATCGCTATTGGCCTTTTTCAAATGCAGAATATCTGCAACTATGCCATAGAAATGCATCAAAATATTAATTTGTCACATATTATCACGTCTGTACGTAACAATGGCCAACAAGTGGGTAAGTGTGATCGAAGATCACACAAAGGGTTCCGTTTAATATTCCTTTCAAAACACTTTATCATTCCTTTAATAAATCCAAATAAATTTCATAAAAAGAAAAAAAAATCATGTTTTTTATAAAGTTTTTTTAAAGTATTATTTACCTGTCTATTTTTCTCATTTTTCTGAAAATCTGAACCCGTCCGAAGAATTTTATTGCGGATTTTTAATTGTTAGCAACTGCTATAACAAAAAAGTTTAAATTTAATAGGAAAAGGCTGTTAGATTTTTGGTTTTATCTCTATATTAAAATAATACATTTTTTTTTTAATTTTATGATTTTGAGCTTCATAACAAGTATTTAGCTATAGGTACACAAAATTTCACGATTGTAACTTATACAGTTTCTGAGAACGGGCTCTGTGACGGACAGACAACGAAGCGGGAGTAATATTGCTTCGTGAGATGAACGAAACCCTACAAATTGCAAATTTTTAATTACAGCTATAAACGGTTTAGTTTATAGTTGTATTCAAATCCAAAATGGGTACCTTTTGGAACATTCAATATGTGACTGTTAATTTTAGATACATATGATATTTTCAGATGTTCTTATACAAAAACAATGTAATAGAACAGCGTTGTAATGTTTTCGATAAATGGAATAGATCGTTTAGAAATGCTGTCAAAGTTGTTAATTTGAACTACATTTGTGGACGCAGTGCACTGGTAAAGGTCTTCATGGAAAACAAAATGCTAATAACTCAAGATCTAATACATTTATCGAAATTTGAAGACCGCTATTTGATTTCAACTCATCTCTATAGTCATGGCTGCCATCTACATGCTCGAATGTTAAACAATGAGTCCGTGAATCTGTCAGAATATATTGTCTGAATATATTTTTGAAACCGCCTTAGTAATAATAATAGTATTTATTTACCTGTTACTACTATTTATTTACCGAAATTCTACATATGCATACTAAAAACGGCAAGTGAGTACAATATAGACTTCCTTTAGTAAAATACACTTGGAGCATTCATGTTTTCAGTAAATATGCCAATATTCAATTTTCTGTCTGTCATTTACATCAATCTAAACTCATGCATTTAAAAAAAGTTTGGAGTTCATTCCTGGAACCAATCATCACTGCAAAAGGAGAAAACCTAAGTGGAGTACAACATACAATTACGTATGTTATATAATATATTATATATATCATAGATTATATGATCTCATACACAAATGCCATACTGTGTTTGGATCATCGATTCTACGCTTAATCGGGTTGGCAGAATGATACACATATATATTCGCATTGCATTGGCTATAAATCAAATGTACTTAAAATAGGTATTTCAATTCCTTTTCTTATCAATGTAAAAGTTATTTTATATTCGATTCTAATTAATTTTTGCGAAGTTTTATTTAACAAACAAAACTCAAAACGTACGGCATTTTGTGTATATTTAAAAAAAACATATGTAACGTAATTTAAATTTAAATTTTTGTATACAGAAATATAGTTTATGGAAAGAAAAATTGCTTTATATAAAATAAAATACATTAATATTTTCTTAATAGTGTATAATTTAAAACTCATTTGATAGGTTTTCGACTTACATGTCTGTATTATATCTGCTTAATAAGTTTACTAGCAAAGCCAGAGGCTCTGCGTGTTCGAAGCTCGTCCTCATTTTACAACCGAAAAAAAGCACCTTATCGTTTACAGCAAGCTTTGATAATATTTTCCATTTATTTAAAATGGATTTGGCACCAACCGTGAAAATTTGTCAAATAAAAGATAAAGAAAACTTGGATTAAATAACTGCAGTTAAAAACTCTTTCGTGATATTTTAAAAATACGTAGGAAAAATACATATAAAAAAACGTGTTAGTAATAAGAATTATAATATTTTTTACAATAATGACGTATCGGCGTGTATATTACGTTGAGTCTAAAGTTTTGACCCTATTGTAGGTGGCGCTACTAAAACAGCTAACGCTCGTGAGTATGTTGATCTTTTTACAAACGTATTTTTTTCTGCTTTTGAAAGAAGAAGGCGTACGCTACAACACTGTGTATTTATTGTTTTGAAAACTTATCATCTGCAGTCTCAAATGAAACTATCATGTACCCAGTTTCGAACTATCATCTACTACGAGTTCTGTTGCAAAACCGGAGTGTCAGAATACCACCATAACATGTGTGAACATTTAGGTGATGATATTGTATCACTTCGTATAGTCAAACGATGGTTTGACAAGCTTTAACCTACAAAAAAATCCTCCCCTGTGTTTTCTGGGACAATCGCGGTACCATCTACAAGGAATACTTAAAAAGTGGCCAGATCATGGACAGTGAGTCGTACAGCAAGCAGCTACATAAAGTTGGCGCAGCTATTAGGGAAAAGTGAAACAGGGAGTTCCGGCGCAAGGTGGTTCTATTTCATTTGGATAATGCGAGGATACACGTCAGTTCAAGAACGAACTGGAACTTGTACAAGCTGCAATGGGATCTAATGCTGTATCCTCCATATAGTAGGACATGGCACCTTCCGATTATTGTTTCCGCATCTGCAGCTGCACCTTAGTGGTGCAATCTTCAATTCTCATTAAGATGTCAAAAATGCGGCTGACCTCTTTCTCGACTCACGTAGCCCAGAGTTTTCCAAGTAAGGCATTGAAAAACTGACAAAACGTTGCCAGAAGTTTATCGAATTTCATGGTTATTACTATACTTACTAATGTTTTGTATATTTGTAAATATGTACTGTCAAAGTCAAAATAAAACAAGAACGGAAAATCATGCGTCAACCATAGATTATGAAACACTTTCCAACACATTCAGAAAATTGTAACGAAACTTTACTGTTAAATAATGTGAAAGATAGTACGCAGTAAATTATTTAGAAAACTTATAACACATTGAAAAATCCAGTTTTCGCATTTACTTTCCATAGTCTAAAAATCAGGTCAAAGTATTTTGTTCAGCACTGTATATGATCTATAGATTTGGATATACACTTCATAGCATGGTAAAATTTAGTTTAGTTGTAAAATTCATATTTAGCAATTTTCGCCAATCGATGGAAATGCACACGAAATCTATTGTACAGCCCTGTATATTATATACAGGCTTTTGTACACACCACATATTAAGGTAAAATTTAATTGAGGTAAAAAACGCATAAGGCAACTTAAAACTCACTTCCAGCAATTACCAACCATAAACGACAATTTTTAACTTGTTCTTTGCGTAGCCCTGTACATGAATTTATTTATTTTCCACAAACTTATATTATTCTACTAAATACAGTTCAGCAGAAAAATGCACAACACAGTTAAAAATACCTTTAAGGTGGCTCTCAAATGATCTGCTGAACAAGGCAAAACTTTCTGACACACATTCTGACACATTTTTAAACATAAAGGTATAAAATTGGCAGCTCTGACTATTGGCGCGATTTGGAATCGAAATAAATTTTTCCTTTTTTGATAAATAAATTACTTATCGAGTTATAAGCGATTCGCGTCACGTGACAATGCGTTTTTCTCCTTTCTGACGCTGAAGCATCAGGAATCCGGTTCAAAACGCCGACTTTGACTGGATGATCTTCTGCTTTTATCAAAAAATGGAAAATGTATTTCAATTACAAAGTTTTTGAATAAGACCACCTACCAATCTGATGCATTTGCGAACAAAAATGAATTAAAAAATGTGTCATAAAATAGCTCGTTTGGATTTGAGAACAGCTTTAATCAATTCACTCCGATAGTCAGTAATATTTCCGAGTTCTTTTGTGTAGCCCTGTATATGATCAACAGAAATTATACACACTACGTACTATGGGAATATTGTTAAACTTAAAAACGCAGACCAACATTGAAAACGCACTTATCACACATTACACTGTAATTATCGCTCTAAGACTGTAACCGAAATATTTTGTGTGTCCATGTAAATGAACGAGAAACGCATGCACACCATAATGCCACAAATTGGTCACCACTTTACGGTGACCAATTTATACAGCACGTCAGTAATACATACAATTTCATTATGTTTGAAATAGTGAAATATCATTTAAATTACATTGCAAACGATTTTTTTCCCCGTAGAATATTGTGTAAAAGAATTTTTTGTGTGATCCTGTAAATGAAGAATAAATGCTTTGCACACGGTATTTGATAAAAAGCATGTTTCAGTGTGCTTCATACTTGTATATCAATTCCATCCTTTTTCATATGGCGTAACATCATCAAAATATACTTGAAACGATTTTTGTCCATTGACTGTAATGTAACAGAATACTTTTGACTGTCCCTGTAAATAAACTGTAAATGCTACACACTTCATTTTCTAAAGGGATCATGCTATAGTAGACGTCAATAATTTATAAATAATTCAGGGCAATCCAAGTATATTTACGAGAGTTAGAACACGGGCGGTCGGCAGACGGCCAGACAAACCGAAGTCATAAACACTTTTCAACTACGTTGGAAAAAGGTTAAAAACTTTCGACAAAACCTGATATATTCTAAAATCGAAATTCATTTATGATTATTTGAAATCAAAATTGCTTTTGTGTACTACTAAAATATTTCATTACTAGTATTTTGAGTAGCATCACAATAACAAACAATATTTTAAACAGGGTTGAAAAAGTCCTTCCGGCCTGTACCGGTAGGAAAAGGTATCTTTCATAGTCCATGTTTTATCTGAATTTGCTCAAACACCGGAAGCAAAAGTGCCCGGAACCTGATTATAGAAGATTCAATTCCGGTTTTCGTTAATACTGAATTCGAATGTGAATTTCAGCATGAGCATTAGAGCATAACAAAAATCAGATTGTTTCAAAATGTCAGCCACCCTAGAATTTCGAACTGCCATACTTCAGCCATTTTTTAAGATAAAGCCAAAATAAAAAATATTCCGGAATCCTTGTATCACGATCTAACACTTAACGAAAACAACTTTTCAATTTATATTTTTTTTGTAATTTCTTTTGAATTTTTAGAAATTTAAAAAGTTTTAATTGGCTGCCATTTTGAAAGAAGATGGTGCATGAAGCTGGCCAACGAACTCGGTTGAGAACTTGATATGTTCTGTACACATGATCAGTCACATTCATATTGGTTCATAAATACGAGAGTTACAGCATAACAAATATCAGATTGTTTCAAAATCTCAGCCGCCCTAGAATTTCAAACTGGCATATCTCAGCCATTTTTTAAAACATAGACAAAATAGAAAAAAATCAAGAATTCTTATATCACGTTCTAACACTTAATGGAAACAATTTTTTCAATTTATAATTTTTTTGCACATTTTTTTTTAATTTTTAAAAATTTTAAATTTTTTAACTAGCTGCCATTTTGAAGCAAGATAGCGGATGAAGCTGGCGAACGAACTTAGTCGAGACCTTGGTATGTCCTATACACATGCTCAGTCACATAGAAATTGGTTTATAAATACCAGAGTTACAGCATGAAAAATGTCAGATATACAGTGGTGGCCAAAAGTGTGGACATTTTTTGAAAGTTTCATGTTTTTCAACTTTTGTGTGCTTGTAGAATATATTAATTTTCACTTAAATACAAACATTGATATATCAAATTGAAGGTAATTTAATGTAGAATTTAATAATAACAACAGTATTATAATATCTGTATTACAAAAAAGTTATGCAACTAATAGTAAGATCTATCTTAGATTTATATATTTTTAAAGTGATACATAATCAATACTTAGTAGGATAACCCTTATTTTTTAAGACAGCTTCACAGCATCTTTTCATCGAGTAAACGAGTGTTTGGAGTTCATCTTTCGTAATCACATGGTGCCAAAAATCAATTATAGCTTCAATAAGTTGTCTTTTATTGGATGGACGTTTTTTTTCGTACAAGAATTTTCAAACGTCGCCACAAATTTTCAATTGGATTGAGATCAGGTCTGTTTCCTGGCCATGGTAATATATCTATGCCTTTAATTTGAAACCATGTTTTGCATACTGTTGCTGTGTGGCATGGAGCTGAATCCTGCTGAAAAATAAATGGTGTGTTGTTGGGGAAGAAATCCCTGATGGAAGGTATCAATTTTGGTTCCAGGACAGTTTCGATGTATTTTTTGGCATTCAGGATACCATCAATCACTTGAATTTGGCCCACACCATCTGCAGACATGCATGCCCAAATCATGACATTTGTTTTGTTTTTTGTAGTTGCTTCAATGCAATCAGAATGAAGTGTTTCTCCTACTCTACGTCTCACGTATTTTCTACCATCACTACCAAAGAGCGATATTTTACTCTCATCGCTCCAGATTACTTGCATCCATTGATTTTCTGACCATTTAATGTGTTCTTTTGCCCACTTAACTCATTTTTCGCGTTGCTTTTGATTTAAATATGGTTTTTTCCTTGGAATTCTAGCTTGTAGTCCAAATCCTGATAACCCTTTTCTTATTGTTCTTGAACTTACTGCAATACCTGCTGCATTCATTTCACATCTAATGGCATCTGATGAAATTTTTCTATCTTGAAGGCATAGCCGTTTAATTTTTCTATCGGCAGTAACACTTGTGCATTTTTTTGGCCTGATTTGGCCTTATTTTTCACGGATTTCGTTCTTTCATAACGTAAACAGAACTTTCGTACACCAGAACAAGTCACTGAACCACCAACTTGTCTTGCAATTTCAGCATAAGAGAGGCCATTTTCTCTCAATATGACAATTCGGCTTTTTTTTTGTAGAAGTCCAATTAGTTCTTCTTGTTGATGACATTGTTTAAAATTAGTTTAATTAAAAAAAGGACTTTAAATATTCAAAAACAGCAATACTCTATTTAATTGTACTAGTATGCATCATTCCGCAAAATATTTCCACAACAATAACTCTTTTACCATCCAAATAACCTAAACTATAGTTACACACATTTGATTGGTCCTCAGAACAGTGTTTATGATTGGCTAGTACGCTTTCATTACAAAACACGTCCTTATTCAAAACGATTTGTGTTTGTTTATTCTACTAAAATGAGCACAACTTTTTTTGTAATACAGATATTGTAGTACTGTTTTTATTATTAAATTCTACATTAAATTACCCTCAATTTGATAGATAAACGTTTGTATTTAAGTGAAAAGTAATATATTCTACAAGCACAGAAATTTGAAAAACATGAAACTTTCAAAAAATGTCCAAACTTTTGGCCACCACTGTATATATCAACATTTGAACGGAGGTTGGTTCTGGAGTATGGGTGTCATGATCGGTGAAAATATACCGAAATGTTTTGGAATTGCTTTCCTCCGAACGGCTGCAATAGGTAGCTTTTTGTAATGAAAGCTACCTAAAAGAAGCAGATGTCTTCCTTAAAGTCAATCCGTTACAATCCATTAACGTATTACATTGTATTAGTTTCGGAGAACATTAATCATGAATACGAAAAGGAGGTGAAAGTGGTCTTATACAATTTAAAATCCCATGAGTTTACGCTAATTGGCTTTTTCTCGTAATTCACTATTAATATGATAATACACTCTCTCATTTATTCTAAAGTAAACTATAATTTCTAGTTTTAAGACGCAAATATATTTATTGTTCCCTTTTGAATAATAAAATATAAAATTATATACAGTGGAACTATAGATTGTATTTCATGTTGAACATAAAGTTAAAGTTAACTTTTATTAAAATATGGCAAAACAATTAAATTTTTAATATAATCATAAAAGAAAATCTTACTAAATTTTTATTTAAACATGGACAATGCTTTATAAAACATTTCTTTATATACTAAATTTAGGAATGTCTATAAGAAATTACTTTTCAGTATAAATATGTAAAAAACTATTTAAAAATTAATCGGAACAACGGTTTAAGTGATGCCACATTAGAAAAAAAAATATAAAATACAAAATTAAAATAATTATTTGAACAAAACGAAAAAGTCTGAAATTACAGATATGGTTTTCAGATTGATTTTTATAAAATCAGATAAAAATAAACAATGAAGAACTGCTGTCTAAAAAACCCAGATAACCACATTCTTTTATAATATTTTTTAATACAATATTGCCTTAATTAGTTTCCTACCTTAATTTTTTTAAATATCTCAAATAAAATAGATTTATTCACTGTTGTTCATCCAAATTATAAAAAGTATTACTTGGCTAAGCTATTATTTAATTTTAACACTTTCGATCATAGTTAAAAGTATTTATAACTTCAGTTTTTCTGTCTGTCTGCCTGTCCCTCTGTCTGATTGCATTTTATAAAATATGTCTGTATTACCACAAAATTGATATACATTATTGAGATACTTGATAAAACGTTCCTCATTGACAACATAGTACACAGTAATAACAGTTATTTTACAGGAGAATTCAGCAGAATTCAAATACATCATGGTCTATGTGGTTATTAGTTTGAAATGCATTTAAATAAATGTTACACAACGACAAAAAATACAAATCTGATGAACGAAAGTGGTATTTGTTGTCTAAGGGAATTTTGTTGAACAGTGTTTCTTCCAGGTCTCAACTGGAAGAGTATTCACTAAATATATTCAGTCATATCCAAAGGGTCTGGGTTAGATTCCCGGTATTGACACTTTTTCCCTCAGTTGTAAAAATTTCAAATTGCATGAAATTAATATTTACTGATTATTGATATTATTGATATGCCATACAATGCCATACATCTTAAGTGGTAGTAGTAGCACGTATTGTGAATTTACAGGGATACTCAAAGTAATTAGATTGCATTTTGTCTACAGACACTAATTGTTCGAAGTACATTTTAAGAATAACAAAATATTTCTAATATAGCGAAAAACATGCTAAAATTGAGTATACTATGTATACCTTAATAGTATAAACAAACTCATAAACAGAATTATACAAAATAATAAAAATAAATTACCATCTATGGGCTGAAAATGCCAAAAGTAAATATTAATCTGTATTTGCATTTTCTCAATTGTTTATTTAGTATGTCTTCACCTTCAGAATTCCGGAAATTTTATTAAAATATATTCAGTTAACGTTGGAAAATGTTTCATAATTAGAACGAGTGAAGTAAGTTTCCCATAATGCAATCAGTACATTTTTATGACAGCCAATGCGAAAAAAAAACTGATGAACATCTCGACTTCGGATTCGATATAGTATTTTAAAATCATGCCTAGATGTTATATTCCCTGGTATTTTTTGAAACAATTCTGATTAAAATGATTAAAAAACACACTTTAGAATTTCAATTTCTAAACAGAAGATTCAGTTTACACGAGCTGAACTTTTGGTTGAAGTTGAAGTGATTTTCCTATTTAGCGCCTAGCCCTTGCACCTCGGCCCCGATTTAAAAAAAAAAAGGGAGATAAAAGGATTGGGCGTTATAACGGTTACGGATTTAATGAATTTGAGATTCTTATTAGTGAAATAGGTTATTCCACTGTTGTATTTTATTTATTTTATCCGTCGTTCTTTTCCGTTTATTTTTCTCACAGTATATCACAATACGCATTCGCGCGATTGCTCCGTTTTCTTTAAAATCGTGAACGAAATGCCGGGGTTGGACGCTAGTATTTTCTAACGGTAATTTTATGGAAACAAACAAGCATTTAGAGATCATGGTTTTAAAGATCTTCATACTTTTTATGAATCTTCTATAGTGAAGCTGCTGGTTCCACTTATTTTTTTAATTATATTTTCTTTGTTTAAATGAGCGCAAGCCGTTCATATACGCGGTATAGTAATCGTGGCATTAATGAATTTAACAAATTTCATTCATTTTTGTAATTGTTGTACAACGAGGTTGATGTATCTAGTGTACTTTTTTTATTTGGTTTTCATGTGATCAAAGCGCTTACACATGCGTTAGTGATCGTGTGTTTAACGCATTTCATGCACTTAGAAATTTCTATTCAACGTGGTTGCTGCATCCAGTGATGTTTTTTTATTTTCATAATCGTGAAATGGTCATATATGCGTTAGTGATCGCGACTTTAATGAATTTCATGCGTTTTTTAGATGCTTATACAACAATGTTTATGCATCATCTGAAGTTTTTATGTTTATTTTTATGGGCGGGAAGCGCTCATACATGAGGTAATGATCGCGGCTTAACAATTTTTATATTTACAGTTGTTCAGGCGTTCGGTTCTTTTGTTTCTTTTTTATCTTCATGGGAAAGACGCCTTTATATGTACGTTTTAATAATCACGGCTTAAACGACATTGTAACTCTCATACAATTAAAATTCAATATTGTTTTGTTTGACTCCAAGCTTGTATACGAGTCAGACTACCGAAAAATAGCCATATTTACCCGTGCGAAGAGCACGGAATCCTTTCTTTCGGCATTTTTCCTAAACAACGTACAGTATTACAACATTAAAGACGTGAGTATAAAACATCACAAATTTTACTGAATGGTGTATAGAAATTTTATACATACATTAAAAATATCGACGTTTCGAATGGTCATCATCAGGAAAATTTTTTGTTATATTGCTTCCAAAGTTTCAAATGCGAAAAACAATCCGTCCGTTGCCACATTCTTATTGCCGTCCATAAATTAAAAAATTAACTAGGGTAACAATCACCCAACGTACCAACCAACCACAAGTTAATTTTTTAATTTGTGGACGGCAATAATAATGTGGCAACGGACAGATTGTCCTTCGCATTTGAAACTTTGGAAGCAATATAACAAAAATTTTTCCTGATGATGACGTGGATGAAGTGGTCGAAACGTCGATATTTTTAATGTATGTATAAAATTTTAAATTTGTATACACCATTCAGTAAAATTTGTGATGTTTTATACTCACGTCTTTAATGTTGTAATATTTCATGGTGTAATTGTCCAGCATTTATATTAACATACAGTACTTATAATTCCCCATTTTTTAAAATTAATAAAACTCGTTTTAATTTTTATCTTTCTGTAAGAAGAAAAAAAAATATTTTACTAAAATAAGTTACTCTAGAAACATATGACTATTATATCAAAATAAGATGAGTGTGAACAATAAAAATATTTAATTGAAAAATTGAGTTAAAAAATAAAATATCACGTTTTTTTCCTCAGAGAATAGTTTAAAATATTTTAGCAACCAAACCGGTGACAAAATTGTAAGAAAATAAATGCATCTCTTGCTACAGTTACCAATAACATATTCACCAAATGTGAGCTCAATCAAATACATACTTGGGGCACAATCGTGTTCACTCACACAAACACATATATACCGACATTAGGCCTAGACGATTTCAAAAATTCAATACTGCAATATATCAATAACTTAATATTGATATTGCTGATATATTGCGATACTAATTATTTAAGGGAGGGTGGGGTAGGGACAATTGCTATTTTCGAAAGACAGATGATATAACATAAAAAAAAACCTTATACAAAAAACATAGCAGAAAGTAATAAATACAGTTTTAATAACCATTTGCTTATACAACATAATTTCTATTTTTTAATTTATTAAACAAATACTTTTGGCACTTTTTTTATTTTTGGTATGATTCTCTCTTGAATAATAAAATGTTTGCTGTGGACAAAAACATTTGAAATCTCTATGAAGATATCTGGTGGAAAATAAATTTACTTAAATTAAATACATACACTTATATCTTATATTCTAAATAAAAAGCATCATACAAATTAATTTAGTTCTTAAATATATAAATAATATGAAAGAAAACCTCCAGATAATATCATAGAGCAAAGATAAAATGTTGCAAAGCAAAATTTATGAAAAGACTTACCAAAAATGAAGATGGGCGAATATAAATATCTGGATTATATTTTATTTCATGAAAAAAAATAAAAACAATCAAAATGGATTACCTAACAACTTAATTTCCTCAAATCCTATACACATTTTCAGCTTCATATTGTGATGATTCATTTCTCTAATTCTGGGAGATCTGTTCATAGTCCCTAAATACAAGTGTAAAGTGTAATTGAAATACCTTGAGGGTGAATCTAAAGACATCTTCAACGCATTTTATAAAATTTCTTAAATAACAGTATATTATTCATTGTAAAATTGATTATATTTAGCAGTGAGTATAGATTACTGCAGAACTCATAGAACACCTCATACTTTATTTTTAGGAATGCACCTCAGATAATCTATGACGAAACGTCATATCAGACAATCTCGACAAAGGCACAACTTGGCTCCTTACAATAGTAGCTCCACCAAATCAATCCTCATGGAGTTATTAAATATAATCTACATGCACAATTACTTAATCTTCTTAAATAAACTTCATTACGTTTCCTTATTCACTCTATGTCAACTACACATACTCATCAAAATTCCATGAACTGTTGAAAAGACCGGGTAAAATACGCGGATGTTGTTCCGTGTTAGCAATACGCGCTGGCTAAAATGCAGGTCGATATGCCGGCTTTTATTTCGTTCTTCCGTTTGCTGTGGAGATGCCTGTGAAATGGAATTTATCTGAAGGGTTTGAGCTGTATAGCAGGTGGAGTGCTTAATTACAGTGCGTCTCTGCTATAATGTAGATGGACTGATATACTGTTTTGGAAATCGATGTAGCAGAATAATCTACAGCATGCTATATCAATGTCTTGATGCATTGAAATATATATGGGTCAATATGGACGCTAACAAAACGGATGGTACAAAGATTACAAACAACACAGCGAAGTATGGAAAGATGTATGCTAGTCATAACCAGAAGAGACAGAAAGAGAATAACTTGGATAAGAAGTCAGACGAAAGTTTTTGATATCATTGAGAGAATTAAACGGCTAAAATAGAAATAGGCTGGGCACATTGCAAGAAGACAAGACAATAGATGGAGCACAAACACCCTACAGTGGTATCCTAAAGATGTAAAACGACCAAGAAGACGACCTCAAGTAAGATGGAGTGACCAAATTAGAAAAGTGGCCGATGTTAATTGGATGACAAAAGCACTAGACAGGCAACAATGGAAAAATCTGGGGGAGACCTACATCCAGCAGTGGATTGAAAATGGTTGATGATGATGATGACGAACAGCCGTGGAACAAGAAACGGGCGATAAGTGTTATTCAGTATTTATCTCTAACGAACAATGGAATTTGCATTTTGAGGGGATAGGAATGAACATAGCATGTGAGTGTGTAGGGATATATTGGGATATTCCTTACTTGGAAATTTTAACGAACGAGAGATTTATCAGCGGATGTAGATTTTCAGTTTTGGATGAAGCACGACAATAAATAAACACATGGATCGGTTGAACGTTTAGATATTATATTAATACGGGGTATTCGGCGCTGTTTTGTGGAGTTCGAAATTGCGGTGAGTGCAAAACAATATTATTGTTATTGAGAGATATCGGCAGAGTCAGAATATAGACATCGTTATTGTGATATTTAAAAAATATTTTAATACTTGACCGATAAATTGATTAAAAATATCGTCCTAACCGAAATCATCAAAAACACACCAAAAGCCTCTGGGGTCCAGAAAACCTTAAATAATACCAACATACAAGCATACATACACACATACATACATACATATGGAATCATTGTGAAAATAACGAAAACAGATTCAGGTAACCTCAAAATGTAAAAATATAGTAATTATTTCATAATCGTGTTTTTACTATGATTACAATACTTTCCTTACACTTTATGTGTATGGAAAGTAAAAATATCTTTAGATGTTACTTAAATGCACTCTTTTATTAATCACCTAACCTAGTAGCAAAGTGTGTCGATGTGAAATCATATTGACTTAATATATTGTCACAAATGTCTTTGTCACAACGTGACCAAAATGTCACTTCCTTAATTAATCACATAGTGACTCTCAAGTTACAGTCATTTGGTGACTTCATTATATAATTACCGTGATCAATTTTCTTAGTCGCAGTAATGTGGATATGATTCATTATTCATTTTACAACAGTAAACCATAATAAAATTTACATTTTGTCACGTTTTTGTCATTTGGAACTACATTTAAACTCTAAAGATTCATCAAATCAAATATTAAAAATAAGGTAATTTATATTCTGACTTCTCAATAGTATTCCATTATTTACTTTACGCAATTCTTTTTATTTCCGTCGACTAATTGAAAAAAATGTTTTTCACTTCGTTCTGCAAAATTTATGAGTAACTAAAAACAAATTATGCACTTTTAAATATATACATAATTATTGGTTTTATCTTTTAACTTTTACTAGCAACGCAGCAATCATCAAAGACTCACTTTGTAAATGTTAAGGTGTTGCATAAAGTCCCAGGCCTTACGTTTAACCAAAAACGTTCAAAAGATTATCATCAAAGTATCGAAAATGGTTAAGGAACAAAATATCAAAGAAGTTTATTGGTACACTTTATCAAATAATTGAATAATGACGTAGGTTCAATAAAAGCATTAATTCCGGATCGCATTTTTCGATTGTGTGTGGAAGGACTTACCAGCTAAGGTGTATTGGAGGGTTCGGAAAAAATAGTAATCATTGAGAATCAAGTCTGGTAAATGGGCTGGCATGTATGAAACATTCCACGCAAACTGCAAAATAACGTTTTTCGAGGCCACTTATCTTTCGTCAGTGGCTGCTAGAAGTGCGAGGCAAGTGTTCAATCGTTGTGCGATATTGCGGTCTCTGAGTTTATGGATAAATCAGTGACAAACTATATTGATATCACCGATGGCTCGTCGTTTTAATGTCGTTGGCCATTGCGATGTTTTGCAAGATCTCGCGTCGATTATGTGGTGTCCTCATTGAACAGCTCTTCCAATTTCATATCATCAGTTTATTTTATGCTCCTATTCACATTTTGTCTCAACTGAACGTTAAGAGCTAAAACGTCTGTCGAAAACTCAAATGTTACTTACGTTCAACCGAGGTTTTAGCGCTTAACCGGCAATTGTAGTAGATGGTGAATACGAGCGTATGTCTGCCGCTTTTGGGTGCATCTTCTAACTCGAATAGAAATTTGTGAAACTTTCCAAGCCATTCCATTACAGTTTATGCTCTAACGTCGATCTTTACATGTGCTTCACAGATTTATGCTATCTCATCCACTGCAGTTTTGCCTAATTTTAATAGGAACAAAAATGCAATATCGTAAATGTGTTTTATTCGGATGAATTCATCCTGCAAAAGAAACAAACATTTTAATGGATTTCAACGCTGATTTACAGAGTGAATCTCATCGACTAGAAACCAGTGCATCACACTTTTAAAAAATATTTTTCGAAATCATGAAATGTTTTTCGTGAAAAAATCGCTATGTTAGATCACATTGTAAAACAGGTCTAGTCAGTCTAAACTTTATATATAAATAAGATTATTTATTTATACTAATCATATACAAAAAGAACTGAACTTGCATATTGCATTATCATTAAATAAGTTGTCTTTGTTTTCCAGTTGACTTAAAAAAAAAAAAAGTAGATTTTTATTTAAAACACATCAAAAACGAAAGCAATCTTTCTGACTATGTATTAAAATCTGTGATGTTAAATAATTACTTTTAAAATAAGTGACATATTTAATTTGAGCCCGCTTATGATTTTAAATCACCATGTCTTTCATAAAATTCTAAAGATGTTGTTTTTACAGAAAATGTTTAAAAAAAAATAAGATAACAAAGCATAATACATTTTAAAGATTCAACATTTATTAAATGATGACAACTTTTGAGTTTGAAAGGTTATTAGCATCAATTTACTTCATGTATAAAGAATGCTTATGTTATATATCATTAAAAAATTCTTGTCAAACAACAATACATTTTAATAAAACATAAACATTAACGATATATAAAAAAAACTAATTTTAAGCAAACACTGCTGATTGGATAAACAAAACATATTTATCATGGTCTTTGAAGCATGGGACTTTGCATCATCATTAAAGAAAACGTGTTATGTTTAACGAGCGTTATTTCTTAGTCAATTAATTACAAATGTTTTGCTTCTCGCACAACAAAATGGTTTATCAAGACGAATTGTGATAGCTAAAGAACATGTAAAGAAATAATGTAAACAACTTTACTTTGAAAAAAATAATTCAGCTAATCCCGACCCGGAAAACCAATAATTTTTTGTAGAGTTTAGTACTTTTTTTGTTGTTAAATCAAATTTCATCTATTAACAAACATTATTAGTGATACAGAAAAATCTCTGTTGTTTAATCAATTACAATAATATTATAAAAATCAATTTAAACGTTTTATAATTACCTGTGAAACTATGCAAATTTGTAAATCAATATTTGGCATGCTGTCTTTTTTTTCTGTTTCAAATTAAGAAAAACCGCTAGAAATATAATTCATTACAATACTGGAAAAAAATAGACATGCAAAAATGCATTTAAAAGAAACATAAAATAATCGAATAATTAATTAGAATTACCTTCTTAAATACTAATACTACAATATTATACTCTTGATCACTTCTCTGTTTACTTGACTGGCATTATTTGGCATTTTAGGGACTATATTGCAAAGAATGCTATAATACTGAGAGTGAAATTTTGAGTGTTAAACCAAATATATAACTGCTTTCATTATAACTAAGATAGTTTTTAACCAACAAATATTATTTTACTATGCATGCAAACGTGATTTAATATCTTGCATCAAGACGTATTTGTAAAGAGACAAAGAAATTTTTGCGACATGCATGAAATGATTAGATCATTCGTTTTAGATATTTTGTAACATTTCACTGAAATACACTAATAAGAAGAAAGAAATAATTAAACCTTTAAAAATAGTTTTATACGTAATTTATATTTTACAGAAAGTAAGTAATGTTTTAATTGTATTATGCAATGGATTAACTATAGCTTTAAAATAAAAACCACACACTGGTAAAATTTGATCTTAATAAGCGAAATATTTCGTCTCGAATGGATTTTTTTTCAAGCTAATCAGGTAATCAAAGAAACTATATGGACGTATTTCATATTTTTGAGTAAAGTAAGACATAAAAACAGCGTATGTATCAGATATATTTTTTTATAAATTTAATTTACACTCCAACCTGAAGGAAATACCTAAAAGCTATCGAATAATTGTTTATATAAAAGTTGTAGATCTTGAAATTTTGAATAAGACGAGTACTCACACTTCAAAACATTACTGACTGCGAATTTCACGGGGACAACCCTAAAATGGTTTTTCTATATGAAGAAAACTGCCTAAAACGAAAAATATTTAATATAATAATAATAATAAAAAATAAATACTATTTAACATTTGACAAGTGATGACAGAGGCATAGACGTCTGACATAGCTAACCTCTAACATTTGAAGAAACTGAGATCTTATCTTTAATAAATTAATTAAGGCACAAATTCATATAATAAGAATGAGCAAAATATAAATGTCAGAATTACAAAAAAGTTTATATCAATTCATACATATTTAGATATTAAGAAAGATTTATTTTTTAAGTAATCCTTGTATAATGCTGATTGATATGAGGGTTTTGAAAAGCATTTCATTATTTATCATTGTATTATCATTATTAAAGTTATTATAATTATCTGACAAATTCTTCTCTATATAAAATATTCTTATTGGTCCTTAAAAATTTGGAAAAATCAGCACAAGTTTAATTAGCAAGTCATGAGGCTTCTTCACCTTACTTAGCCTAATATAAACTAAACCTGGTTAGCCTCTTTATCTCCAAAATCTTCTACGGCATGAGGAGGGTTAATCTTTGTGACTTATGTGCGGTGACAGCATGTGCCAAACATATTGGTAATTGAGTTATAGAACATTCAATATCTAAAGTCTTTCGTTTTTTTTATTTATTGGAACAACTGACACTAACTTATCCTTGTAGCACAGGTCTTTGTAGTTACCATGTTCCACTAACACGTTAACAGTAAAACTGGGGGGTCGACATTTCTTATATATAATATTTTATACAGCCTCTAGAGAGCCATTTACCAGATCAACATATTCTAAACTGGGCATGTTAGGTTGACTGGGCATTCAATGGATAGGTATAAAATCTCAGAGAATAGCTGGGCAAAATAATCTGGGGCTTTAGAGTCGAATATATTGTTATGTCGAGCAGTAGTGAAGGGAACTGTGTGACCAGATGAGCCTAACTATCCGTTGCTGTAATCATCGACTTGATCATTTGGTGAAAATAGTCTGATGGCATTTCAGAAATATCCGAGCTCTCTTTGAGGCTATATAGCCATTCTTCTAGTAAGAAGCGTCTTCCACTGATCAACAGTCACATGATACATGGCAACAGAGTCGAAAATTTGTCGAAAAAATGCGTGGCTATCGTCAGATTGTCTATGGTTTATGTCAATTTTGTCTCTCGAGTCTGTTATTATCTGTTCTTCCTAATAGCTGCTCATCATGTGCAGGATACAGATTATAGATTGGCTTATCCAAAATTGTGAATATTTGCATTATATTTCCCAAAGAATAAATTGTCAAACCTCCGAAACTGTCGACTGCTGATCCATCACTTTTAAAGTATAATTAAAAAAACGCCAATGGCAATTGAGAAAATAAACTTTCAATAAAATCTGTAGATACTAAAAAAGAAAAAATATATACGCATAGGGGCTAGATATAGAATTTAGCCTTGGAATGAAAAGAAACACTTTCACAAGTCATTTCTGGAAATTTATTCACTGTTTCACACACACAAGCAATTGTTTCCATATTGACACAATTTATTTAATATGCAAAGCCGTTTATCTGTTACTATATATAAACAGGAATAATTTATCGAATGAGTGTAATCAGAAGCAATTTTTTAAATACATACATAAACAAGCCTAGACGTTCATCAGGTATAATACCTCTTTGTTATAGAAACGTTGACGCAAAAGATAAACTGGCAAGTACCAATTTAGCGAGAAAATAAAAATGTTTATTTACATTAAAAAAATCTGATCATATTGTTATATTTTTATGTAATCACTATCAATGTAAAATGGACAAACATTTTCTTCAATATATACATCAATTAATACACACATTAAGAAGCAATTTGTTTAATCTAAGGTAAAGCTAGGATAGTCTGCGCACAATTCAAAAGAATAGCAATAAAAAATTTAATACTAATTTTTTGCTAAACTATTCATGAATAATTTTTACTTCATTTGCTTTTTATGCATTTCCATTGCTATTTTGTTGTTATGTTGCAATTTAATAGAACAGTTGTAATTAAACCAAGAAAGTTATTTTGCGCAATCTGTCCTTACAGGGTTGGTATGATTGCGCACATGGGTAGGAGAGATTGTTACTAATAATAACTACAATTAAATTGTTAACAATAATAATTACACTTAAATGACATTGCTGTAAGGTTTTTGTGAACAAATATTATTGTATTAGGAGTGAATATTTCAACCTATTGATTAAAGAATCAGAAAAAGGAAATAATTTTAAAAACAATTAAAAAATTTTAATTTTTGGAAAAAAATTAAAGAATCAGAAAAAACAAGTCCAGATAAGATTACAAAATAAAATTATGTTACTTAATAACACGTTTAACTTAAAATTAGTCCATTTTCATTTTTCATTTTTTTATGCAAATTTACCAATAAGTTGCGTAATCTCTCCTAGCATGGAAACTAATGGGAACACTGCGCCATCTATCCTAAGTAGCAGATGCGCAAACTCTCCAATTTCGGTAGGAGAGATTGCGCGGCTTTTTATTTAAACATGACCTCTTCTAAAACGAACCGTTGATGTTCACATTGTTAGTCTAGTTTAGTAGCTTATGAGAAATCGTTTAAGTTTAAAATATTTTGTACTATTGACATTGTATAGAAATTCTGATGAATAACTATGAAAATTCAAGCACTTACTTTGGGAAAACAAAACAAAATAGCAATAATTTATCTTAGACGCTCAAAGCAATCAACGTGCACTTTCAAGTAGACACTCCACTACTGTTGTTGTACAACTACCTGGAGTGGCTGCGCGCTCACTCTACTCCTTCCCCCCGAACCTCTATGTGCGCAATCTCTCCGACCGCGCCATCTCTCCTGGCTTTACCTTATACATAAATAAGCCATATAATAATATGATACAAGAAAAATAACATAAATAAGCCATATATATAACATTAGAAGTTTTTTTCATTGGTCGCCATTTCACGTTTGTACTGATACTTCTTTATTCATAAATCTTTATTATATAAGCTCTGCATATGAAGGATAGATTAAAATGAAATTTGATCAAAAATAACATTAACTTAATGATAAAGCACTGCAGCAACCGTAAACATTTCTAAGAATAAAGTTTGTTATCTATAAATTTATTTTTCTGAATATCCAAAATAGAATTCTAAGTGAAAATCATATCAAGTAATAAAGTTACTCTTTGTTTAGAAAACACCTAGCGCAGAAAGAAGAGTGTAACTATTCAACCTATTCAACCAAAGGCTTGTTTTCAACAAGATGAAGGTAACTCCAAGTTTCCATTATTTTTTTTTGTGTGTGTCAGAAACATCAGCACGTATCCAATGGAATCTGACATTTATAAAATGTATTTCAAGAAAATTACTTGCTATCATTTTTTAATTCCAACTGAAAGACTTTTTAATGTAATACACTCTAAGTTGCTTTTTTCTGAGACTTAATTTAAATAAAGGGTACTTTCTTAATATAAAAAAATCCTATACCTTCTCATTAAGTTATTAAAAACTTATAAATGGTTATGAAAATTTTTTTTCATTGTACTATTTTTAATTTCTACAGGGGTATGGAAATAAACCTGAAAGTAAAAATAAAATAAAATATTGTGAGTAATCTGTGAGAGAACATAATAAACGTGAGTGATGGCGTTTCAAAACATTGCTTTACAGATCGTGCAACTGTAGAATATTTTCATTCGTCTTGTTAAAGTTTCGGTAAAGCTGAAACATGTAAAAAAAATTATTAAAACTTTTTAACTCTTTTTATGGTTTTTATTTAACACTTTTTACGATTAGAGAAGTATAGTATCTTTTGGTGTTCAGATTTGTTATAAAGGTTTATTCTAAATGATAGACCCATTTTCAAAAAATTGTATTTATTAAAGTACAAATCCAAAATGAACAATCTTTATACCAATGAAAAGAGGAAGTTTAAAAGTTTTTTTTTAATACCGAATTTGATACGAAATGACCGCTGCACTGCAATTTGCGACTCACTTCTTGCGAACTCAAGAACGCAGAAAGCCTTGTGCTCCAAAGTAGTCATCTCAGTCTCAATTGACAGTGAAACGAATCGTGGCCTATTGCCATGCTACCTCTACAGGCCGCCTCTGGAACCATCACCGCTTTGAAAGCCGTGCCATCAGTAACAGCAGATACGCTTTCTCGTGTGTGGGACGAGTTTGGCTATCGCGTAGATGTTTGCCGTGCAGCAAACGATGGACACATTGAACATTTATAATGTCTTAAAAAAACTTTGAAACTTCCTCTTTTCATTGGTATAAAGATTGTTCATTTTGGATTTGTACTTTAATAAATACAGTTTTTTGAAAATGGGTCCATCATTTAGAATAACCCTGTATAATTCAGAGATAATTTTCTCTTTTTCTTTTGAGAGTGTTTTTTTCTCATCTCCAATATATTACAAAGGTGCGTATGTAAATATTTTTGCAGTTTATATTGTTACTGTAAATGAGAGATAATGCTCATGTAAATATTTTGTAATTGTACACTAATTTTGTGGCAAGCATCCTATATATGTTGTTTACAATAAACTGCATATGTTTTAGTTCATGTTTCTTTTAAATACGATATTTCACAAAGTTAAATTTCTAATTCGATATATGGCCTCCATTCACAATGGTCAATTTTCGATTCAGCATAATTCTTTCAATTTTGAAAATACAGCAGCAGATATATGCAGTTAAAAGGGTGTATGCAATTGTAATGATTTATGCAATTTTAAAGATATATGCAGTTGCTTTTTCAATAATCTGGTAGATAAAAAACAAACATTAAACTAGGACTTCCCTCAAAGGGATTAGTCTGAGTGATATTGCTGAGAACATAGGGTTAACAACTACGATATAAAGAAGATACAATATATGAAAAAGAGCAAATTAAATGATAGAATTACAAAATATTATAAATAAAAATACAAAAGATGTGAATTATCACTTTACTAAACAGCGTACAATCATTCCAGTGAAAAAATGCCCAGATCGGGGTTCTAATTAGTGTATATCATATATAAATTCATATACTGTTATGTTTTCACATGTATATATACTTATAACATTTGGCAAAGAATCTCATTTTCTTAAGCGGAAATTGCTCAAAACTTAAAAAAAGAAAAAAAAAACGCCGGATTTTTTAAAACGCCAAGCTTTTTAAAGTCACGTAATCAGATTTGCAGACAAGAGCGTATTTTAGCAAGCGTAGTTTAACGCAAATTTAATTTCACTGTTGCAACATTTTCTTTGTGACAAGTATTTACTCTTGAATTTAAAAAATTTACCCCTTCTTTATTTGTATAACTATTTATAGAAACTCGTACACTTCAAACCACATTGACAACATGCTTTACTACAAACCTGATTACGAAACTGTAGCCTAAATTCCTACTAAAATATATAAAAAATCTTTTGATGACTTCTTTAAAAATCAATTTTACATTATATCTCCATATTGGCGAACTTGAAAAAAAAAATAATATATATATTTCAAAGATAATACTTCTTGATTATTTTCTAGGAGGCTCTCCCCCCTGCGCCTTTACCGCTTCAAACCCCAGACTTTTCTTCTGCCTGTCTGTCTGTCTCCCTTTACAATCTGTTTCCCTATCAGTTTTTATACCCATCTCTATACCCGATTGACTGTCTCCCTACACGTCTCGCTACATGTCTGTATATTTCTCTACTGGTCTCTCTACCACCCTATCTGTTTCTCTAACCCGTCTAACTACTTGTATGTCTAGCCGTGTCTCTATACCGTCTTTCCCGCCGTACCCATCTGTCTACTGTATCTCTACTCGTCTGTATACACTTCTCACTATCCGTCTGTCTTTCCACCCGACTATTTAACCGTCTCGCTACTCATCTGTCTATCCGTCTCTCTAACTGTCTCGCTTCCCGTTTCACTACCCGTCTCTACACGTCTATGTATCCCTCTCTCTACCCGTCTGTCAACTCGTCGCTGTACTCATCTCTGTACTCGTCTCTCTATCCACCACGCTACCCGTCTCGCAACCATTCCCTCTACATGCCTATCGAACGGTATCGGTAGTCGTGTCGCCACCTGTCTCCCTACCTATCTCGCTACCCCTCTGTCAACCCTCTTTTTTACCTGTCTCACTACACGTCTGTCTATTCGTTTCGCTACCTGTTAGCTTATCTATGTTGATTTCCGTCTATCTACCCATCTCACTACCCGTCTGTCTACCCGTTTGCTTACACGTATCTCTACCTCTCGCCACCTCATCCCAATATTTAAGCAATTTAGTATACAGAAGACATTCATCTGTTATTAAATGCAAACAGGAGTAATTTATCTAATAAGTGTAATCAGATGCAATTTATTTTAAATACATACATAAACCAGCATAATAATTCATAAGGTTTATTTTCATTGTAGTTTATGTCATTTGGCAGTAAATCTCAACTTTTTAAAACCGAACTGTGTCAAGCTTTTTAAAAAAGCCCCTAGGTCCGTATAACTGGGAAGGGAAATTACCCTCAGGGCTATTAGATACATGTTATTAAGTTAAGTGAAAGTTTCGTAATCGGATTCGCAGCCAATTGCTTATATCAGAAATCGTGGCTTAACACCATTTTAAATTCATTTCTGTAACTTTATTTTCCTTTTTTTTTCGGGGGGTGGGGGGTGGTGGGTGGAGGGTTTCAAATATTTACACTTAAATTCAAACTTTTGTCCCCATGTTAATATTAGTGTTGTTTGTATTATTAATTAATACTTTGTTGACCGAGCTTCATTCGAAACAAATGTAAAAGACTTCTTCCACAATTTTTTTCCCTGGTAGAAACTTCCGTGATCGGGCCCAAAGCTAATCGGAGAATTTAATATCATTATTGTTTGTAACTCTTCTAGAGTTAAAACAATATTGTTGCTAGCATTACTCTTGTTTGAGACCAACCTTGTCTGTGTATCTGAATGAGAAAAAGTTCGTATCATGTGCTGGTTGGCGCGATTGGCGAAAAAATTAAAAAAGGTGCTAAAAGGCAATTTTAGCATCTAACCAAATTTTTCTAGAGAGCGGAAAAACATGTTTTTCAAATATTTACAAATATACGTTTATTAAACCATGTTTTTGCGCCATCTTAAAAAATTAAGTACGATGCTAAAATAAAATTTTATTGCCATTTTCGATATTTTAACAAGTAATGAAAATACATAACAAACATATTTAACAAAACTAATAGACATTTTTGTGATAAATAATTATTATTGTCAGGGGAGAAAATTATAAACAATTAATAAGCGAACTAAAAAATTACCGAAAATAACATGTGGGAATCTCAGGAAAGAAATATCTGATATAAATAGCATTTAAAATCTTAAAATAGAGAAGTGGTCCGTATAAAAATGCAAAACATTATACGCCTGATAAATATTTTTTAATTTTTTGATATTTCTGAAAGCACATATAAAAGGGTAAAAATCCCGGCACAGATGTCATATATTCAATACTCACCACGTTGGCGCGATTCCCCCCTCCCCCCGCCAAATTGGCGAAAACTGTTTGTTGTGTTTATTTACTTTTATTTTTTATTTTAATTCTATAGATTATTTTTATATGTATATCAATATTTATTTATATCAAACTATTATTTATTTATTTTTATTTCCTTTTTCAAAATAACATTTCAAGCTATTTCATTTATTACGTTATTTTATTTTATATTGAAATAAAAAATCACGTGCTATTATTGCATGATGTTTGTAACTAAAATTCAAAAACAAAGTTTTCTCCAAATTGGTGGTGGTAAAAAAAATCGCGCCAACATGGTGCGTACATGACATCTGTACCTTGTTTCATTTCACATAGGTATTGATACTTTTATGTTAACTTGGCGCAGTTGATAAATCGCCAAATATTGTTCTCATAACATCTTCATATTGGATTAATTTCATTTAACTATAAACCTTTCACTCAATTCATTTGAAATAAATACATTAGAAATACATGCCTTTCATTCATTTAATTTAAAACACATGCCTTTCACTAATTCCATTTAAAATACTAAAAAGGAAAAGACAATAAGAATAAATAAGGCCACAAATTAAAATATTTTAGTTAAACAGCAAAGAATTGTTTCTTATTTACACACACGAAATAAAAAGCTGTTAATAGTGAGATTTGCACCAAATCTATAATACTAAATTATTGCGGGTTTTTTTTCTTTCAAACAGAAAAAAATCCAGATTAATTTTCCATTTTTATTAAATGGAAATATGTTTTATTGTATTGATTTGATTATTGTACTGATATTGTATTGCACTGTGCGTGCATATTTTTTTGCTCCATGTTACTCCATGAACTTTTGAAATCTTATTTACGAAAATCTCCGCCAGTGAAAATGACGTACGCACAAAATGTTCGTGACGTATGTACTTTAATTGTGCTTTTTTATCTATTTTTTTAATATAATTTCCAAACGGTTTGACATTTATTCTTGGTAATAAATAGACGTCGTTGTCACCTTCATAGGTACCTGCTGTAAAAATTTGAACGAAATCCGTTAAATATTTTTTGAGTTATGCTTGACGAAAGGTTTTAATATCCATCGTAGCTATATATGGGGCAAAGTAATACTGCGCTGTGTATGAGTCTTCGTTTCACTCAGACAATAACTGACCAATTTTATCTAGAATGATCACATAAAAATTTAAATGTGTAACTTTTTGAAAAAGTAATAGGATAAATATTGCAGTAATATAACTTTATTTTGAAAATTTCTGCAATTTACTTTGCCTTTTTATCTCTAAGAAATATCTAGGCAAAACATTAAATCGCATTTCAATCTTTTTGGAACACTCTGCATAATAAAAGTGTTTTGTGTGTATGCGTTTGCGCGAGAGTGTGTGTCTCTTACTTAGACTTTTGACTAAAGGTAAGATGCAATGGTAGAACATTTGGTATGAAATTAATCTTGTACTCGAATTTATCATCCACGAAGCAACTTTTATAAGTATTCGATGCGTTTTTTTTTATATTAACATTATTTTGCAATTAAATTTTGTTAGTTTATATTCTATAACATCTATTCAAATTTTAGACAAATACATAATTAGAAAAGAAGTAGTTTATAATTCTAACAAATTAACTTTTAAATCTAAAAGTTTCTTTAGTTTAGTTGTCTTTAAGTTTCTAATCCCGAGGAAATGTTTTTAAAGCTGCATATTTCGTAGATTTAAAAAGCTTATTTTATGAATTATTAGACTCGCAAACTTATAGCGCAATAACTTGTAAATTTTTCAGAAATTTATAAACGAACGTTTCGCCAATTTATTAATATAATGAAGACAGTCTTACGGAGGCACATATTTAATACAATACTTCCAATAATATTTCGCATATAGCACATGCCATTTAACTTTTTTAGTATGCATTTTTCATTCTGGTTATGGTAGGCATTCATATTAAAGTAAATAAACTTTCTATACCTAAAGGCTTTTTAAATGGCGCTTTAACTATATGCGATATATCACTTTAATTTAAAACCGATTAAGTTTGACTTTTACTACCTAGTTTTAATGCTTCATGAATCTATACAACGGATTTCAAATTAATCATATGCTTCGGATAGTTGAAAGTCAAAGTAGTTATTGGATTTCTTTAAAATGAATATCAAACTTAAGTCCAAACAATCTAAACAGTATATATTTAAATATAACTAATATTATGTGAGATATTTTTAAAGAATCATACATATAATAAATTGTTACATGAAAAAATTGTTAAATTTTCAATAAGTAAGGTTACTTTAACGTTTGCATATGCAAACATTAAAAATATTTGATATAATATATTAAACATATTTGATATAATATATAAAAGTATCATTCAGGAATCAAATTTAATATAAAGCTTAAAAGTATAAATTGTAATTTAAGGCGAAATTCTTGTTTTGTAAGCATCCACAAACACAAATTTTGGTAGAAATGTATTGTGAAGAATTGAATTCTTTTACTTGCTTTTTCCTTAGGAAAGAAAAATTATCATATATTCTAATACGAGCAAATCTTGTGTGTGGTTATGTATATATATATATATGAAATTTTATCTTAAAAACGACTCTAACGATTTTGACGAAATTTTGTATCCTACCGTTTTGGGGCACCAGAAAACCATTGGGCTACGTCACATGTTCGAGTAAATTCGATTAGTGAGTCATTTTGGATCACCATGGGTCAGGGACATGCTAATTGTATCTAAAAAAACGATTCAAACGATTTTGACTAAATTTTGTACCCTACAATTTTCGGGCACCAGAACACTATTGGGCTGGGTCACATGTTCGAGAACTTTCGATTAGGGATCATTTTTGGTTCATCGTGGGTCAAGTTAATTTCATCTAAAAAACGGTTCTAACGATTTTGATTAAATTTTGTATCCTACGAGTTTCGGGCACGAGAAAGTCATTGGGTTGTGTCACATGTCCGAGAAAATTCGATTAGTGGGTTATTTTTGGGTCACTGTGGGTCAAGCTAATTTTATTTAAAAAACGGCTCAGACTATTTAGACTAAATTTTGCATCCTATGGTTTTCGGGCACGAGAAGACTGTTGGGCTAGGTCACACGTTCGAAAAAACTCGATTTGTGGGTTATTTTGGTCATGGGTCATTACGGGTCAAGCTATTGTTATCTTAAAAACGGCTCAAAGGAATTGAACAAAATTATCCTACAGTTTTAGGGAACGAGAAGACTATTGGGCTAGGTCACATGTCCGAGAAAATACGATTAATAGTTTATTTTTCGGTCACTGTGGGTCAAGCTACTTTTATCTCAAAAAAGGATCAGACTATTTTGTCTAAATTTTATATCCTACGGGTTTCGGGCGTGAGAAGACAATTGGGCGATCACATGTTCGAGAAAATTTGATTAGTGGGTCATTTTGGTCATGGGTCATGATATTTGAACTCAAAGCTACTTTTGACCGAACATAGCTCGGTCTTCCCTGCTCGTAATGTTCTAAGGATCATTTGCTCTTTCACCTCAACCAACAGAACCGCCCAGTACATAAAATCTTCATCGCGCTCTCCTAAAGTTCATTACTTGTACTTCAAAATCTTTTGTTCTGACATAACAGAAATTGTAATCTTTTCAGTTTTTGACGTTATATTTGACAGTTTGTATGCAATAATTCTTTAAGTCCTTAAAATCCAGATGTTCCACTTAAAAAACTCTTAGTAACTGCCAAGGTTTAAATACATTTTGCATGAAGCGAATTTGGGGGATTACAGATTCTGAAGTGTTGCTGTGAGCACTCTTCTGGCTACACTGGTCTTAGCTATGGCCAGTCCGGAAAGAAAAAGACTAATTTCCGCAGAGTTCAAGACACTGGACGAACTTCTGATATCGTTAAGTTACTCCCTCATTTAATCGCGCTACCCACGAATAGTCCTAAGGTTAAAATAACTAGATTAACAAAGATAAAGTCTAAAAGATTTATTCTTTATGCAAATTTTTCTGTAATAATTCAAATTCAGTATGTTTTTGTTGTGTGTCTGGGATTGAGAAATAAAAAACGTTTAAAGTAGCTTCGGCCTCCTGACATCTCTTCACAATACTTCACAGTATTATTCTTAATCTATCGCTAATAAGTTGAAATGGATGTCATGAAATAAATTATTGAGATGCAATCCGATGTACAGAAAATTGATTTTTTTTTTCTTTTACAAGGAAACTTCTGTGAAGAACTTACAATAGAAAACGATAGAAGCGGAAGTAAAACAAACACTTCTCATGTGACGTCACGATGTTACACAACAGCTAATATTGAATACATGAGGAAAATGTATTTCGATTTTTGTAATTGCATTCTTTTGGTAAATATACACTACTTTTTGCATGGGAAAATACACACCCACTTACATAAACATATTTTTGCTGAGATCCCTTAGCGGCGAATCATACTAAAAGACTTCACAGACAAGTTTTCCCTTAATTTGAAATGATTTTCTGCAACATTTTGTAGAAAGAATTGTATACCAATGCTGGTATCATTAAAAAAGTATTTACTAATAAAAATAAACATTTTAAAAGACTGACATTTCTGGACTCTCAAATCCAGGATAAATTGAACCGGGAAAAATTTAAGAAGGAAGGAATTAATTTAATTGCTTCTACTTCGTTAAACTGTCTTAGCTTATAGTCAACTAACCCCTTTCTTTTATTATTATATTCATTTTTATTATTAAATTTCGAATAATAATAATTATTATTATTATTAATTTCTATATTTTCTCCTGTTCCTTCTTCTTTTTTCTGTTCTTTTTGTCTTATTTAATTGTCTTTCTTCCTTTTTAATACTTTCCAACTTAGTTGAAATGTATTTATGAATTGTGTTTGTCTGTCCGTATGTTGGTTTCCGTGCTCTAACTCACGTAAATATACTCGTATTGTCATGTAATATATATAACTTATTGATGTTTATCATAGCATGTCCGGTATTGAAAATAAAGTGTGTACCATTTATGGTTAGTGAAATTATTTTACCTTCAAAAGTAATTCCTCATATTACAGTAAACTCGGAAAAATCGTTTTCAGTGCATTTTATTAATGTTACAATTCTTCAAACAAAATGAAAGTGATAAGCATCACTACCCGCATAGCATGCACAGTCACAGTGACGTCATTGGGACGTCACTGTGAGTCACGTACGTCACGTCACATCTGTGACCAAAATGACACCACTTTGTAACGTCACACTGTGATCAAAATGTGAACGTCTTGAAGATCTAAAGAAAACTTAAAATAAACTTTAGAACATCTTATGGCATGAAGAAAATTACTTTTTGACAGCTATAAAATTTTTTGTGACGTTGCAATGACGTCACTGCAAGTCACATAAGTCACGTAAAACCTATCACCAAAATGCCAACACTCTGTGACTTCACGGTGTGATCGGAAAGAGAATTTGGAAATAAACTCATAAAATATAGAATTGAACTATGTCATGTACCTAAATCATTAATAAAAACATTGTCACATATTATTTAAATATATTGTATTTCCAAAATAAAATAATAAATAAATATTTGTCTACATATATGAGGCAGATATTTTTTTACAATTTTCATTGCCATTTTCATGAAATTTAACAAAATATACTATATAATACACAGGTAAAAATCCTTAAATAGAAATTTAGTAACGTAGGAAAGTTTTGGCGGAAAGTAATTCAGAAATAGATCTCCCATTCTAATAAAACTGTTAGCGATTTAGAGATTTGTTAGCATTTTAAATACAAACATTTAATTTTTTTTCCTACCACCGTAAAAAACTCATTTGCTAATTTTGAGATACTAAAAATATTTAAAAAATCTCCAATCTCTTATTATTTTGAGGGGCCACTCAACCCAATCATCAGCTTTCTGTTTAAAAAGTGAGGACACCATTTTTGCGAGTTCGACATCGGGGGTGCTCGGGGTGACCGTCGAACGCGTTCAAGATTTTTCTTGTACTGAATATTTAAGGTGGTTCTCAACTGACCTGCTCCACAACGCGAAGCTTTCTGGCATAATTTCTGACTCATTTTTAAACGCAAAGGCATAAAATGGGCAGGACTGACTATGGAAGCAATTTGGAATCGAAATGAGTTTTCCATTTTTTGATAAATAAATTACTTATCAAGTTATAAGCAATTCGTGTCACGTGACGACTGGTTTTTCTCTTTTCTTTCCCTGTTACGTCGGGTATTTGGTTCAAAACGCTGACTTTGACATTCTTTTCTGAAAGATCTTCTGATTTTACTAAAAAATGGAAAACGTCTTTCAATTACAGAGTTTCTGAATAAAAACAAAAGCCAATTTCATGCGTTTCCGAACAAAAACGAATTAAAAATATGTCATAAAGTATATGTCATTCCTATAGCAATTTATTCCAAAACTGGTCAGTGCTTAATAAGATATCACCTCTGTTAAATATATTGCTCTTTTCAATAGAATGTAAAAAATGAAAAAATCGTATTTCGGAAATCTGATTGCAGAATAGTATTTATATTTATGTCGTAATTATTTTATAAAGACTATTAAATCCATTTTTATTTAAAATTTATGTTTACTTTGGACGCCTAAAACAAATGCAACTGATTAAAAAATATATAAAAATTTAAATTTTCACACCTTATTTCCAAGAATATTAAACTCTCTCATATAAAAACAGAATATTAAAGTTTTATTAGAAGTTATTTGTCAGCCATATAAACTATAAAGCATTTGAAGTGTCTTTATTTAACTGTTTTCTTTCTATTCTTTTTCTGGAAACACCTGCTAGATGTTACTTTGTGGTAAACATTACTGCGCAGATCATGATCGCAGATGTTGAGGGCAGACGATTATTTTCATCGGCGGATTAGAGTGTGTGGTGTTCTTTTAAGTTTGTGGAAGTGTATTGTGGAATTTATACCGTGAAAGTAAAATAACGTTTTAAAGTGAATCATCCATTTTAACCTATCCTTATGTCTAGCTGGGTGCGTTATTAAGGTCTGCGTGATATTTGATATCTCAGATCTATGAACACACCTAAGCTGGACACTTTGAAAATTAAAGCAGTGGATTTGAGTCTCATTTTTCAATGAAAAGGAAGCAGTCAACGACCATTAAAACTTAATCCCTAGAAATGGTGGTTTAACTTATAGATTAGCAGGTAACTTTTAATGTCTTCGCTGTTTTGTTAATAGTGCATATTTATTAATGGTACATTAATAGTGCATTATTTAAATGTTAAGATGTTTAAATCTTTTTTTTTTTTAATCACTTGTATAAAAATTTATCTTTAATGTTTTAAATAGCGTGTTTGGAAAAAAACTTAAAGTATTTACTAACAATATATATTCTAAATGTAAAGTGTTATTTATAACGAGGAATGTATTTATATTTTGCGTTTCTCAGTTCAATTTTCATAGTTATTCATTGTAATTAGAAACATTGCAATTTTTAAAACTATTAATATTTGATTTACAATTTGAAAATTTCTTAGCTAGTGGAGGTTTTGAGAAATAATTTTCTGGTATATTTGAAATAATTGCGACAATTTAACTCATTACAAATTTAGTTGTCAAGGTATGTCAATATTAGGTGCACAAAAATAATGAATATTGATGAAACAATAAAACAGCTATTCAGTTAAGGTAATTTTTCCAGTTATGTTATCCAATTTTTTCTATAGTAAAAATTGATATTTAAGCTCTGCATTTAGTATTCTATCAAAAACTATAAATAAAATAATTTGTAAAGAAAAAAAAATGTTCTTTGCGTTTATGATCCGAAGTTTTAAATTTCATTTGCTTCGAAAAATGTTTTATTGCTTGATACAATGTTTATTATTTAATAATATCGCACAATAGGTAGATCTATTATTTAAATGGATTCCTAATATAAATTTTTCACAATGCTTATTTAAAAATCTATACTTTTAGTTTCATTAAATTTGTAATCAAATCCAAAATAACTAATTTCTGAATTCATTTTTATTCGGAAACACATGAAATTGGCAGGTGTTCTTATTCAGAATATATGTAATAGAATGGCATTTTCCATTTTTGACAAAAGATGTTTCAGAAAACACTATCAAAGTCGGTGTTTTGAACCGAATTTCCGACGCGCAGCGTCAGAAATGGAAAAAACGTGACCAAAATTGCTCTTAAGCATTTCATTTATCTGAAAATGGAAAACGCTATTCATTCCAAATCGCTGTAATAATCAGGCATGCAAGTGCCAAGCGTTTAAAAATTTGTTCATAAATGTGTCAGAAAGTTTCGTGATACTGAACGAGGGGAAATATGGCAAAGTATACACATTTAAAAACTTCAATACTTAAAAGCAAAATAGCATAGTTTTAATTATTGTCAACATTTTTGTTGGTTACATAAAACAAATGGAAGTCGAAGTCATTTTTAAAAGTAGTTATTTGCACAATAGAATTTCATATTATTAAAATATTTAATTTTATTATAATTTTTAATGGATTCAGCTATTATTTTTATATTAGTATGCGTTTTTTACATTTATAATTTTCTTGTTTAACGGCTACATTAGCCGGTTTCCCAATCAGATGCAAAGTTTTAATTTGAATACGAGTTGCATAAAAAAAATGATTGCCGATCCAATCCTTATCGTCGATCTTATTCGTATTTGGTGAAATCTTGTTATGCGAATCTATGCGAAATCATTTATCAGGTTCGGTCGGGTTGTGGGCCTACAGAATTTTTGTTGTTGTTGTTGTTGGGTTAGGGTAAGATTACGGGTTGAATGTAAATATAGTTTCAGTCAACCATTATTCATGTTCAAGTAGACATTCAATCATGTTCAAGAAGTATATAACCGGATTCGTGCATGACTCTAGATCCGAGCCAACATCAGAAATTGTATCGTAACACAATTTCTGATAAAATCTGGTTACTTGGTCGTATGCAAGATTCTATTCTGAACAAGACTTACAGTAAAAACATTATATCCGACTCGGGTCAGATCGGGTTCACGAAAATCAGGTCACACGACAACTAATCCAAATCTATTCTGTAGCCAAACAAATCCAAAAAGATCGATCCGAAGTTTCTGGATTGTATTCGGGTAACATCTGGTCACCCGACCCGGTGCAGTGTTGTCACAAACGTCACAAACTTGAACCATAAAAAAATTTTGATCCGAACAATCCGTATAGGATTCGTGTAAAATCTGGTCACCCTATCCGATGCAGATTCGTCACATTTTTCACATTGAAGTCGCACGGTGATTTCACAAAGTAGTCACATTGTGAGGTCACAGAAAGCCTTGAAAACGGTCATAACGACCTCGCATTTACGTCACAGTGACTTCACATCGACGTCACGTGACGTCACGACGACTGTCACAAAGTCACAGTGTGACTTCACAGTGACGTCGCCGTGTTGTCACCATGCCTTACGGGTAAAGTGGACCCTAACATGTTTTATGTATAGAGTATATGTTAAGTAGGCATTATAGTTCGTTACAGTGACATTTTTCTGTTACATTACGGTCAATGGGAAGAATAGTTTTCAGTACATTTTAATAATGTCATGCAGTTACAAATATTATAAAATTTATATGCATCACTGACAAGTAAATGTATTATAGTCTGTGGCGGCGAATTTCGATTTTCATAGCTCATTTGATTCGTCGCATCGAGCTAAGCAATTTTATACCTCGCATATCGGCTATTGAGTTTTTATATTGACAGGGGGCTGGGTCAAATTTCAAAATTTCGTTCAGTGAAAAACAGATGCCTTCAAAGAAATAAGTGCGATGTAAGTTTACTAATTGTTTTGACAGTGCCATACATTGCCAATAATTACTATAAGGCTATATTATTGCTGTTATTATAAGAATTTGTAATTGCAGATAAAATATTCGTATGCTACTTGACAGGCAGGTTTTCGCAATTTATGATGTCCTCGTCTAATTTTGTTCATCCTGTCAATACTTTTTTCCGAACTACGATCAAAAATGTGAAGTTGCCTCCCGGACTAAAGTTTTAGAGATACCGTTCCAATTGCATAAATGATTAAAATGTCTTTATTTAAAAAATTTTGATACTGAGAAGAAACTTACCCTTTTCTTAAATCACAAATTATTTTCTTTTATACCGTGCATTAATTTTTTAATTAAGTAAAAAAAGATAAATTGACCTGTCCTGAAATTTGTAGATTACTTATAAGAAAATAACACAGAAATAGTCAGTTGCAGAAATAAATTAAGAAATAAGACATTTCACATAATAACGCAAAAGTTACATATAGAAAATGGTCATTCGAAAATTTATAATTATTTTACGAAGTGACCTACTAGATAATTTTATATACTTTTGTTATCGAACTAATTTCTTTTTATTATAGAGTAAAACCAATTATATTAAGAAATGATGTAGAAACTAACCATATACAAAAACAAGTACATTAACACAAGTGGGAGTCATTTTATTTCTGTTGAGGTCTTAAAACGACGTTGATACTGATAATAACAAAAAATTTTGCTTTATTTCAAATTCCAATTTATAGCGCATATACAGGGTGTATCTGAAATGCTTCAACAAACTTAGAGGGATGATAGTACTCATGAAGACGAACAAAAAATGCAATGGAACATGGGGTCGCAAATGACGTGTAAAGGATGAAAATCGAAAAAAATTCATATTTTACAACAATTGTTCAAAGTGTCGACCGCGGACATTATTACACATAGCGTCTCCGCCAGTCGTTGCTCCGTAGATGTACTCTGTGTAATAATGTCCGCGGTCGACACTTTGAACAATTGTTGTAAAATATTTGTTTTCTCTGGACATCACGAGCTGTGTTGTACCTATTCTGTGCAATAAATAATTTTCTGGAGTGTTTCTTCTTGTCTCAGTTTGTCCATTTCCAGACGCATTTTCTCGATTTTCATCCTTTAAACGTCAATTGCGACCCCATGTTCCATTGCATTTTTTGTTCGTCTTCATGAGTACTATCATCCCTCTAAGTTTGTTGAAGCATTTCAGATACACCCTGTATTGTTATTTATTTATTTATTTATAATTTTCAGCCAGAACACACACACACACACACACACACACACACACATATATTTAAAAGGAAATCACATGTATATCGAATATTTTAGTGAATGGAGATTTTCAGTAATAGATAAATTTAAAAATGAAATTATAAAAAATTATTAACATATTACACATTCAGCTTTTAAAAACATAAATAAACATATATCAGAACTACAAAACAAATTTATAATTACTTATATAGATAAATCTCCAAACAATTATGCTATTATTTGTAAAGAGTACTATAAAGTGTTAATTCACAATGCAATTAACACAAGTAATATTTTTAATAAAACTAAATTAAATATTGAAATTAATAATAGAAAATTATTAAATTATCGCAAATTACTAAAAATCAAATGTAATAATTTAAATTATCCTTATCTTGTTATAATTCAAAAATTTCATAAAAATCCAATTAAATTTCGCACAGTTACCATCGGGTGTAACACATATAATAATAATGCAAGCAATTTACTTCTTAATATTTTAAAGCAGATATATGATATAACAATAAAACATAATAACCAACATTGCCTAAAAAACAGTTTTCAGCTTATTAATAAAACACATAATATCAATCCGGTAAAATTCATAAAAACATTCGATTTTAATGATTTATTTAATAACATTGATATAAAAGACTTACATAAAACAACGTGTATATTATTTAAAGAATTTAAATCTCAATTAAAATTAAAAGATCATATTTCTGTAATTTTTTTATAACTTTATTAAACTTTACATTGCATAATAATTACATCATATATGACAATATTATTTATAAACAATGCCAGGGAATACCACAGGGTGGGACCGCTTCTAATATTCTCTCTGACCTTTACTTATATTATTATGAAAGAAATATTGGTCCGAACAATGATTATGTATTTTATCGCTATATTGATGACATTATCATTTTTTATTTCAATGATAAAAATTGCACATCACCACTCAATTTTTATCCTAATCAGCTTACATTAAGCGAAAATGATTTGATTAATAATAATATAAATGTTCTTGACTTAAAAAATAATATTAATGATAATTATAAATTAATATTTGATATTTATGATAAAAGATTTGACTTTCCCTTTAAATTAAATATTTTTACCAATTTTGCTTCATGTTTACATAAATCAGTTTATAAAAATATAATTAGCAATTACCTTCATCGTATAAAATATCTATGCTCAGATATAAATAAAAACAAAAATATTAGATTTATACGAAATCAAGCAAAACTTTATGGTTATCCTATTTTTTTGATAAATTCAATTATCAACTCTTTTAAATAACATTTATTACATCATATAAATATAAACATGTTATGTAATAATTTATTTTCTTTTAGTGTGCGATAAAATATAGCAATTGATATAGCAAATAATACAATTAAAACATATAAGGACTATTATTAAGATGGTTGAACATTGTTTAAACTTTATATAGTCATGGTGAATGTGCGTCTGCCGATCACCTGTATATTAAGTGATACTAATGATCAGTTATAAAAGTCTATAAAATATGCATTGTATTAAAATAACTGTAAACATAACATATACAAAAACACAACTCATCAAGATTATGATATTTCATGATGTGCGCCATGTGGTCGTATTGGTATAAATGTAGACCTTGCGATGTTTTAAGGAATTTTTGATAATTATTGTGAGTAAGATATTTTATCTATTCTTTACAAGTTTTTTATTTCCAATTTTACTATTTCCAATTGTTTTCTGGTAATAATACAGTATACCTGGATGAATATACTGATCTTAGCATAAATGCCAGTATATTTATGAAATGCTGTATTATTTTTTAAAACACGTGTGGATACATCCAGGCTGATGATTATATCTACATGTGTTTTTTCATATCCAATTCTAATTTAAATTTCTTGTTATCCAATTTTCCATTATATTTAGTTCATATTTCATTTCAAAATCCATTTGTATTCACTTGATATCAATTTCAAATTATTAACATTTTAAGGTTTATTATATATATATATATATATATATATATATATATATATATATATATATATATATATATATATATATATTATTATTATTATTATTCTCTCTCTCTCTTTTTTTAAATATTTTTCATATTTTCAGTATTTTGGGCCAATTACCATTGAAGCAAATGCTATGGTAATATTATAATTGCACTTGTTAATTTATTAACTATGTGGTATTCTGTCTACACTTTATTACTAATTATCTCTTAGGAGATTTAATTAGATTGTTACAAGAACTTGAAATGTTTTTTGAAATTCAAAGATATTATAATTATATATATATATATTACGAAACATATTTGTGCGTTCCAGCTTAATTTTATTGAGATTAAGAAAAAATGTTTCCCTGTCTCGAAATGTATTGAATAATTTTTAAAAAAGCAACACAGAATAAAAACGTTTTAAGAAAAAAACAAAAAAAAACAAAAACACACTTACTCTTGTAACCAAACAAAAGTTTATTACGCAAAATCCCATAGTTTGTTTTTAATTTACTGGACATTTGGTTTCCTACACTTTACTTTTTTTGTTATCTCCAACTGGGAATACCTTGAAACTAAAATTTTCCATTACAAGGAAGAACTAATTAGATTAAACCTAATCACGCACAAAAAAGAAAAGGAAATTAACGGAGATAAAAGTCATTTTTCAATGTTGAGGTTTTAAAAGGACGAAGATGGTGATAACAAAAACTTTTTTTTTTCTGATGCGAAACCATTTTTATTTCTTTTACTTTACTTGTATTTTATTATTGACGCTAAGAATGCTGTTACTTATTTTTTTATTTAGAAACTGTTATTAATCTTTTGACGCTGCCTTTTTTTTCTTTTTGAGCAAACACGAAATAATATTAAAAAATATGTTCAGTTTTAAGAATGAGAAGCCCAGTAGAGTAGGGAGCAAGTAAAATTCGATAAAATGCTTTCCTTGTCATCGGAAAAAGTTCTGCTAAAAACTTTTTGAGATTTAAAAATCATGTATTATATTCTTATTTTGATTAAAAACCTTACTGTTATTTAAAATAAGATATTCAATATAATATATGCAAATAAAATATTAAAATGAAATATAATTATTTAGGTACAAGGTAGCCAAATAATATTTACTACGAATTAGGGGGGATTTCTGATTGAATTGCACTGTAAAACATCTGCGTAATGTTCCTGACGTTTACTGTGTAACATTCCTGGGTTTTCTCAGATTATTTCTGCTGATCCGAGAAAACCGAGAAATCTGGTGTAACATCTTCCACAATGTTGTGTAATTTTCGGAATACTTGAGAAAGTGGAATTTACTGATCAAATGTGAAACGTTTCGTATGTTTCGTGTGTAACGATCCTTAGTTTTCTCAGGTATACTTTTGAACTGTTGTGTAACTTTTCGGAATTATTGTAAAATAGTGATCGGTGATCTGTGTAAAGTTCCATATGTTTTGTGTGTAACTGACTTGTGTAAGTTTCCTGGTATTTCTTTGGTGAAATTCCTGCGAAAACCTGTGGCAGAAAGGTGCCACAGGTTTTCTCAGGAACTTTACACCAAATTTTTTACAGTGTGGGCACAGTGCAATCTGCTGCCTCAATCTCTGTTATTCATTTCAAATTATTCAACGAAAAATAAAATGCCAATAAAGAAATCCATCATTATCAAGATATTTTTAATTTTGATTTGTAGCATTTAGATAATAAATGGAAAATGGTTCCGCATTACTTCCGATTTTAGAGACAAGAAAAGCTGGAAATTTAGAAAATTCAAGTTATCATAACTTGGTAAGTTTTGGCTGTACTAAAATGAAACTTTTTTTTGCTTTACTTGTCATTGCATGGAGGAAGTTTTACTAAATATATAGACTTAACAAATATATAGTAGATTAGTCAAGTACTCTAAATATATAGCCCAGAGACCATACAAATGTTTAATTTCTATCATTAAAAAATTGATATAAATGGTTTTAAATACGACGAAGAAACTTTGAAACATTTTTGTTATTGGAAATATACTTGTAAGGTTAATGGTTTATTAATTTAGTCATAAGGCAATAACAAGAGTTGACACCTTTAAATGTCATTCTTCAGGGTTACAGTGTTTTATTATAATATACATTTTATAATTCAAAATTTCATTGATTAGTAATGTATTAAACTGGAGGCGTATCGGAAAATATGAAAATAAAATGTTTTAATACTTCACTTTCTGAAGAATGGAATCAATGATAATTTTTTTAAGTTATTAGTTCCTGACCAATAATAGAAGAACAGCATACCCGTGCAAGGCTTTCTCACTGCAATCTTTGAAATTCTTTTTTGTTATTTTTTCATTATTTTTTTTAAGAACTATAGTTTTTAATCAAACATTGTCTGTTAACGAAGTATGAGTGCATTAGTCTGATCAGAGACTTCTCGTATGATATCTCATTCATCTTTGTGTATTTTATATATGCTTAGAAAAAGGGAAGTTGACATCAGAAATAACGTATATTATAACTATTGCCACCATGATTTCCATCCCGATAAAAAGGGTCAAATTTTGCAATACATTCTAAATAATATCTTGAAGTTTCCAACATTTGAAAAGACAATATTTCACTGTGATCATGTGACGATAATTAAATAATTACAATAAAAAATGTCTAAGTAACACTGATTTGATACTTAACTTTTTTTCTGATTTAGAAAGAAAATTGTTACCAATGCCGAATTTGAAATTTGCCATATTTTTAAAACTTTAAAAACAACACAATTTTATTTTACGTCTCAAATTTTTGTCGCCCTGTGCTCATCTGACATATGCCTAAATCCATTCCTGCATATGCATTTTGTAGTCTGTTCACAAAATATGTGCATATTTCGTCCACAAAAGAACAAAAAAATTCACATATTTCATTATTTTTTCGCCGTTCCGTTTCTAAAAAGGTTAATACATTTCTCCAACTTGTGGAGGTGCGTTTGTTTCCATCTATAAAATAGCCGAATAGCTAAGGCAACGTTGTTACATATGTTACTTCTTAAACACAGGTTTCTTAATGGTCCCATATTTTGATATTTTCAAACAGTAACCATCTGGATAGGAACCATCGACGACATATTTTCAATGAGTTCTTATTAAGCAATTTTTGCAAATATGTTTACTCACGAGCATGTACTTTTTGGTTTGCTGGTTGTATTGTTAGTTGGATTCGAATCGTGTTTTGAACCGAATACCACCAGAGTCCTAGCCACTAGAAAAGCTGTCGATATGCACTGTTTTTGTAATTATATATAATTGTTCAGATATATTAATCATTACTGATGTTTCTATTGAAATTTCGTATTAAAATAGAAACAATGTATGCGAATCATCGAAAAAAATTTCCTAATAAGGAATAGCACACTAATTGATATGTTTGTGTGTCTCTGTAATGGAAGCATCCGTGATATGATGATCGATACGAAATATATTTAATACGACCTTTTTATAAGCATCATATTAAAATTTTATAAGTTATTCGACACGTGTTATGGAGGAAAGTATGTGATACTGCAATCAATGTTTATGTGTTATATATATATATATATATGTGTGTGTGTGTGTGTATATGTATATATATAATGTATATATATATTACAAAATTTAATTTTTTCCGCAATCTGCTAAATTATTCTATAAAATTTTTTTATTTAGTAATGTTCCGTATATTTATATTGTATTATATTGTTCCGTATACTATTTGAGAAGTATTAGTTATATTGTGAGTTATTATTGTTGTGATTATGAATTGAATTTTATTATAGTATTTATTTATACTGCTGAGGGTTATATTATTTATTATTGGAAATAAATAAAATATGTTTGAAAAATATTAGTTAAAGATGTTGGGACCCCAAGTAAAATGAAACGAGCTCAAGAAAGTAATTTGATAAGCAATCCTTTAAAAGTAATTGAGTCATTATCAAAAGACTTGTTTATTATGTAAAAAATGCTGTAATACTTAAGATAAAAATGTTCTGACAAAGTGCTAGAAGTAGTATATGGCACCTACTCTGGAACACTTTTCATACTCCACTAAACGCAAATATTTAACGATTTTTGTAAGATTTTTCATCAAAAATTTGTCTGTTTAAAATATCGACTATTGTAAGATTTTCATCAAAAAGTTTGACTGATTCTTCAAAATGTGTGCATTTTTGAACAAATTTTAGAATATTACTCTATAAAGATTTTTTTATCAGTGTGGAACAATTTTTAGAGAGATCCAATGCTAATATTTAACGATCCAAAGGTTTAATTGTTGAACAATTTTTAGACATCCGATGGTAATATTTAATGAGATCAAAAAGTTTGAGCGTTGTAACGATAATTGTAAGATTAAATAATCATAATTTGCCAAATGCTAATATCTATTGTAAGATCAAGCAAATGATGATTATAAAATAATACTATGATAAAATCATTAATAAAATACCTTTGAAAATCTTTATATCGTATGGAATCATAAATTAATGGATCCTAAATTAAAAACAATAATAAGAATTACAATTAAAAAAACATACCTGAATCCCGCCTCTCAGCATTTCACAACCAGGGCTTGAGACCTAGCTACGGCTGCTTTAGCGGGCGTTTCCACCCTTTTTTCAATTTTTTTTGACATTTTTCAAAAGTTTTCAATTTTTTTTTGACATTTTTCAAAAGTTTTTTATATTTTTTTTGTCATTTTTCAAAAGTTTTATATATTTTTTTGTCTTTCTGGAGAACCTTGACGTAGGCTAAACTGGGCTATTTATCTGAGGCTGCCAACAGCTATAGAAAGATTATTTTCGAAGTTTGAAATTTTTACTTCAGATTGAAATATAGATAATTCAACAGCTTTTAAATCTTCTAGTAAAGTTTTAATTCTGAATTTTAGTTTGCGTCTTCTTTCTTCTGCCCTTCTCTTTTTACATTTTTCAGCTGCTAGCTCTCTTTCTAACGCATTTGCTGAGGCTGTTTCATTATAAATAGTCTCTAAAAAATGTTGAACTCTTTGGTGAACTGGACTTGTTGGTTGTTGTTGCTGCTGTTTCTCCGTCATGATAAATAACACCTTTATCAATATTCATTTTCTATTTATGTCTAGCGCAACGTCATCAAGGCAACGTCAGAGCTTCCAGAATTTTCGATTAGAACGAACGCCGGGGATGGACGCACGGTATGAAATCAAAGTTTTTTTGGAACGCATTTCCGCTCTGTTTCCTGTAAATCGCGCTGCTGTTATATCTCCAATCAATCTTTGAATCTCTTATCAGAGTTCGAAGCGAAATTCAGTTAAGGCCTTGAATATATCGGTTTTATCGCATCTCCTCTTACGGAAATTAATTAAAGTCTTCCTGAGAGGCGTAAGTATTAAAAAATAGCAGGCAATTAAGAAATAAACAACCTTCCTCTAGGATAATATTGATAGGAATAAGAAAAGCAAAGAGCTGCGTATATTATTATCAATTGCATTACAATGAAGTCTGAAATAAAAGTTAAATAATTTTTATAATATGTTTTAAATTTTTAATAGATCTTTCATTTTACTTACAATTCTATTTATTCTGTTAGTTCGATAAAATAAAAAAAATAGTTTGTGTCGAACTGAACTCATGTATGTCAGTAAAGAAATTTGTAGTTAAAACAGAAATATTTTGTATTTTCGTAAATATTATTTAGGGAGTTTGAAATTTTCATAGTTCGATAAATGTTGAATATTATTATTGTCAGATTTAAAACAAATTGTAGGATTAAGCTTTTTCTACTTCATAATCATAATAGCCGTCATTATTTTTTCCTTTAAAATGAAAAATATAACCACCTTTATTCAGTTTTGTTATTGCATTTTCAGAAATTTTTCCATGACTCTTTTTAAGAAAATAATCTTTTTCTACATCATTAACTTCCAATCTCGCAATAGTCATATTACCAAATTTTGTTTGAATTTTCTTCAACGAAATCAGTTTGTATTTCCCTGTCTCTAAATCTTTTAACTTATGAGTTACAGGGAACGATCTGAGGCTGTTGAATTCTTCCATTTATTCAGAAACATTTTTTGAAAGACAATTTTTATAGTATAGACATCTGTACATAGAACATCCAGGTCCTAATATTCTAACGCATCTCGGTACATCTAATATTTTTATAGGAATTCCCCATTCTTCAAAGGTACTTTTCAGAAAAACTCCTCCCTTAAAAGCAAATGTCCCTCCGTATATCTGATGCAATTGTATGAAATAATCTTTTACATTGTCACTACTAATCCATAAGCCTGTATTATCTGAATATCTTTTAAATCTTAAACCATGGACATCGTTAGTACATCGACGAACTATTCCATGGTCTTGATCAGCTAATTCATAGTTAGGTGTAAACACAGAAATCGTTTCACCTATTTCTTGTTTTAAATGAACCCAGCTTATTTCTCTCGCTATAGATTTAAAAGGAAATATAAAACCTTGAACATTTATGATAAGGGTGACATCGTCCATTTATTAGAAAACAATTTTTATAAATTAAAAATTCGGCTTAAAATCCAAAGGGTACAGTATCAAAGTTATCTAAAATTCTTCTTTTATCATATCCAAACATATATCTTTTATTCATTTTATTCACTTTAATATTTCTATCTTTTTGTATCTGAAATTGGTTTATTTCTACATCTATATGGTCAATTTCCCCCGTTATTGTTTTCATTCTCTCGTCAAAATTGAGCTTAGTTTCGCTCTCATAACTCATTTTAAATCCTTTTACTTTTCCTTTTACAGAACCATCGTTCAGAATATAACCATAATCTTTACTAGCTCCGGATATCCACGATTTCATATATTTATCTTCTCCTAATTCATCGGTCCATTCGCCTAGCATACAGCCCGTTTTTACTTTATTGGAGCCATCATCGATATAAACAATACTATCTGTATCGTAATACATTACTTTATCTCCTAATTTATCAAGCATTTCATATAATCTTATTCTAGCCGAACTGGTTGTAAAAGCTGCTATATAAATATTCGTATTAAAGTTATTCTGGACATATTCATCTTTCATCTTATAATCCATTTGCACACACTCATCATTTAAAAATATCATATTCAAATCTTTAATGCGGTCGTTCAGTATAATTCTATAAAAGTCTGCCAATTCTGTAACATTCTCTGTATGTTTCATATTTTTTCTCTGTCCGAACTTTCCCCATAAAGAGTTTAAACAAATTTTGGATATAAATCTCATTCCTGGGTTTTCTTTGATTTCTCCTAACCTTATACCCAATTTCTTTTCTACGCACCTTTTATATTCTTTTTCAGTTTTGAAATTTTCAGACCATTTATCATCTGTTTCTAATTTGATTTTCAAAAACATTTTAACATAATCCTTAAATAATGTATTAGATTTTTTTTCAAAATGCCAAACTTCATAGATATTTAAAATCTTATAACCTTTTTCAATAGCCAGTTCAACTTCGGTAGTTGTCCACGTACCAGTAAAACTTCTCTCCTCATCCGTATGATTACATTCTTTATTCCGCATTTCATAACATTTTTTACAGTGTTTCTTTTCGCATTTTATAGGTTTTGAACATAATTTACACAAACTGAATATTAATTTTTCTCCTTTATAAGGTAAAACAGGATGGTAGAGCTTTCTAGGTGGAAGTATTTTGCATTGTATCAAACCATACCAATTCTTATCATATTTTTCCGGATTATAAATTTTTACCGGATGACCAACAGGATAGTAATCAAAGTAATTCACTGTTGGATACAGTGAACAAACATCGATATATCTACCCTTTTCGTTTTCTTTCATTTCGTATATTAATTTGGTAGGTTCACACCGACCTCCGGTGAATGCGTTTCCAGGATTTAAAGGTTCTACAAAATCTCTTTTCCATTCATTTTTCATATATTTTTTAATTTCTTTGTCACTATCAAAATCGCATTCCCATATTTCAATCAATTCAAATCCTTTATCTTTTATTTTTTTATTTATTTTTTGAGTTCTGTCATACAAATCTTTCATACATATCTGATTTTGAAGATTGACAGTGGATTCTGTAAAACAGCGAGGACAACCGTGCCAATGACAGCCTTGAAACTGATAAACGGTATTATTATAAAAACCATCTACTTTATAAGTTTTATCCCCTAATTTCAGTTTTTTCTCACCACCGTTTAAAGCATGCTGTATTTTGATAGTGTGTTTTTTAGACAGATAGTCTAACCAAATGATCGATTTCTTACTGTATTGATCCTTTGGAATAAACTCCTCATCAATCGCTATTGTATTCACTGGAATGAATTTATCTCTGTATATGGCCATACAAACGCCAGCTAAAGTGACATATTTAAAAGGGTCAATATCAGCAATGTTTAGAAATAATCTTCGCAATTCTAAACATCCTTTTCTTAAAATATCAACATCAGATCTGCAATATTTTATAATTTCTTTTTGAAAATCAAATGTTTCGTTTTTTACCGATTTATACCATTTATCAAAAGATTTTCTTTGATCTAAAGTCATAGTATCATAACCATAATAGTATTTTTCAGGATATTTCCCTACATAATTTTGATTTTCCTTACTGTTAAACAAATGAGGAAAATAACCTTTAGCCAATTCCGTTAGTCCAAATGTTTTAGGAAATTCTCTTAACGGAATCAGTGTAAAATTAATAGAATCGATAAACCTTATATTATAAGCGGTTGCTTGCATATATATGAGTTTATTTCCTTGATATATTGTAAACACTTTAATTTTATTTTTAAAGCAGTATTTAGCTAGAAATTGAAAATCGAATCCTTTTCCATAATGCGCTAATACTGTATAACCGCTATGTTTCTTTTGAAATAGCCATTTACAATATTCATTTTCATTCTGAAATATTTTTTCTTTTCCGTTAAAATCATGATTTATGACTAGATTGACTTGGTGATTTCCTGTCTCTTGGTTCGTTTCAACGTCAAAAAACATATATTTTTCTGTAAATCCTGACCTTTTACATTTCTCACACCATTTCTCTCTCTTTTCTATATTTTTGGGACAAATGTTTTTACAAGCTCCTCCCTTAGATTCTTTCCTGCGTATATAACATTTATGATCTTCCATATCCCACTCTCTGCAGTTTTTACATTGTCTTTCTCCACATTTATGATCTTTCGGTCCTCTTTCACTTCTACTGATATTTCTCTTACATTTTAAACATTTCCACAGTGTTTCACAGACTGAGTGATTTTTATGATTTTCGAAGCAGTTTTTTCCTTTAAAAGATCTAAAACAATCATTACACTGAATATCATCTCCCTCGCAATTACTCTCTTTCTTAAAACATCTATTGCATTTTAAAGAACATTTATGTTGATCACTTCTATAATAACTGACTTTACAATAATCACAATAATTCTTTTTTCCTAAAAATCCTGTAACCGTTGTAATGACATCAAAAATGATTTCTATTTTTTAAAATGTAAACACAATTAGAATTAGATTTATAGGCACCGCTATATATTCTTTCGTTAAAATTTTCTCTGCAAAATATAGTTATTTGAATATTTAAAAAAATTTCGAATTGTTTAACATGCTCTAAATTACACATTTCTAACGGAATATCACACATTTCATGCAATTTTATCGCTAAACTTTTTTGTAATTTTCTACCCATTTTTATGTATTTAACATCTAAATCTGTAAGTTTTTCTAGATTCAATTTTTCGCATAAAATTTTACGATTTAGAATAGCTAAGGCTGTAACGATGGATCTAGCCAAACAGATATTATCGTCATTTTTAATTTGAATTATACTTTTTTTATCAACAACATCATTATCGTTCAGTAATTTCAATCGTTTACCGCCTTTGGGTAAATCAACAACCGTAAAAATAAATTCACAATCTTTAATATCCAACTCTTTGTATTCAATTTTATGCGTTAAAACATCTAAATAGGTCTCATAGGCTTCTTTCGTTGACATCATTTTAGGGTGAAACGGCTGTATCAAATCGGTATTGAATACTATAATATCGACCTTTCCTTCGGTTTTTCCAATTGCTCTCCTGAATAAATCTTTTAAGATACTGTAATACTGGCCCGGTGTGAGTTTGTTTATTTGTTTTATTTTATAAACATATCTATAAGTATTAAATTTTTTTACAAATTTTTTATCTTTCTCAACAATTTCGTAATCTGGTCTAAACAGATTTTCTAAATTTGCTTGTAATTTGACTTTTTTTCTGTCTTTTTGATCAATTTTTCATCTTTATATTTCAATCCGTAATAATCAAAGTGTTTTTTAAGTTTTGGACGGTTTTTCGGTTCATTTATAAATTGTTTCAATTTTTCATTCAAATCAGGAAATAATTTTTTAAGGTTGACCGCTGTTTTTATCTTTTTTTCTTCGTTATTTTTCGGATTAAATTCTGCTGTGTTATTGTTAAATTTTAAATCAAAAGAATCGAATATTTTTTTCAACTCATTTCTTTTCTTAGGATTTTTGATAAATTCTCTCTTCATTTCATTTAAATAATCTGTGACGTCTAATTTTAATAAATCTACTAAAACATATTTATATTCCTCTGTTCTTTTTATATATCTTATTATCAATCTGATTAAATCATCTTTTTTACAATGTTGAGGTTGGTGTATATTTAAAAGTTTTACGACCTGCCTTAATTTTGAAATATGTATTTTTGAAACAGATATCAATCTTAGAGTTTCCTCCATTTATATACAAACATTTTTATAAATACTTTTTGCTACCCATTTTTAATAGCGACCACTATCTATAAATGCTCATTAAATTAGACCACTGGCAGGTAATTTTAGATTAAGCGATTTAAAATGAATGTCGTTAAAAGTATGAATTTCTGAAAACGACTATTAAAAAATATATTCCATCGTTTACTCAAAAGGACTAATTGCTGTCCATTGAAAGAAATCTGAATTTTTTTCTACAGGTTCGCCATTCAATTTTAAACATTCAAATCGAAATCCGTTTTTATCTATTTCTGTTATTCTAACAAAAAATGGTTCGCTGTATTTACATACAGGCGTTATATGAACATTAGGATGAACATTAAAGGTATGATTCCAATCTACATTTATTCTTTCAGTTGTACAATTACCTGTCAAAATCTTTGTACTTTTTGAATTACCCATTTATTTAGCCGAAAAATCACTGTCATAATCAGGCACTTCTATTTTACGTTCATTCAAAATACGTTCAACTAAATACTTTACATTTAATATAATATTTTCATCTAAAAAATATGTTCAATTTAAAACACAACATTCTGTATAATACTTTCATTCAAAATATGTTCAATTTAAAACACAACATTCTGTATAATACGTTCAAATAAATACTCAACATTTAATATAATATTTTCATCTAAAAAATATGTTCAATTTAAAACACAACATTCTGTATAATACTTTCATTCAAAATATGTTCAATTTAAAACACAACATTCTGTATAATACTTTCATTCAAAATACGTTCAAATAAATACTCAACATTTAATATAATATTTTCATCTAAAAAATATGTTCAATTTAAAACACAACATTCTGTATAATACTTTCATTCAAAATATGTTCAATTTAAAACACAACATTCTGTATAATACTTTCATTCAAAATACGTTCAAATAAATACTCAACATTTAATATAATATTTTCATCTAAAAAATATGTTCAATTTAAAACACAACATTCTGTATAATACTTTCATTCAAAATATGTTCAATTTAAAACACAACATTCTGTATAATACGTTCAAATAAATACTCAACATTTAATATAATATTTTCATCTAAAAAATATGTTCAATTTAAAACACAACATTGACTATAATATTTTCAACTAAAATGCAACCTAAAAAATACGTTCAATTTAAAACACAATATCATAAATTTATTTTGACGTTCGTTTGATATGATAATTGCTTTTTAAATGTCTCTTTTTATGAGCTAAAGTGTATTTTTTACCGCATTCGCAATCTAATTTTTGATTTTTCATAGCTAAATGACAACTTTTGCAATTAGCGTAATGTTCTGTTTTACCGTAACGAAATCTAGTATAAAATTGGTCTAAATTTTTTGTCATCTGACAATGCTTGCAAGACTCCTCCATTTATTAAGAAATATTTTTTAGAAAGCTATTCCAAATGTCTTCGTTTTTCTTATTAAATTTTACTTTCAAATTATTATCAATATTATAATAATCTAATATTTTCTTTATGAAATATAGGTAATTTATCGACTTTTTATAGTACACTAAATCTAAAAGCTGAATAAACATTTCTTCAGCTTTATATGGAATATTTAACTTCAATTTCCATTTCAATGTTTTAAAACGACTTATTCGGGATTTGCGTCTTTCGCTTAAAAAAACATCTATATTTTTATATGTAAAATATTCACCGTCCGAATCGTACATTATTTCACTTTTTTTCATCTGGTCATAAATCTTTAGATAGTTTTCAGGCATTTCAATTTTTTTTACTTTGTCAAAAGTTTGTGTAAAGCTTGATTCGGTATCATCTATTAGAATGTCTTTAAAAAAGTCGTAATTCATTTATTAGACAGCGAAAAGCTGACGCTTTCTAATCTTATATTCTAGCAATACGTCGATTAAAGCAGACCTTTTTTCTACCAAAGACGTCATTTCCTTCTAAGTACAAAATTTGACGAGCAAGTTCACTTTTTGACGCGCGCTCCAATTTAATCTTCATTTAGAGGTCACCGCTTTCATTCAGCTGACCTTCCTGATAAAGTTAGGCTGTTCTTACGGAGTAACAAATTCCGTTCGATAATAAAAAGCAGATTATTAAAATTAGATTATTTATAAAATCACTTAAAGCAGAGGACTTTTTAATATCGATAAAGTTATGTAAAAGCAATTTTATATAATATCATGCTTATTTAATTCATCATAAAAAGTATGGAAGATTATTATTATTTAAATAAAAAACTCAGTTAATTTATTTAACAGAATCGATCATTTAAAAATGGAAAAAAACTAAATTGACTTGATATCTTTTTCGTCAACCCAAGAGTTAAATTCGTCGGAATAATTTAACCATTTAACTAGACATTTATTGCCTTTCTTTTTTATTATTTTTTCAATTTTATACACATTGTCTTTTTTATTATATTTAACTAATTCCGGTTCATAGTAAGTTCCTTTTATTTCGTTGCCGTTCAAATCCTTTATTCTATAAGTAATCGGATCAGTGTTTAATATTTCTGAAACGATGAAAATTTCCTCCGTAAAAGTAGGCTGATAACCGCGGGTAAAAGCAGTCTGGTATTTCGAAATTCTTATTCTATCGCCAACCTTGAATTTCGGTTTTCTTATTATTTTTTCTTCGTATAAATTTTTATAAACTTCAGATTCGTTTTCCGCTCTACTCGCTTCGCTAGGCGTCATTTTGATAGACCTATGCCTGGTATTATTATAATTTTTAACTAATTGGTCCAATACATCTATATATCTTTTAGTATTGTTGGCCGCTAGATAGGTTCTAATTTTTTTATTAATTGTCCTGTTAAATCGTTCGACTACAGAACATTTTATTTCAACATTTTCTGTTGTAAACCACTGAATATTATTATCTTTAAATAATTTTAAAGTCCATTTATTTACGAATTCTAATCCTTTGTCTGTCTGCAGTTTTTCAGGAATTCTTTCTTTAAATATCTTTTTAAATGCTTCAGTTACTTCTTGTCCTGTTTTTCTTTTTATCGGTATGGCCCACCCATATTTACTAAATATATCTATCACTGTCAATAAGTAATTAGTTCCGTTATTATATTTACTAAAAGGTTTGATAAACAATAAATCTGCTTGCCATTGGTCATCGATATGACTGACATAAATGCGTCTTCGTTTAAATTTACGAATTAAAGGCTTATGTCTGGTATAAACATCTTGGCTATGTAAAAAATCTGTAATTTGATTTTGACTGAAACCTGTTTTCCGTTTTAATTCATTGATCCCACAATAACCACTTTCAGGATGATAATATATTTTTTCTAAGATACTTTTAGGATCTTTCATCCCTGGGGTTTTCCTAAAAAAACACTCTTTTTAGAACCACAATCTAGACAAATACCTTTCATCATTGGCCTGTTATTTTTAGAAATTGCATCTTTAATATCTTTTGTTTCTGTATGGTTTTTACATTTTAAACAATAGATCTTTGTATTTCCCATACCGAAAGTTTTTTTAGCTTGAATAATCGGTTTTACAATCCCCCTTTCAATTCTTTCTCTCATCGTAGGATTTTGAATATTATCTAGTCCATCAATCATATTCTTATCGCATACTTCATTTCTACTTTTTGTATCTTTATTTTCTAAATAACATTATCATGCTTATATGCAATTTCATCCACTCTGTTAACAGGTTTAGACGAATTTTTATACGTTAAATCTGGGTTTAATCGTGTTTTTCCCCATAATAATTGTGTCCCCGGGCCTGTAAAATTATGGCCAGGTAAATGCTTTTCGAAAGGTAAATTACTAATGACTTTATTCAGAAGACCCGATCCAGTTTGTCCACATTTTAAACATCCGCCTTTAAATTTACCTTTTTTAGTTAAAGACGTAACACCAAATTTTTTACTTTTACAACTCATTTATTAGGCAGCAAAAAGCTGACGCTTTCTAAGAAGAATATTTATATCCATTCAACTGTACTTTTTTCACATACTTTTCGATTGGGAAGTATACTAAATTATTTATAAAATCTTGTTCTCTGACATACACTTCTTCTTCTGAAATTTTTTTAGCTTTCAATAAATTTAACTGCTGTTTATAAAAATTATAACATTGCTTGTATTCTTCTTTTCGTTCCAAAATATTTAAAGATTTCTCAATGAGTTCTACAATTCCAGAACTTAAACTCAAAGCAGCGAGGGGTATGAACGCAAAAGCTGATAATCCCGAAGCACTTAACATAAATTTGCTAACTGATAAGGAAATACTTATCTTTTGATACAAATTGTAACTTTTCCGATAAATATATAATCTCTTTTCTAAATATTCTTCCATTTATATAGGTTCAAAATTTTTTCTGTATCTCATTTCAGAATTTACTAAATCTAGCATAAAGAAATTACCTTTACAAGAATTATATTTTTCTAGAAATTTTTCTTTTGTAAGATTTCCGTCTATTTCTCTGATTATCTGATTAATTTCCCTAGGCTGTAGCTTAAAAAATATGAAGTAATTACAATTTTTTCTAATATTTATAGGAGTTGAGTAATAAGACTGCGTTAAATAAATAATGGATGCATTTTTCTTTCTACCTCTTATAAACAAATCCTCTATAACTTTCTGATCTTTTTCTGTAACACAATCGTCAAACACAACAAGATTTTTTTCTGAGGAATCTAGATCATCAACAGTAATAAATTCACTCAAATCTGAAGAAAATAGTACTTTCTTTTTATACTTATCATACTGTTTTAATAATTCCTTTATTTTATTTTTACGTATTTTTTTACATTTTAAAATATCGTCTCTTTCAACACCTTCAAACAGTCTATAATCTTCTTGCAATTTAGAATACTTTGGCTCAGAAATGTCTTTTGCGCATAAATATAAAGCGTCGAAATCTAATCTTAAATTACTAGGATTCTCAAAACCGTTTAATAAATTTATTAGTAAATTTGTCTTTCCGCAACCTGATGCCCCGATTATTAATAATCTGAAAGGATGTCTGGGTAAAAAACGATGTTGTTTAGGGTCAGGCAATTCTTCCGGTTCTGTGTAATCTTTAATTTTAATCATTTATTTACTGAGAAAATTTACAGCTAGTAAAAATAAAATTACTGCCAGTAAAAGCATATTAGCTGTCAGTAAAAAATAGACGGCGAAGCTGTCGCTTCTATTTTCAAATCATATAAATGGATAAAATAAACGATTTAGAAAAAGATCGAAATAAGAAACAAAAAGAAGAATTAAAAAATGCAATAAAACTTGTCAAATTACAAGCAGATATTAGAAAAAATAATGAAGAACAGCGTGATAGAAAGCTAGGTATAGACAAAAGTTTAACTGAATTTCATAAACCTGTCACTAAAAAATTAGAAGAACAGGATAAAAGTAGAAAAGAAAATATTAAAGCTATCAATGATAAATTGGACGAATTAAATATATCTTTACAGCCTATTGCAGAATCATCTAGAATTATTCCTGATGCGATCGAAGATGTCAAAGAATTATATAAAGAACCACCACTTACTTACAATGTTGATCAAAATTTAGATATTAATTATTTAAAATCTGTACAATTATACAAACCTTCGAAACTCCTAGACAATAAAGAAAAATTAAATGAAATGTATGCAAAGGCAAAGCAGTTAAAAGAAGAATTATCGAGGAAAAAAGGCAACTTACAAAGTACAATTAATAGGGCTAGAAATCTTTCAGAGGAGGAATTAAGTCAGAAAAAGGTTGAATTAGACGCTGTTAAAAATAACGAAGAGGAACTACAAAGATATCTGGGTAGATTAACTACAATTCAAGGTAGTGAAGTAATGAAAGTGGGAAAAGGATTAGATTTATTATCTGAATTTATTGGATAAAATATGTCAAGGTAGCAAGTCGAAAAAATTAAGAAATGAAGTCAAACTGCTAATAGACAAACTCATTAAAGCTAAAAAAATAACTAACGGAGATAAAGAACGATTATACAATCAATTTCTTCTTTAAAGATTTTACTGTCTAATAAATGAGTTATGTAAAAAAGAAGATTCATTTGAGTGACGGGCAGATTAGTAAACTGAAATCAGCGCTCAGAAAAAAAGAAGAACTGACACTGCAGATAGACAATTCTAAAACTCCCAATTATGAGATGTATTTAACCAAAACACAGATAAATCAGATTAGCAAAGGTAAAAGAATAAATATAAGCAAAACTCAATTAGATAAAAACGGTGGATTTTTACGCTTTTTAATTCCTATTTTAACATCACTAGGACTCGGTGCTGCGAGCGGTGCGGCGGGTTGGGGAACTAAAAAAATCCTCGATAAAATATCGGGATCTGGAGTTTTTCAGCCTTGGGAAAACAAAGGATCGGGTCTAAAAGCGTCAGTGTCTAAAAAAAAAAATCCCGGTAACAGAATTGGGTATATCCGATGAAACGATTAAAGAAAATATGAAAGATGAAAGAGGATTCAGGGGTGTTTTCACTTCCGATTTACTTCCTAAAAAGATTGGAAATTTTGAAAGCGGGATTATTAATTTAGATATTTCGACGGGTCCTGGAACACATTGGGTTTGTTACTATAATGATCCAAAATATAACTATGTAGAATATTTCGATCCTTTTGGGGAATATATATCTAAAAATATTAAACTCAAAGAAAAATATATTCCCGAAAATATTATGAAATTTCTTAAACTGTCCAATAAAAAAGTCAATATAGCTCACAATGATAGTTTTTTACAAAAACCTACTTCTGTAAATTGTGGATTATTTTGTATGAAATATATAAAGGAAAGAAATAAAGGTAAATGTCCAGAATGTGTACTTAATTCATTTACTCAACAGCCTAGCGATTATAACGAAGAGTTTGTTTTTCATCTTTAAAGATTTTTTACTGTCTAATAAATGATCAAATTGAAACCAAAAAGTCATGAAAAATCAGAGGACTTCACTGTTGAATTTCCTCAACCTCTAAAATTAAAAAAATTAGCATTGCAATCTTTTACTATGACAGTTTCATGGTTTAACATAACAGATAAAACTAATATGTTTGACGTATACACAGATGAGAATAATGTTAAATCTATCACTATTCCTTACGGTAATAAAAATGTTGAAGATTTAAATATAGATGTAATGAAAGCGTTTGGTTCAGACGATCCTCCGGTAAAATTTGGTAGAATACAATCTAGACTAAGAATGCTTATTAAATTAACTAAAGGTTGGAATATCGACTTAACAAAAAGCGATTTTCATAAGTTAATAGGCTTTGAAAAAAAGGTCTACGAAAGTCATGATGAAGAGACTGTAATAGAAGGTGAAAATATAGCGGATATAACCAACGGAAACGATATTATATATATTCATTGTGATGTAGTGAATGGATCTTTAATCAACCAGAATAATTCAGAAGTTATTTATTCTTTTACACCGAGGGATGTACCGGGTGTTATCATTTCGAAAGAATTCAATAATTTAATCTATTATCCTGTGAATAGGGATTCTATTCGCAGAATAAGGATGAGAGTTACGAATCAAAATGGTGAATTAATTGATTTAAATAAAGGTTTAATTGAGTATAATTTTAGAGTCGTAGGTGAAAAAGAAGATTATGTTGAAAAAATATATCAATTGATGTTAACTAAAATTTTCTCAATAAATAAATGAATCAACGCAGATTATATAGGAAAAGTAAAAGAATTCAAGGAAAAGGATTTTTTAAGGCTAAAAAAGTAGAATTGAATGAAAACGTAGCTTTGAATGACAAATTGACGGATGCTGACATATTGAAAGAAATATTTTCAAAAAAGATGAAAGGAACAGGTCTGAAAATTCTTCCTAAATAAATGGAAAAAATTTATGATCTGAGAGATACTCATTATTATTATAATAACGATATAAAAAGTAGCGAATTAAAAAAAAATAAGATTGCCTAGTACAAGCCATAATGACAAAAAAGAAAATACGACGTTTCATTTCGAAATTACTGATACCAATGATCCTGTTTCATTATCGGAGAGTTATCTGGAGACAAAGTGGAAAATTGTAAAATCCAGTGGCGCATCTATAAATGATGAAAATGTCGCCGCAGTGTGTTCTATGAAAGGCGTAAAACTTCAGATAGGTAAACAAATAATCGAATCAGTTGGAGACTATCACTCCTACATTCTACAGGTTAAGAGACTGAAGGATTATACCAGAGATTATTCAACATCTGAAGCTACCAATATAGGTTTTTATCCAGATACCAGTGATAGTGCTGATAGAAATAAAAGTTTACTTCAAGACGATGGTACGATAATTGTTACCACCCCTGTAACAGATATCGTCAATAAATTAAAAATTGTAAAAAATGAAAACTACAATAAAGGATTTAAAAAAAGATGGGAATTGTCGAAAAACAGCAATACAGTTACAACATGGACGCCTTTAAAGGAAATTTTTGATTTCGTCGCAGAATATAAAAAAGCCATTTCTGGATTCATAATAAGACTGGAATTCCAAAGAGACGATAGTAGAAATATGATCTATACAGACGCTGCAAATCCAGATTATAAAGTAGAAATTGAAGACATAGCACTGTGGGTGAGATACGTCGACTTTAAAAATGGTGCGGAGATTCTCTATAATGAGTTAAAATTATCTAACACGGATATAGAAATAAACTGGAATCAGTATGAAATTAACAGATCTAGTCCTATTAATAAATATAAAAGCGGTTCTGATTCTATATCTGCTACATCCGATGAAGTTTTAAGATTATTCGTAATACCGCAATATTTTGAAAGAAATGAAAATCCTAAAAAGAATAATATGATATTTGATAACTTGGATATGATCGAATGTTGGTTGATGATTAACAGATCGCCGTTACCAGCAGAGCGATATACTATGGATTTTGGTAAAAAGGAATATAATAGATTATATGAATCTTTTCTGGAATCAGGTCTCAATAATCTAAACACAGAAACCGGTTGTATGGTAAATTACTCAGATTTCGGTAAATTATATCCCATAATTCATTTTGATTTGTCAAATCATGTAAACTATACTACTCTGGAAAATTTGAGAATAGAATTCAATTGGAAATTAGAAAAAGAAACAACCAAAGAATATGTATTTTACTATATTTTAGAAGTAAGAAAGAAATGTATATTAAATATGATAAAAAAGAAATTACTATGATTAAAACCTTAGGAGAATAACATTTTTTAGTCTTTATAAATGGCTGTTTATTATCCACCGTATGATAATCCTGTGCGAAAAGGCCCTATCGGACCACCCGGTATAGGTTTTAAATTAACGGACGAGGGTCATTACGATATGGAAAATAAAATATTAAAAAATTCTTCAGATCCAATCGATGATTTAGATTTATCCACTAAACGTTTCGTTTTGAATAAAATAGAGAATAATCATTTTGAATTAAGAGATTTTATAGACAAAAATAATACTAATTATGACAGTAATTTTGTAACTTTCACAAAAGAAACGGCTGAGAGAATACAAGAACTCGATGAAAATACTTTACATCTAATCGAAGGAAAAGCTTACGACGCTAAAGGAAAAAGAATAGGCAATGTTGCAGACCCATTAGATGCAAAAAATGTTGTGAATAAGCGATATTTTGAGAAAAACGCGTTAATATTAAAAAATGATAAATTTGATGCAAAAAATAAAATAATTACGAATGTTTCAGAACCCGAAAACGATAAAGACTTAGTCAATAAAATATATGTAGACAGTAAAGATATCTGGGTTACTATAAAAGATGATTTTCAGACTTTTCCAGGAGAAGAATTTACCAAAGTAAATTTCGATAGGATGAGTTCTAAATTACTGGATCAAGAAATGCGATTATCTACAGATATGCATATGAAAATTAATATATATTTAATAGATAATGGTAGATATTCAGATATAGAAATAGAACTTAAAATCGAAGATAAAAGTATTTTACACAGAGAGACAAGTGATAATTATAAAACTTGTTTTGCCAATGGAAAACGCGGTGACATCGTTACATTGTGGATAAAACCCAGAAGGGAACACTTTCCAGCCACTTTAAAAAATTATATACATATTGAAAAAATCGCTTTTTAAAATAGGTCCATTATTAAATGGATATCAACTGGGACGAATTTTCTAAAACTAAAAATTTATCCGAAGATGTCCTACGAAATTTGAAAGATCAACTCAATTGGAAGTTAGTTTGTAGATATTCAGTATTATCCGAATCTTTTATGGAAGAACTCATAGATTATATTGAATGGAATGTTATATGTATACACCAAAAACTTTCAGAAGAATTTCTAGAAAAATATAAAGAAGAATTCGATTGGGATCTAGTTTCTAGAAATCAAAAGCTGTCTGAAGGATTTATACTAAAACATTCGAATTACATAAATTGGGTTGTTATATCTCAATATCAAACTTTAAGTGACGAATTTATTCAAAAATATCATGAAAGATTAGATTTACATAAAGTATCCATGTTTCAAAAACTTTCAGAAAACACTATGTGCAAACTGGAAGAAGGACTAAATTGGTTGCAAATAGCCCGTTTTCAAACATTTGGTGAAAGGTTTTTAGAAAAATATATGCATAGACTAGATTTTTGTAATCTGATTGAATATAAGTTTGATCAATTACCAGATAATTTTTATAACGATAATTGGAAAAAAATACTTTCCGTTCAACTGGGTGAATTAAATAAAAAATTTGGTCATTATTATGAAGAAGAAGAACCTCATAGAGAAAGATTAATGAATGAAATTTTCGAATTAAAAAATATTTTAATACAATTTATTAATGAACTGAGACTACTTTTGAATAAAGATGAAAAATAAAAATGTTTATAAAAATGCTTCTGTATAAATGGTGTCAGCTCAAAGATTAGACGATATTATAATTCATAAACACAATCATTTATTTATCAATTTAGCCCATAATAAAACATTTTACACATTTATTTCATTATATATGAATAAAATTTATCTTCAATTAAGTAAAAATATTATGAAATTACCCCTGGAATTTATAAGAAAATTTAAAGATAAACTTGATTGGAATTGTATATCACAAAATGAAAAATTATCAGAAGATTTTATTAGAGAATTTCAAAATAAAGTTGACTGGTTTTATATATCATTTCATCAGACACTATCAGAAGATTTTATTAGAGAATTTCAAAATAAAGTCAACTGGTTTTATATATCATTTCATCAGGCACTATCAGAAGATTTTATTAGAGAATTTCAAAATAAAGTCAACTGGGAAGGGATCTCCTATCATCAGGTATTATCCGAAGATTTTTTAAAAGAATTTGAAGATAAAGTTGACTGGGAATGGATATCATATATCTACGGTTTTTAATTAACATTTCAATTTTAAGCCGAAGGATTATATCCTTTATTTGACGTCAAATTTTTTTCTAAATAAATATTACAATATTTTGTGATAAGTGTTTAATTGTCTTTCACCTACCTTTCATTATTTCAAATTTGACCCCGTTATTACAAATTATAGCATCGATAACTCTAATAATTATACTATATTTAATAGTTTCAATGATACGATAAAATTAACTTTGACCGCAAAAATATACAAAATGGATCAAGCCTCTAAATTTTCTCAACCTGGAATTTATTTTTGGATAGAAAGTAAATGTGATGACAATTGGAATATAATACCAGAAACAAAAGAATGGTTTGATATTTATATTCCTGGAGCTAATGACTTATATTATTCTATAGCTTTTAATGCAACTAATGATTTTAGGATTGGTGCTGATAACTTATTATATAACGCTGGTCTTTGCTTTCATTATTCCTATCAATATCATCCTAGAGGAAGGTTGTTTATTAGCATTTGATAGACGATTAAGAAAGTTTGATGAAAAATATTAGCATTCCATTGGATTTTCAAGGGTTATTTTATAATCATCATTTGGACAATCTTACAATAATCGGATGGACATTTATCGAATTCCCTAAATAATATTTACTGAATATATCGGTTTTAAGTACAAATTTCTTTTCTGTCAATGACGTGTTCATTTCGACACACCAAACTATTTTTTTAATTTTATCGAACTACCAGAATAGTATTGATAATTGTAAGTAAAAAGAAAGAATCGGTTAGCTATTAAAAACATTTGATAAAAATCATTTAACTTTTATTTCAGACTTCAATATAATGCCGATAACTTACTATATAACGCTGCTCTTTGCTTTTCTTATTCATATCAAGACTATCCCAGAGGAAGATTGTTTATTAGCATTTCGTAGACTATTAAGAAAATGTGGCAGTCAAAATTTCTCAGCACAATAATTAAATATTAGCATTTCAAATTGATAAATATTTAATCTCCATTGATTACGTTATTATTTATAATCATGACTCTTTATTCTCTAACCCTTTCTTCGTCTTTACATAATTTAGTAGAAAAATAAAAAATATCCAACCAATGCAAATCATGCATTTTTTATCATCATTTACTCGATAAATCGTACTAAAATCGTTACATCCTCGATATTTTAAACAGACAAATTTTTGATGAAAAATCTTACAAAAATCGTTAAATATTTGCATTTAGTGGAGTATGAAAAGTGTTCCAGAGTAGGTGCCATATACTACTGCTAGAGTTGTGAAGTAATAGTAAAAAACATTCCACTGATGAAATGACTAGAGTTTTTAAAAATTGATGGAATCTGGAATATTTCAGCCTTTATAAAAATTTTGTTTTAAAAAGGGACTGTATAAATCCCTCTTTGGAAATCTAGGACTTTATAAAAGTTCCAAAAAAGAGACTGATTAAATTAAAGGAACGTAGGTAAATTGCTGTTAATAATGTATAAAAGCATAACAGCACATTTATTATTTCTTGTTTATTCATATTTATTATTTATTATTGTTATTATATTTTTCTTGTGCACTTACAAATGGTAAGTGATTCTATAGTGTATTCTTTCATAGGTGGAATGCTCCTAGCTATCCTTTTTACTTCTAAAAATTTCAGTAATTATGCTTTCAATGCTTTTAAAAGTCTTTTTCATCTCTTCGCTGGCAATTTCTAACGTTTCGTAGTCAAAATTCAAAATTATTAAAAATATGTTGTCTGAATTTATAGTTACTTAACTATTAACTTCATCCAAAATCATTTAGAGGGAGGGGGGGATAATATTACAAAATTTAATTTTTTCCGCAATCTGCTAAATTATTCTATAAAATTTTTCCATTTAGTAATGTTCCGTATATGACCCCAGCTTATTAAAATAATTCTTATTCTTAAAATAGTCTTTTACTATCCACATTTAAAGCCATTTTATCCTAATCCACTTAAAAATATCTATTCCAAAGGATTTAGATCTAAAAATGGCGATAACTATTTAAATTTATTCTTTGAATAGAGCACCTTTATTTTTAATCCATTATTAAAATCCATTATTATTATCCCTGTGTAGTCAAACCGCTTTAAAATCTTTATTTAAATGCTAAAATATCATATCTCTTAAATTATTCCGCTCTAAAAACCTTAGTTCTTAAAAAAAAAATTATCATTAAATATTAAATGTCTGTTACAATATTTCCAAAATGCTCTCATTTTTACCCTACGTCAAAGATTCATTTTCTTTTTCTTTTCTTTATTGCGTATAAAATTTGAAGCTAGTTTGAACTACAGCCTCAAATCAGATACTTTGGTTTATTGATACGTCATTCATCTGGTAACGAGATTTTAGAAGCCTGTAGAACATTTTTCCCGCGCGGAAATCAATTTACCTCAAAATAAATGCACCGGAAATACTAAGTAAATCCCTTTAAAGCCCTCATTATTCGATGAATCTGTGTCACGTGACGCATATTGTAGTCTTGCACAAAACCAGTTAAAATCCTATGCAGACTCTAATTTCGGTGGAATTTTGGACGTTTGGTGTTTGCTGAAAAACGGGACGGCTTTGGGTGGGCAGTGGAATGTTGTCATCGAAGAATTTATTAACTGATGTATTCTTCTGCAGCGAACAATGAAATTTATCGAACTAACGAGAGCATTTACCCCTCGCCCCCCCTCCCCCCGAATCTAAAGATGATTATGTTTTAATAAAATGGATTCGACTCAGTCATCTTGTTTTTCTTTGCTTTTATCTACACGACTCGGCTGCTAAGATTAAAATTAATTTAATTTTGTGCCAGACATGTCTTCCATTTGTGGCACAATGCCATATATATATATATATATATTCTTAAACTGAGCAATCTGCATTTTTTTAAATCATTTAAAAATCCTGTAACTAAACATTCAAAATTTATAGTTATTTTGTTAATATTTTCCAGTGAAAGTATGTCTTGTTCTTATTCTAATTGAATAAAGGAAAGCAAATCTTTAACCCATTTAATTCCAACGGTAAATATACCCAGTATTTGAAATATGATTTTTTTTTGGGGGGGGGGGAGGAGATGGTGGGTTATTGGCATTTAGTCCAAATTTTAAGGGAAAATGTTAAGTTTTTATAGAGGGGAGGAAAGATTTAAAAATCATGATCTTAAATAATCATGCTTAAATAATCAATCTTAAAAAAATCATGCTCTTTCTGCAATTTTACAGTTACATTATACCTACTATAACCATTACAATGGTATCAAACCATTTGCTTTATTAAATCGTATTATATAAAGTACATCACCAAAAAATTGCTCAGCCTGAGACAGGACTCTTATGCCTATATGAAACAGAACATTTGCATATTTCCTGACCGATTGAGCAGACTCGACCGATTGAATTTCTGTACTTTTTTACAACAGTATAACGAAATTCGCGCCTATTTTGCGCGATTTTTTGACGAACTTCGCAATTGTTTTCTACAATCGTTTAGTAAAAATCACGTTTTTTCGCCATCATTTGGACGAAATTCACGATTTTTCTGCAATTGTTGGACGAAATTCACTATTTTTCTGTAATCGGTGGACGAAATTCACATTTTGTCTCTGAAATCGATTGTCGAAATTCGCAATTCTTTTTCGTGATAAATTGACGAATTGATTTTGAGGATTTTCGCGTAAAATAAATCTCGCAAAAATGACATGCTTAGGAAAGAATTTAAGAAGGAGAAATTCTGCACAACATTTTTCATTATTCAGGATTTTCCTATCTTTTGTTCATTTCGCGCAATCCCTCTATTTCGAACTCTGTATGTGTATCACTTATAGTAGGGAAAGGCGACTATTATTTTATTACATTTTCTACCATTATTTCTAAGCAGTAATCTTGATGGTAAATTTCTAGTAGAAATCTTTTTTTAAATTATTGTGTGAAATTAGTGGTAGCTATAAAGGTAAAAAAAATGACCTGAGACAATCCTGCGCCAACGTGTGAGAAAAATTGGTATTCTGAGAGTTAATGCAATTTAGTCAAGATGTATATTAAATGTTGATTAAATAACTAGGTACACACACTTTTGAATAACTTCAATATATAACATTTTTTATGATATCATAAGATCCGTTGTCACCTTCTGTTTCACTTTTCTTTAATTGTTTTTTGTAATTTTTTTAGAACTCTGTAATGTTTTTGTAAGCGTGAAAGCACTGCTTATGAGAAAGAAAGCTATAGTTAGATGCCATAATATACGTTTTTAAATTTTGTGTTACATCTCCGAACACAAAAGCGTCTTTATTTATTGCTAAAATTTCCATAGAAAATCATTATTCAGATATAATCTTGACAAAAATAAAATTATTGCTCTTTTAAAAATGTGACAGAAATTTAATATAAATTGTAAGTTCCGAAAAGAATTTGTATTGTTCAAAAAATATGTAATGATATTTCTAGAAAGGTAAGCTTAATACTGCATAACAAATCATTTCTTTTATTTTTTAAAAAAGTTTTAAAATGCGAGTACTCAGTTATTATAGGTCTTTTTTATGGTATAATATCGTGGTGAATTTATAAATGTACAAAAAAGTCACACAAATTGTATATTATTGTATAGTAGAAAAACATTTACAAAATTTATAATTTCCAAAGTACTTTTGTTCATACTTTTGTCCATATCAGTCACAATAAGTTAAATGTTTTCGATATATCACATCACGTGATGTGATGTCGCCTTCCGTTTCAACATCATAATGTCTGATACTTCTGCTTCTTTGACCTTGTATCGGTAATAGTTTCACTCCGTATTTCTTTTTTATATCATTATATATATATATTTTCATTCTGTAACTTAATCTAACTGATCTTTGAATTTCATATTTTTATAAATAATTTGCATTTTTTAAATCTGTTTCTGTGTGTGTGTCATTTTAAATATTGTTCGGGCAGTATTCCCTTATTGTGATCTTGCGCCAAAACAATTTCATCAGCAAATGTGGGTGTGAGCCTTCTTTTATCTTACTCTCTGACTGTTTGGCGAAAACTTTTTATAACACCCTGTAATGTTTTCTTTATCGTAAAAATGCTGTTTCTGAGGAAGTTTGTTACAGATCTAGATACAATAATGCATTTACTGTAAAGAAAGATAAATGTTTCTTAATCTAAGCAAATATAATATAACAACAAACGAAAAAATACAATAACCTCTTCAGAATTACCCACGATTCCGAAAAGCTTTCTTTATCTTTAGAATACTGTGAAAACAACATATTTTCTAAATTTAAAAAAGAAAAATTTAAATCAAAATTTCCTTTGCTGTCTCTGATTTTCGGAAACGTTTCCGAGTAGTTTTTATAGTGCATTATAAGTTTTCTCAACCAAGAATATAGGTTTTTAGGATGCTATCAATTCTCAAATAAACATTTTCATGTTCAACTAACATGATAAATTAACAGCAGTAGTATTAACATTATATTAATATGTTTTTATTACTCTTGCTTGCATAACTTATGTTACGCGACTGAGAATGTTTACTTGAGAATTGATAGCATCCTAAAAATCTATATACCGGTTTAAGAAAACTGATTAGTACACTATAAAATCTAACCGGTAATATTTCCAAAAATCAGTGGCAGCAAAAGAAATTGGAATTTATGAATGCTTCTCTAAATCACAAAATTATATTGCCTTCTGATGTTTTTAAACATAGAGAACGCTCTTTGGGATCGTGGATCAATCGGAAGAGGTAATTATATATTTTTGTGCGAGGTTATATTATATTTTCGTCCATTAAGAAACATTTGTCTTTTTATCTCACAGGCTATCAAAGCCTGAGAGCTATTGTGCCCGCAAGTTTTGTATGTACGTACGTATCTATGTACGTACGTATGTATGTACGTATGTATGTATGTACGTATGTATGTACGTAACGCGATAACTCTTGATAGAAAAATCCCATTTGCCTCAAATTTTGTAAATAGGTTCATTGTTATAAGGCGCTTCCCCGATTAGTTTTGGTGGTTCATTTCTTAAGTATGAAGGGGGAGAACGAGGGGCTAATCCCCCCCCCCTTAATACTGCCTCTTCAACCTTGTTCTAGGAATAGCTTATTATATATCTAAGTATATTTCGAAGTCAGAGCCAGCAGAAATTACAAGATCAATAAGAGAGGCTATACAGTGAGTCCGAGAGCGTGGTGGTGATTTTGGAAGGCAGATCTTTGCGATACAAATGCAATATTAAGCTACCATGAAGTTTCAGCATGTGAATGTGCCTTCCGGTTATACCATCTTAAGCTAAGGGATAGTTCAAGAAAATGTATTTTCGTGAATTCCTGTATTCCTGACAAGAGATATCGATTGATGATGATTGATAGTGAATTTTATGAACCATATAAAATTTTTTGGATCGATATGTTTGCAGGCACCGTAATCTGGAACATCTCAGTCTAGGAGAATTTGCCTTTTTATATGATTTGGTGGTTTCGCAGCGAAATGACTTAGATGATGACGAACAAGACATGGATGCGTATGAAAATGAACAAGACTATATGGATCATCCGCAACAGTACATTACGTTACTAGATAATGCCGGCCGAATGAAAAAAAGAAACGTCCAGCAATTTTGCACTCCCGCTACTTTACTCAGGCATCAAATCCGGAAGCATATTATTACTTCGTGCTAGTTACCCATTGTCCATTTAGGGCTGAAAGTGAGTTATTTGATAGTTTTGATACAGCAAAAGACGCTTTTTATTCAAAACGCAACCAATTACGACCACTGCAGGAAGGTACTGATGTAGAAATTTTTGCTGTGTGGGAAACCGAAATCCAAGAAGCGTGTAGTAGCTGAAAATCTAGCAGCTGAGTCCGTTCGCCAGGGTGTAGATTAAAACAAAATAGTTGATCCCATGGAACGAGTGCTTATTAAAGATGAACTTGTCATGCTTGACGATTTCGAGGAAGCGCCTTCAGATGTTGGAATGTCGGACCAGGTCTTTCAAACTGCAGGGACATCGCTAAACATTCAGCAGCGACAACTGTGTAATAAAGTTGCGAATAAATTACTTAAGAATGATAGCACGGACGACAAACTCTTGCGAGCATTCCTAACTGGTGGTTCCAGGAAGTGAAAAAACCTTTGTTCTGAAATTACTCGTCGAACAAATAAGAAGATTGACGCAAAATTAACGAGATAGATGTGTTATAGTAACCGCACCTATTGGAGTTGCGGCAATTCTCATTGGACTCAGTACTTTACACTCAACTTTTGCACGTCCCATTGAAAAAGGTAGAACAGAAACTTTAGAATCAATGACTGGAGAGCGACTTCAAAGGGAACGGAAAAAGTGGCGTAGTGTAAAATAGATAATTATTGATGAGATTTCAATGGTGCCATATATAAAACTACGTAATATTACTCTACGATTACAACAATTTAGGGAAACTGAAGTACTGTTTGGTGGAATCAATGTTCTTCTTTTCGGAGATTTGATGCCATTACCGCCGGTGTCTAAGACAGCTGGGGGATCTTATTGCTTCCATCAGCCTCAAAATTTGTCTAGAGAAATTAATCTGTGCATCTATTTTCTTTTTGTGAGTTACCTCAAAGTATGAGGCAAGTAGGAGACACTACATTTGTAGATATTTTAAACAACCTCCGAGTAGGAGAATTAACAATGCAGCAATTATCGGTCTTAGATGGCCGTAGAATACGCTGACAGAACCTTTCGATGACGGAGAAGCAGTGAGAATTTAACCTAGAATAAAACAGGTAGAAGCTTATAATAACACTATAATAGAACGGTTAAAAACACTAGTAAAATTTTATACCATAAATGCAGTAGACATTCCATTGGAAGCTAAGACATACGGACAACATTCACGAAATGAATACATCCCTAACGATCCTAATAAGACATGCGGTATAGCTAATAAGATTGAAACTGATGTTCCCGAGGATTTAAGGATCACGGGTCATGTTGAGGCACAATATGAACGTGAATCATGGCCTTGTCAATGGCGCTATGGGACTAATTCGTAAAATCGAATGGCCAGTTCTACGAAGAGATCAACTGGAAATCGGAGAACTTCCTCAGGCTATATACCTTGAGTTTGATGACACCAGCGTAACACATAATCATCTCGGCGTCGGCGTTCGCATCGAACCATCCACGACAGAGTTTGATGCTTTACGTAGACAAGGAAAAATCGAGCGCCGTATGCTTCCCATAAACTTATGCTGGGCAGTAACAGTCCACAAACTGCAGGGAACAACTTTAGATCGGGCTGTAGTAGATTTAAGTAGTCACCTGTTTACTAAAGGTCAGGCATACGTAGCACTTAGCAGGGTAAGACCTCTCTCATGTCTAGCTATTAGCTCCCTCGAACATAAAAAACTATTAAACTTACCGCAGGATCAAAATTCCCTTAAAGAATTAGAACGTTTACGAAATCTATAAAAACTAAAACGGTTAAATTCTTTGAGTTTTTGTCACGACCTCATCCAACTGTAACAATATGTGTATTAATTAAATACAACTAACTAAAAATTCGTCAATAAAAAGTTAAAAAAAATATAAAAACCCGACAGCGTAAAAAGCGAACTAAAAAGATGGAAATAAGATGACGTAAGAAAATAGTAGAGTGTGTAATGGAAATCCTTTTTACTTAAGTAATTGCAGTCGGAGGCAAACATGTAGGTGGTAGGAGCAGCGGTACATACATAAACATGAATCTGATGCCTCCGAATGCGATTACTTAAGTAAAAAGGATTTCCATTACACACTCTACTATTTTCCTACGTCATCTTGTTTCCCTCTTTTTAGTTCGCTTTTTACGCAGTCGGGTTTTTTGATTTTTTTAATTTTTTATTAACAATTTGTAATGTTTTCGTTATATTTAAAACACAGCTTCTGTAGAAGAATGTCATGATAATACATGATTTTACATTCTTTGTTATACTTCGAATACAAAAGTGACTTTATTTATTATTTAAAACACAAGATAACACCTTAAAGAAAATTAAATTTTATCGGATATTGCCGAAAGCAATATGACTGACATTTATTATTAATTGTGTGTTTTGAAACAATATTTGTAATGTTCAAACAATATTGGTGACAAATTGTTTTTGTTCAGTATTTTTTTTAAAGTTTTTCAAGAAATGTAAGCTTAATAATCTATAGCAAATCATTTCGCATGTTTTAAAAGAAAAAATAAATTATTTCGTTTATTTCAGAAAGAAAATGATGGTATGTTTTGAAATTTGTTTAATTGGTTAAGATAGATCTTTATTTCCTTTTTTGCGACGAATTTAAAAACGTACAAAACAGTTGTATGGAATGCAGTATTGTTGCTTAATAGAAAACAGTCCATCAAATAATCCACAAAATGTTTTTTGTTTAAATTACAAGAAATATTGTACATTTTACAAAAATATGTATAATCTATATTAATAATAGAAAGTTTTTGTCTCTCTGTGTATGTTTGCGTGTTTATTTGTTGGCGGATGATCTAGGAGGGAAATATATTGCACATAAATGTTTGCACATTTGGTTAATAACAGGGATATAGTGGTAGGTATACGGAGGCCTATGCCATATACATTCTGAATTTTTAAAGTTGGTTGGTTGGTTGATTGGGGTTTTATGGCACAAAGTCCCTTTAGGGACATGCTGCGCCAAAAAAAAGATTAAAATAAGAACATGAAATTGAAATATAAAATCGATTTAAAACTTTGCCATAAAAACAAGATGAATGAAAATAACACATTTAAATAAAAAGAGTGATATGATGATAATTGTATAATTAAAATCATTCAATGAAAATATAACACATGTAATAGAAATAAACACATGTTTTCACAATTAAAATATAAACAATCTTTAAACTAACAATTAGTAAAATGTTCAATAAACTAACAGTTGGTAAAATTTTTAAAGTTTCGAGCAAAAATACATTTACAATCACGTAGGCTCAAATTCCTCAAAAACAGTATTATCATCATCATTTGAGTCAGAGCTGTAAGACTCTGAAACCATATCTTCCTCTGCATAGTGCAGCAGCTGTTTGGAATCCTTTGTAGTAGGAAGCGGTGTATCAACACAAAATTTCTTGTTTTTGCCCTTCACAGTTTTCCACTGTGAAGAGGTTTGGGTTGAGGTTTTCTTTCTCTCATTCTGTGTACATGATTTGTGTTTTGCTTTTTGTGTACGGGAAACAGGTTTTTTCGAATTGATTGCAGATGAAACAGAGGTTTGACCTGTATCATCTTTAATGAACTGGTTAGATTGACTATTATAATATTCGATTTGTACAGGTTCGGATGATGGTGGCAAAAGTTTTAGAGCAGACATAGGTCTTATTCTAGCGGAAACAAACATACTACGGGTTTTTGTCTTCATAGTACTGGTTAGTGTAACAGATGAATCATTTGGTGATAAAGAGAATTCAGTTTGGGTGCTTATATGTCTTAAGGATTTTGATTGTCGCTTGAGTAGACTAGAATATGAAACTCCTACAGATGGTGTTCTAGATTCAACAATTTTTCGAGCATCTGAATAAGAAAGGTTTTGAGTTATTTTGGCAGCAAGAATTTCTTTCTCACGGATTCAGTTTGGGCAAAAGCGAGAGTATGCTGTATGGTCACCCTTACAGTTTGCGCAACGCTCAGTTTTTTGACATGACATACCATCGTGGCCGACGTCTGCACAATGTGCACAGATAACAGAAGCACGACAAGTAGTAAGAGTATGGCCATAGCGCTGGAATTTAAAACAACGGAGTGGGTTAGGTATATAAGGTCGGACAGAACAGCTCAGGTAGGCAGCCTTGATTCTGGTTGGCAAAGTAGGGCTATTGAAAGTCAGAATTATGTGCTTTGTGGGAAGCACTTATTCATTCCGACGGCTAGTAATACGGCGTGCATCTATGACATTTTCTTCTTTTAAATTTTGTAGGAGTTCGTCTTTTGTAGGGAGTAAAAGATCTGGTTCTGATATTACACCACGACTTGTGTTTAGAGTTTGATGGGCCTGAACAGAAACAGAAAAATTGCATATTTCTTTGCAATTTGAAAGAAATCTTGAGTGTTTGTCTGAAGAGACCTCAACAAGTAAATCCCCAGACTTTTTAAGTAAATAACCGTCTCCGAAAACAGATTTAAATGTTGTCCCGATAAGAAATGGTGAAGTTCCCTTAAAAGAACTATCAGAAAGACTGTCAGTACGATGAATAACAAAAAAGCGAGTTAATGAAGTCATCTGTTCAGTTTGTTGCTCTCCACATGGGAGAGAAGTAGAAGGAGTTGAAGTTTTTCCATCCATATTAAAGAGAAAACTAATTCAGATCCCGGCCGTGCCACCCACTACCGAGCCCAACAAGGGGATGCACATTTATGCACCAGTGCTAACCAAGGCCAATACGCTCACATGACACACCTATTTCAGTTTCCACCCTTAACGAAATGACTAGTATGTACCTGCTCACTTGATCCCCAGCCAGTGGCATACAAGTCAGCTGACCAGCCGATTGATGCAAACGGGACCAATATGCACCTCCCGTCTACCTGAAGCAGAGGCCAAAGCAGTGTGTTGGTTTCCCTCAAATGCCAGGATCCCCCTTTCCAGGGACACGGGTGGGTCGCCACGCACGGCAAACGCATGGTCAGTTAGCCAGCAGTAAGACCGCTTCCGCGCATGTCCGGCAAATCCGTGATTTTCAAGCAGACGAAGGAAAGACGATCCGTTTTATCTGCCGTTTTAAATTCCCGTCACCGTCGCCTGAATGGAAATAAAAAAAAGAACAGTTATTTACGGTAAAATAACAGTTGTAACGATATCATTTGTTTAAAAAATATATTATTTATTACTTAAAGAATATTTTCTGAATGTCAATTTCATATTCGTTTTCATGTTTTCAGTTTTTCTGTACAGTAATAAATTGCCATCCCTGTGCACTGGATGAAAATACAAAAAAATACCTATTTATTCACGGTACTCTCGGATACAACGGTATCTTTAAAAAATATATATATTGATATTCATATACTATTTCAAAAAAATTCAGAATAAAAATATAAAACACTTATAGCAAATTTTCAACGGTGCCTTGTATCTTTCAACGGTACTTTGTAATATGAATATTCGCTATTTAAAAAAAAAAAAAATATTTGGGAAGTTTTCTTATCGTAATCGCCGGGGCCATTATAAGAGAATTGCACCAGGGTTTTTCGCTGATTATCGCATGAGGAGGCTTGATATGTTCGAAATTTTTTCTTAAAATTTTTTCTCTCAGTATCATTTCTCGGATACTCGGTGATATCATTTCGCACTTTAAAAGAAAGTGAGAGCTTTGGAAAGATATATCGAAAGATATATAGCTTGCTATCGCTTCTTCTGTGTACTCTGACTGGGTGCCATCTACTGACATACATTTTGTTTTATTGTGGTATTTGTTTGATTTCGTTTATTAGCTCAAATTGTTGGTTCAAAATATGTTCATTTGGCTTCAAAAAGACGGAAAATAAGAAGTCGTATACCCTGTATTTTTTATTAAATAAGTAGATTTTAACACTGGTGTCTTATACAAAAATTATTTGTTTTGCCATGTACAGGTGGTTATCAAAATTAAGGAAACACCTGTGAATAAAAGTGACATTTAAGAATGCGCTTCGTAAGCATTAAAATATAATTCTAGCTACCAATTTTTTTAATGTAAAAAGTATATATCATGGTAGTATGAGATAGCTTTCGTGAAGTTGTATACGTCTTGGATTTTTGTCAAACGTGTAAAATGTCAGACCTCACAAACTTTCAAAGATGCCAAATTATAGGAGACCGACTAGCTGGAACAACTGTCACCGAAACATCCCAGCTTTTAGGCGTGTCTAGAGGTACTTTATCAAAGGTCATGACAGTGTGCACACAGCGCGGTAAGACAAGCTCGGCAAAGCAAAATAGTGAACGGAAGGAGAAGCTGAGTGAAAGAGACCTACGGGTATTGAAGCGGATTGTAATGTCTAAAGAGAAAACAACTGCAGCCAAAGTGACCGCAGATCTCAATCAGCATCTAGATTTTCCAGTGTCAGTAATTAAAGTTCGTAGGCAGCTTCATAAGCATAACATTTACGGCAGAGCAGCAATTCCCAAGCCACTTATCACAGCTGTTAATGCCAAACGTCGTCTACAGTGGCACCACAACCACAAAAGCTGGTCAGTTGATAAGTGGAAGACCGTTATATAGAAAGAAGAAGTATCTTTCACACATTTCCCCACAACAGGACGGGTGCATGTTTGTAGGACACCTGCACTGCACAAGCATATGATCGCGATTGTCTCCTTCCAACTGTCAAGCATGGAGGTGGATCTGTCATGGCATGAGCAGCCATGTCGTGGTTTTCTACTGGCCCAATCGTAACCCTGAAAGGAAGGATCACTGGGGAGAAGTATAGAAAAGTTTTAGCTGACTAGGTGCATCCTATGACGCAAACTATGTTTCCTGCAGGATATGGAATTTTCCAGGATGATAATGCTCCTATTCATGCAGAGTGACTTGTCCAATCATGGTTTGATGAACACGAGGATGAAGTGCAACATCTAATTTCGCACACACAGTCTCCCGATCTCAATGTAATCAAACCGTTATGGTCTATTTTACAGCGTTCAATTCAGAATCACTATCCTCCGCCGGCATCTCTACCGGGACATTCACAATATCGCCCCGAAGAATGGTACAATATTCCTGTAAACACTAGTCAGCACTTGTATAAATCGCTTCCCAGCAAATCAAAGCTGTATTACATACAAAAGGCGGTCACACACAATATTAGTAAACGATTCTTGATAAATCTAGGGGTTTCCATTATTGTAATAACCATCTGTATTATCACTCCTTACAGTTATGACTATCAATTGAGACATACCCTGTATTTATAAATAGGTAGAAAGAAAGAAGAAACACTACATATATGTATGAAAACAACATATTTAAATTTTTTAAAAAGATTTTTATCTAATTCATAGGGTTAAACTATTACTTGGAATGCATGATTTAGAATTATAAGGTAATATACAGGGTGTTTCACAAAGGACCCCTAACTTTAAAAATCAATAACCGGAAACGGTGATAGGGAGAAACAAAAAACCAGTGGTATGTTTATTTAAAAAATCGTAAGAATCTTGTACATAAATCTCAAAATTTAGTTAAAATAGCGTCGATAGATGGCGCTGCGATAAATAGGCGTATCAAAAGTGATTCAAAAGGTGCTTCTTTTACACAACAGGCTTATCGCAAACGAAGATGAAATTGTCATTGACTATCTGCTGTATGTCACCGGTCTGTTTTTTGAAATTTTTTGAAAAGCTCACGTTTTGTTTTCCCATCTGGACCTTTAGCGACTTGAAATCGCGTTTGAAAACTCCTCCTTCTGGCAGTAGGACTAGGTGGTAGTCCAACACTATAAACACACGTTCCTCTACGGTATACATCACTTTCGGAAGTATTTTCCCTATAAGCTAATAGCGGTCAGATTTCAATGACGAAATCTTCAACGGCTAGTCTTTCTATGCTTCTGAACTCTCTGTAGAAGGATTCTTAACGCTCTCAGCGCCATCTGTCGGTACTATTTTTAACTAAATTTTGAGATTTATGTATAAGATTCTTACGATTTTTTTTATTAAACATACCACAGGTTTTATGTTTCTATCTATCACCATTTCCGGGTTATTGATTTTTAAAGTTAGGGGTCCTTTGTGAAACACCCTGTATGAACAATAGTAATATGTTGTGTATGTAATATGCATTAACACTGTTTTTGTGGATCATTGTTAAAAATAAACAATTACAAATTAAAATCTATACAGTATGTGTAACAATGTATCACACTAATTCAAGATTAATTTATTAATCCTTGACATACCAAAACTAGTGCTAAATAGACATTTGTTTAACTACGAGTTTGGCTACTTTTCTCTTCACAATTAATTATCTCAATATTATTGGTGCTACAGTAATTTCAATTAGTCAACTACAAACCATTAATTCCAGGCGGGCACGCGTTAAAGGTAGACAGTAATGTGCGCATTAAATGAATCTATTTGAATCATGGTATTGCTACTCAATTACTTATGAGGGATGGAGTAATACAGTTAACCTTGTTAAACCGTCACCGTTTGAGACCCGATGAGGCATTAAACAGGGTGACGGTACAAGCGAATTATTATATTTGTTGTAGTTATATTAGATATATGTCCTTTTTTAATATACCTTATATTCAAACTTATTTATGAGCTTTAGCATTCGTTAGTATTATAATACAGATAATTTTATTTTACAATGCACTTAATAAAAAATAAAACATTGAATGGAAATCACCACATATTACAACGGTGATTAAATGGAAAATTATACGATTATTGAAATATATAAGAAATCATCTAATAAAGCAAACCTTTCCTAAAAAAGTCAGTTTTTTTCCTTGAGTTTTGTTCATGCAATTTTATTTTATAAAGGCAAATATTGCTTTTTAAAACTATTGGTACTAAACCTGAAAATATGTGTTGTCAGGAAATACTGCCGAACGTAAATGGGTTAATTTTGTTTAGATTTTAGGGTTATGATTATTATTCAATACTCGAGAAAGCAAGTAAGATTGATTTCTTAGGTAAATATTTCTTTTAAATCTAGAAAAATCAATATATTGCTGTATTTTGCTAGTAACAACCTTTAAAATGAAGCTTAGATATAATAGCATATACTAGCATCTCAAAATATCTTTCTAAAAAATGATAAAATCTACTATTTCAAAAAAATCAATTCCAAATTTTTTCTTTAAAAAATGGAAATGTCTCGTTAAATCTTATTTATTGATTTTAAAGCAATTTTTTTTTCAGAAGAATAAAATTTCAGTTCTTTTACTTCATAAAAAAGATTTTTTATTTATTTTAATAATAAATCTCCAGTTAAAATAACATGCTTTTATCAATAATTGTAAAAATCCCTTCTAATGAAATGTTCTTTTTTTAAAGTTTCAGTTATTAGAAACACTGCCTTGTTTTTATTTTTTTTTATTAATATCCTAAATATTTTAGGCTAGCTGAGATATAAAGTTAAAATTCCCCTCATTTGTTAAATATGAGTGATAATAAATTTTCTAAGAGTACTTCTTATTGAATGGGATAATCACTTTTATTTATTGTACAATTTTGGTTTTAGGAAACATTTACCATGAAGTAAATATAAATTATATCTCTATATTGTTCTTATTGTATAACATATTATTTGATTAAACAAATTGTGATCTATAAATCTGTTTTATCGCAACACTGCATTTTAATTTAAGCTAAAGGAAATAAATAATTTGCTAAAGCAGAAAATTGTTATGCATTTAAAAGGTTCTTATTCACATTTTTGGTCTTTATATATTCACACACATGTACATATAAATGTGTAAGTGCATATTCACAGGGTGTTCCAAAAAGCGTTAGAATTACAAATGTCAATAATTCTTTGACTATAATAAACGCCAAGATGAAATAAGTACTTTCAAATGAATATAATAAATTTTGTATACACTAAATTAAGAAAGAAAACTGGCTAAACTTTTCTGCAATGGCGCTTTAAACCATATCTTACATGATGCATAAGCTGACTTTCCACCATCAGAGATCATTCAATTTACCCTCGATACTCTTGTTTGCTGGTTAAAACGCGGAAAAGTACGTTTGTGCTTCAAGTTTTCAAAATAGTTTGAATTCAGAAAAAAAGAAAACTTAATTTACATGTACCTGTTCCTCACTCTCTTTATAATTTCGACAAACACACATTCTACTCGCGTACATGATTATGTTTGCAATTCCTTTGTTTGACTTTTGAAAAGCGTTTAAAAAACTACATGAATGTTTACGGATAAGAATGTATTTCTATTGTATCATTTTCCAAATAATGTATGATAATACTTTGATTTTGATTGTAACTATTCTGTGAAACGATAAATTAATGTCTTTGAAACAAAAACATTCTGAATTTCTAAATTCAAGTGTCAGAAATTGAAACAAATTATGGTCTCACACATGTAAAACATAACTCTGAGTCTTTTTCTTATATTAACATAAGTTGAATAGAAACCAGAAATTGCGTTGTAGAAAAGAAATCTCGAGACAGTTGTGGCAGTACGAACATTTCAAATTATATGCGATATGAGTATATATAGGATAATATGACTGCACTATATGACTGCAGTGCTATATTTAAAGGTTTTAAATTAAGCATATTAAAATGTAGGTATTTTATTCGGAAAACATAAAATATAAAAATTATATTCAAAATCAAATTAAACTGTATGATATCTTTTCTATCTGTTTGCATTAATGGAACTATTAGAAAAAAAAAGATAATACAAATTTAAATTTACTAGTTCCAGTATTGGTATAACATTTTATTTCTAAAATGGAAATTATATTCTTGCATGATTGTAAATTGACTTAGTTACAGCTGAATAAAACAGAAGTGCAATTAAAAATTTTCGATTTAGTGCGTGAAATGTTGCCCAGTGTAATTCGAGGATTTTATATCCACAAAAATTTCATAATTTATTTTTATTGTGAAAAAAAATGCATTTTTACATTTTTAATATATTTGATATTTTTTATATATATTAAGAATTGTCATTCCGTAATGATACACATGAAATCTGTAGAATAAAGGTAACATGTAAAAAGAAAATGACGGGTGTTTCCAAAATCAAAGGCTCTGTTGTCAACATGATTTCAATATATTTTCTAAGTAACTTTATCCATTTTTATTAGGGTTTCGTTCATCTCGCGAAAGCTTATTAGTCCCGCTTCGTTGTCTTTCTGTCACAGAGCCGGTTTTGAGAAACTATATAACTTACAGTCATGAAATTTTGTGTACTTATAGCTGAATATCTACTATGAAGCTCAAATAAAAAAAAACTGAAAAAATCAAATTATTTTAATATATAGAGATAAAAAAACGAAACATCTAACAGACTTTTCCTATTAAATTTAAACATTTTTCGTTATAGCAGTTGCCAACAATTAAAAATCCACAATAAAATTCTTTCTACAATAAATAATTTTGTATTAAAATATTTCCACGTGAAAAATGAAAATGAAATAAAAAATTCACCAATTGAAAAAAAGATTAACATGACGTCATATTGGTAATAAAACGGAAATTTTCAAACATTTCTCAATAATACAAGGAGTATGAGTATGTATAAATACAGAAAGCAGCTTAATATGACGTCATTAGAGAATTAAATAGAAAATTTATCTGACGTCTAACATATTGAAGGTCTCTATACAACATGTTTAATTTTGAAATTGATTTTTTTTAATATCGCATTTAGTCCACATGACAGATATTATTATGACAGAGTATAATAGCGAGCTTCGCCCGCTATCGGGCTGGTTTAGATATAAGAAAAAACGAAAAAATAGACCGGTAAATTTTTACTTTATAAAAAACATGACTGTTTTTTTTTTTTTTTTTTTTTTTTCTAAATGAAATTATTTTGGATTCATTAAAGAAAGGATAGCAGTTTTGAAAGGAATATTAAACGAAACCCTTTGTGCGATCTTCGATCACACGTACCCACTTGGTTTTTTGCTTTTTTATTAATACTCTTATTACAGAAACAGGAAAGTTTCTTTATTAATAAACTAGATAACTGTTAATTCATAATATATGAAATGGTGAGTGTTGAGAGAATATATTTTAACTAATTCGTTTAGTTTCATCGCAATGAAAAATACAGTAACAGAACCGTAAAATATGCATTTGTTACATAATTATCTAAAAAATACCTGGCAATTTTACAACAAAGTTTATCATATATTTGTATGCAATAAATAGCTATAAAATTGACAGCCAAAAAATGCAACCACATTATGCCCTCTTCTCTGAAAAAAAAAACTGTTTCAACACAAATACATATTGATAATGGAATTATAGATGTATGTAGTTTCCCTTTTACGTCACTACTAACTTCTATCGCTTTGATTTTATTTTACGATATTTAGAATTTCAATAACATAATCCAGTGTATTTTTTTCCTTTTTTTCAATGATCTTGCCTGTCTATGGACATTCAACTCAGGATATTTTACAATTCATTTGCATGTTGTTATTTTATGTATATCCATGCATACACTGGGGAAAAAAATGGGTCGATCTACTAAAAAAAAAAATTTAGTTTTTCTCATTGATCCTTGCAATTACTAAAAAATTTTTTGTATTCTTACTCAGTTACAAGAAAATCTGTAAAAATTACTAGAAAACAGCTAGCAACGATTTCGGTTTATAATACCGGTTCCTAAAAAATTCTGTGGAATACAAATTCACTAAAAAAATTTTAGTAACCTCAATAACTTGTTTTTGCAGTGCAACTTTTGAGCAAATGCTCCGATTTTAATATATATATTCATTTTCTGTTGAAAACGGCTCGGTTTAATGGTGGACCCATTATACGTTTCATCAAGATCTAAAATTAGTACGTATGTCTGCTTGTCCATTTTCTTGATTTATTTCTTTCTAATCTGTAACTGTCACAAAATTGGATTATATGCCACAAGATTTCAATATGTTGTTAAAGTACTATAAAAAAGGTCTATTCCAAGTTAAGAAGGAAGGAAAAAAAAACCCAGGTACTTATTATTAGTTTTTATAGTTCGTTGATTATAATCAGTGCCAGCCTTGTGTCGATCGTTGCCAGAGTTTTTATTGATCATTGTTTTACTGTATAAGAAAACGTATTTGGTTTTCTTTTACTTTGTATTCCCATCAGTATTTGTTTATATTGTTTAAATTAGATACATAAAAAAATATTAAGTCATCTCCAAAAAGCGAAAAGAAATCCAACTTTAGCAAACCAAAGAAGAAAATAAATAAAATGGTATAACAACTTAATCCGGTAACTGCAAAAGCGAATGTCGATGATGTTTTGATAAAACCGTGTATCAAAAATTCAAAATATTTAATTTGCGTAATTAAAGTATCAATTAATTAGAATTATTAATTTGGTTAGTTAAATTTTAAACACTAGATATTTGTCAATACCTTTTTCTATTTTCTGGGGTGAGGATGAGGAACAAATAATAATTTATATTTATAAAATTACTAAATAAGCGAAAAAAGCAAAAAACTGAAACTCTAGGGCGTAAATTGGTAACCCTTGTGTTTATTTAAATTCTATCTTAATTGTGAATGAAGGATTTTAGTTATGTTTTTTAAATAGTTGTCGTATATAAATAGTTGTTTTGCAGGATAGATAAAAAAATAATGTATCATCATTTAAGGAGCGTAAGACTGAGTGATATTTTAAACAGTAGCATTTAATTGAATTATAATAATAAAGTTTTAATATAAAACACTTTGTTGAGACAAACCACTTAAACTAAATATATGTACGCCAACATATACGCTGTATATACGCCAACTGGCGTGAAATATTTAAGTATCAGTGCAAATAATATGTAAAAAAAAAATATTATTTGAAGTCGATTGTATTTATTATAAATAACTACATGTTATAAAATTTTTTGTCATCCATCGAAGTAAATGGTGTAAATAAAACATTTTTTATGCTAATTCATTAAATTATATTAATGTAAAAATAGTTCTTAATATTATTTTGTATATTTGCTAAACTAATATAAATAAGTGGTCAACCATAATTAAATGGAATCATCATCATAATACATCGCAGGAAGTTACTAGCTATATTTCGAATTATAGTGTCAACGAAAATTTCATTTTATCCATGTATGCATGCATGTTGCAGTGCATCTATCGAATAAAGCATATCCCATTTCCTTAATTGCAAATTCCTGAAATTAAACGAAAATAGCATAGAACCATTTTCGAGAAGCAACTTGAACATCCACTACACTAAAAAAAGTATATTTGCATTCCTGTATGAAATGTATTTTTTTGATAAATTTTCACTTTTGATATTTGTTTCTTCTACTTTAGAAGTTTTGTGTTGCTTGATTATAACATATGTGATACTTTACTAATTTAACACAGCTTAAAAGAAAAGAAATCCAACTGCTTATTTTAATAATAGAAATTTTCTTTCTCAACCAACATAATGGATATTTGAATAATTTACGAATATAACAAATGCCACAGTAAAATCTATATATTGAGTGAACTGAAGGGTTATTTTCTCCCTAAGAAACTGCTCCTAATATCAGAAAACAATTTATACATGAAGGTTAATAATAATGTTCGTTTTCAATACATTAACGGGACAGTTATTTTCCAGGCACATAAAATTTCGAATATTTTTGTTTAATCAATGAAGACCATGTTCGACCATGAATAGTTCAGAAACATCAGGTAGAGAAAACACATTTTCTTTGTATGTTATTCGTAAAAATGTTAGAAAATTTAATTTTTAAATTATACTTAATTACAAAGACCCATTTTAAGTCTTTAATTATTATATATTTTGTGAATTTAAAGTGCACTATGTTTTAATGTAAAAGAAGCTAACAATAAAAATGAAAAAGAAAGGTTGCTATTAAAAACCACCATCTGGCGATTGTCTGATGGTTTTGAATATATATATTTTTAAATATTTCTAACCCTTTTTTATATATTTCTAACATATCACACTAATTGAAAATTCTAGCAAATTTACTAGACGGACATTTTTATCACTATGTTTCAGATGGTAAATATAATTCAATGTAGTATTAATAATAATTATGTGTATTCTGGCGTACATGTTTTACCGCAGCAATTTCTTGACTAAAATTCGCAGCTATATATTTTTTAACTGTCAAAAATTTTAAGTGCATATTTAAGCCTGTTGTGAATTACGGACACACATTTCTTTGAATGAACTGAAAAATTATGAATACATGTATTAAGTTTCTTAAATATGTGTGTTATTTTACAACTTACTACGTTTTAAATCATTCTCCTCCAACTGTGCATGCGTTGCAAGTGCAAAGATGTTCTGAGTAAGATACACCAGCTTGATCCTTTTTTTTTCAGCTGTATCAGTCACATTATTATTTTTGAAAAAAAGGCTTATCATAGCGTAATGAAGACCATGAATAGTTTAGCATGGGTCTTGTGGCACATTTTGGGTTTTTCATACACCAGCCGGTCTGTTTTATAGGTAACCCAGAACTAACTGTAGCTAAACATTGATATATCCTTTTCCAACATAACGACGTTATTGCGTCAATCTAAATCTTTAATATCAACTAAGAAACTTATGTTTAAAGATGTCACAAATTTACCCCATCAGGTGGGGTTACTTTGCAACATGTATGTTTTCGCCTTGAAGTGCAAGAGAAAAAGTTACTTTTACAAAGTTACCCAATAAAACGTTTTTTAATATATATACTTAAACAATATTTCCAAATTTTTGTTACCTTAATCTACGTCTTTGATCGCAAACAGCCGTTCGTTGCACACCGGCGTTGGTGGGTCGATAATGAATAAAATCTCGTTGCTTTCATTCAAAATTTCATTCGGTATTTCCTTTTCAGTATAGGAAGCATAAGTGATATAAGCCAGTCCTCAAAAACTTGGTGGATGAACCAACCTGGTTTTGGTTTGACAAAATTTATAAGATTTGTAGTTCACGTAAATTGGTGCTAGTTCTCCGTAGCACTTCTGCATATCATGATTAAAGTATAAGCCTTATACTAGTTTTAAATCTGTTCAGGATATTTTTTCCTCTTCGAGTGATCACATATTTACTTCCAGAGTCGTCCACCAAATTTGTCTCGTCGTAATTCCATTGGTTCTCGGACAAGACACCTTCCAACATTTTTTCCAAGTTAGTAAAGTATATGTTAATTACATCATAATCGATCTTGACCCAACCGTAGCTGATATTTTCGGATTTTCGTTGTGAGAGAATTGCTTTGTGACAGTGTCGGTGTGTCACAAATTCACCCTATCAAGTGCTTACATTTTGATTATGTTACCATATCTCACATAAATATCATTTGACAAAGGTTATATTACTCCACAGTCTAACTTGATATATTAACAATAACGAATATTTACCTGTGTTAGCTGAATCGCACAGGCTTCAGCACACCGAATCAAGTGTCCTAATTCCGAGACAACAACGAAGAATGAAGTTTGAACGATACACCAGCCAGAGAGAAAACAAGCCAGGTGTTGGAGTTTCGGACAATGGTCGTTAGGTGACACAGAACATTGGACTATAAGGTAGCACTAGTTTTTCCTTTCCTGTAATCGCGAGCAGAGCGGGAGTTTAGAAATACGAAAACTAGACCATGTGTCACAAAGTAACCCCTACAGCCACAAAGTCTTACGGTATGTTAGATTCTGATTTTGAACTCTGTTGTTACCTTGGATGTTATAGAAAGACATACATTTTCATGGCAATATTTTTGTCGTAATAATTTTGAAACTGATTCCTGCGTTAGTCTGGCTATGGGTAATCAAACTTTTAAAATGTTATTTTTGCTCATGCACTTACGTCTTATGAATAATTTACAGATACAAAAAAAATTGCGCATGAGAAAGTGTATCAGATAAACATTATAATTCCTGCCTTCATAAAATGTATTTATAAGCACTGTTTTTAGCTCCCCTCCCCTCCCCTTATAGGGTCGGCATATTTACAAAACGTTTAGACTGTTTTTATATAATTCAGGATCTTTATCTACAACCTCTCTGATGGACTTTTACCTGAAGATTCTTAATGTGTTATACAAGTTCAAAAACATATGTTTATTTAGAGAATTTTAATATATTTCAGTTGTATCAGTTTGATTCGTTTTCCGTGTGAAACTCTCATAACACCATCGTAGTTTTTCATATGTTGTACTTTATGTTTCGCATATTAACATATGTAAAAATAAGATGATGTTATGAGCACTTCATTTCGGAAAAAAGAAATTGATATAATTGAATTGCATCAAAATTTATGAAATAAACGTATGTTCCTAAACTTGTATGACACATCAAAATAATTTAAAGAAAAATCCTAAAGTATATTAAAATAATTAAAGCCTCTTAGATAACATAATATTGTTGCAATTGGAGGAGAGGGGGGGGGGCTATAAACAATGCATATTTACTCATCTCCCTTGTAAAGAATACTAATGAAATCGACAAAACAGAAACTGGTTGTGTCATACAGTTTAATGAAACATCGACCGTGGAAGGAAAATACAACAGAATTCTTAAAAATCAACAACAATTACATTGGTATGGCAACTTGGCCAACATCCATCCATACAGGAATTTTGGAAGACAAATTAAAAATGTGAGTGCAAAATTGTCGCTATCTTTTGCAACAACTTCAAATAATAAAAACTGTAAACAAAAAAATTATACTAATTCATATTAATGTACATGGTATAGTATTTGTAAAATTTCAAAGCAAAATTTCATGTAACTATATTCAAAAGTTATTTTATTTTGATGTTGCATCGTGACAGTAGTTTAAAAAGTTCATTCTGAGAAATCGCAAATTTACCATTAACAGCGCTTATTTAATGTAATGACAAATAATTTTTATTAAACAATGATTTTTTTTACATGAAATTAAAAATAATTTCAAAAGATGGTTCAAAAAAGAAAACGACGACAATCAGAAACGGGTTATTAATCGTTTTTTTCCCATTGCCCGCGACATTCAACGTGGAATTTCATTGTTCTTTCTCCCTTCATACATATATTCAACAGTGTTTTCAAATATCGTTCTCTACACACGGTTTCCAAAAAGTAATATTCCCCTCAGGATAAATGATTCAGTAAGCTCAAAATACCAGAAAAATTCATTTTTTAATAGTTGTTTTCCTTAATTACGTGGACTTTTATCATTATTTTCTTTTTATACCTATCTTCAACTCAAAAGGCAACTCAACTTTCTCAAAATTCTACCTTTATTTTTGCATCAGTTGAGGACTACGAAATGATAGTACTCTTCTCAATCTAAAACAGATGGCACCGACACCACAAATCTCACAAAAATAGACTATCAATCGTTTCCCCTCCTCCTCCATTTACTCCTGATGTTTGTATTGTGAATTGAAATAAGAGAAGCAAATTATATGATGGAAAGCCTACTTATATTATTCTTTTGATAACAAATAGTAATGTCTGGTAATATGTTTCAATGAAAATTTTAAAAGCGTATGATGGGGATAAACGAAACTGCTTTTCTAAATTTCTGTGTAATGGTAAGATATAGTTTTTCTCCATTATAACATGTAATAAAAGTTTATGAAAGCTCTAGATTTTTTTTATCGTAGTTGAATTTTACGCATTAAACTAAAAATGTATTTGGTGTTTTAGATGCAGAAACCTTAATTTGTTTTCTAATAATTTTTAAAAGTTTTTTTAACTAATATTTAATGATGTTTTAAGATATGTTATATTTAGTTTATTTTTCGTTCTTTTATTAGAACTTCATTTAAGCACAAGATTGAAATATTTATTTTCACTGTGAAAATTCAATAAAATAAAAATTACATAACATAATTACCGAAGTATTAATTTATTTTAGATAAATACATTGGTAAAGTTTTAATTTGAGTAATATCTTAATTTTTACCTACTGCAAAAATCTGAATTTGTGTTTATTTTTCTACTGTTTTATTATTCCTTCTTTTCAAATATAATTAATTTTTAATTTTCAACAACAACAACAAAAAAATATATAGTAGTAAAAATATAATGTCTTGGCATTATATTTTTAAATAAAAGCAATAGTCATTTATAGCTTAAGTATTGGCATGAAACTATGGATTTCATTTCTCTGACAAAACAAGTAATCAATGAAAAAATACCATCTTACGCAATCAAATGTGGATTACTAATTTTGTCACACTCAGTATTCTTTCTATGCTTTTAAGCTATGTATCATAAAACTAAATGAAAAATGTCAAGAGGTAATGTAGCCATATGTAATATGTATTACTAAAAATTTGTTTTCACTTGAAAACAGAAATTCTCATCCAAAGATATTCTATGATAGAAATATTTAAAATTGGAGAAATACGTTGAAAAAGTTGAAAAAAATAATACATAAAAATTGCTGCAATGCATTTAAATAAATCAATAAATAAATTTTCTATAATAAAACCGTAAGTCATGTGACTGTCATCAACAGTTCCGGGACGCCCGCATTGCTTTTTCATATGCCAGGCGGCCATTTTAATTAAAAATTATTTTTTCGAATAAAACTGCATAAAAGTTACATTTTTAGAAAGATCATTCAAAATAAATTAATATTTGAGAGATGACTTACATTCAATTTTGTATATATTCTGCAATAACTTCAGTTGCAATTAGCTTCGCAGTTTAAATTCTCTATCCATGAAAGTAAACAAAAAGTAAAGATTCATTCGTCGTGAACGATAATATAAAACCATGAAGGCAATAATTCGCAAAGCAAGTTCTCCGTGAATGAATTTTTGGAGCGCTGCTGCCTGATGCAAAAAAAATAATTTGCACCAGGACCTGCGAGACAATCAAAGTTTACCATAATTCTGTTTGATGAAGCGCTATACAACTCAACTTCCTTTTGGATCTTTTCTTGATGACTTTGAATGTAAACAAATATAACTAAAGTAATAATATTTAATGAATCAAATTTCAATTCAAATTGTCAGTTAATTTGGTATTTATGTATTATAAACGTGGCAGGAAGAGATATCACCTAAAATCATTGTTAATCGTCAGTCATATTCACCGTTGTTGATGACCAATCGCGTTCAAAACAGTAATTTAATATGCATTTATAAAATACATCACATCATTAAGTACTTTTATGGCACAGATGTCATATACGCACCACGTTGGCGCGATTTTTTCCCCCGCCAATTTGGCGAAGACTTTGTTTTTTAATATCAGTTACAAATAGTATCCAATAATAGCACGTGATTTTTTATTCCCATATAAAAATAAAATAACGTAATAAATGAAATAGCTTCTATTATTTTAAAAATAAATAAATGATAGTTTGATATAAATAAATATTGATATACATAATAAAAATAATTTATAGAAATAGAATAAAAAATAAAAGTAAATAAACAACAATATAAACAAAATAACCGAGTTACCATGTGAGCCAAAAAATTGCCATTTTGTTTCAATCACGACAGCGTGGTGCGTATATGACATATGTGAACTTTTATGTTATTTAGCCGCAAATCTCGCCAATAGCATTTTAAAAATCGCCAATACCTGCTTTTATTCTTCACGTGTGCAAATTAGAAACGATGCTTTGATTTATGATATTATTTTCGATTTATCTATTTTCTATTTTAAATGAAAAGTGTGAACGGCATACATTTTAAATTGGTGTCGCAGACGCACCGGGGTTGGCGCGACATTTGTTTTGCGCCATTTTGGCGAGAAAATCCCATTTTCAGGCACCTGTTAGATGTTAGAGATTGCTAAAACAGCGTGTTACTTTTATTTTATTATGAAATAGTTCATTTTATATTTAAAAAACACACAATTTTATTATAAAACACACGCAGTGATTAATTTATTATAAAACACGCAGTATTTAATTTATTATAAAACATACGGAATCTGCTCTACCAGGTTGCCATACGAAACAAAATCAAACCGCCGGGTTGGCTAGGGATAAAATCGCCATTTTGGAGCTAAAATGATACCCCGGTGCATCTGCGACAACTGTACCCAAAAGGACCCATGATTAAAAATGGTAAATAATGTAGATGCAAAGTAAAATAATACAAAAAATACTTTTCGTATACAGGTACTTCTCTATTATCCCGTCGACCACTTTTCATAACAAAAAACTATTGCCAAACTGTAACGCCAAATAAACGGGAGAACGTTGCCATTGGAATATCAAAATAAATAAATAAATAAAATATAAGAATTTAAGGACACAATTGTTATTTTAATGAATGAAATAACTAATAAATCAGTAAAACATAATGAAAAATACATGCAAATGTCGAATTAAAAACCACTTGATGACATAACAAACACGTATAATGCTTCTGACATCAAGTAAATGGGACTGCATTTTTGGCGTTTAATCTTACAGTTTGGCGATAGTTTTTTGTTATGAAAAGTGGTCGACGGGATAATAGAGAAGTACCCGTATACATTTATTAAACACATAATAGCGTTATGTTATATCCACCGGAATGAATATGAGATATTATAATCACATACTATATACCTATGAATATAATATACATATCTATACCTACTATATCAATAAAAGCGTCTTCAATAGTCTTTTATATTTCTACTACATAATATTAACTATAGAGTTACAATATAGAGAGAAAAAACAGGTTGCTGTAATTAGAATTATAGGTGCCAATGTTGGCGTGGCGTATTTTACCTGTTACGGATCTTAATAGTCAGTAAACATTAAGCAGAAATGCCAAAGTAAAGAAAATACGCAATTATAAAAACTCCCGAACTATAATATAAAAAAAGGGGAGCAGAGAAAAACAAAGTCGTACAGAGATCGGCTTCTAGAAGGAAGTTCGTGAATTTTAATCAGATTGGGTCAAAAGTACTGACAGCAAATATGGTTTAAAGGGGATGTTATTATCAAAACTGGCCTTCAAAAGTTCAATGTTTCACCAAACCATACTCGAAAATTAAGTTTAATAATATGCAGTCCAATTATGGCACATTATTCAAGACTTTTAGATGGGAATAATGATAGATTTTATAATCTTCCGTAATTGAGTCTACAGCCAAAGTTAGCGAGAAACAAAAACAAATATTAGCAACAATATGGCTCAGTGTAAATGTGGATATCATTAAAGATTTTCACAAAATAGACTTCATTGCATCAAATTGTATTAACTAAAATACGCCAATTGGCAATGGACCCAATTACCGAAAATTACTTAATATGTTTAAGAATATCCACATTAGCGAACATATTGCAACTGATAAGCAAACGGACATGAAGCATAATTTCTTAAGTGGGTTAAGCGGTTTTTGTCAAGAAAGATGAAATCACATAACAACAAGAAATATGCGAAATACTACCATGATCGCAAAAGTTCTTGATTTGTCTATTAGAATCTTCCGATTTCGCGAAGGATTAGGGAAAAAAGTAAAATTCCAAATAAAAGTAACGTATTACAATGCTTAACATACATTTAAGGGAGACCAAACTGGTCGCCAGTGGCGGCTAGTCATATAATACTGCGTTTATGCATGCATTGCATAATGCTACTGCATGTGCAATGCGAATGCTGATTTTTAAAAAGAAAAATAAGTTATATCTATACTATTATATCTATGTAACCTCAAAAACTCGAAAACCACAGGGCGCAGGGCTAGGAAATTTTGCACACGGGTAGCTGGTAAGGCGGCCATTAACCATCGGGGCAAAAAATTCGAAATTTTTAAATAGATTTTTCATAGATTAAATATTAATTAATATCTATCCACAAAGAGATCTCATCAAAAATACGCTTTTTCACAGAGTAATCTTCGGTTGGTTGGTTGTATAAAATCTCCACAGAAGTAATTAAATAAATCAATGTAAATAAATCAATGATTGCAATTCCCAGTCTAGTGTTTAAAATCGATGGAACAGAGATTATATGAGATGTAGACAATCAACTTAATTACTGACCGTTGCCAAATGCTAAAAACTTAATTTTAAAAGATTTTATCGACTTAATGAATGATAATTAGCTGGGTTTAAGAGTTTTTTTACATGACATACATTAGTATGATAGAAATTATTAATAGAGTAAACTTTATTTAACAGATTATTTGTTAAATTTGCGGGGGATGGGGAGGGGTGGGGTTAACGGCTTTTTCTCTATCTCTATAAAACAGTAGATGTCTGTCTGCCTGCCCGCGGATTTCATCGTAATTATAACACCTAGGACTCTGAAATTTTTGTCATGTGTAGATGTTGTCACCGGAAAGTGTACCTCGCCGCCGGATTTTTAAATTTAAATTTAGATTTTTTTAAATTAAAACCTGTATATGGAATTTTGGGTTCGAGGCTATTTTAAGCTCTCCGCGTGAAATAGGCTCGGCAACGCCATCCGTGGCAACGAAGCAGCCAGCCAATGAGAGCAGGTGATGTATGGTACTGATCCAGGATCTAGCGACGGCAATGTATGTTCATAGCTTACGCGGCTGGTTAGCTACAAATTCCATTGTTTTGTTATTTTTTAGATTTATTTTAAAGAAAAGGGATATATTTTTGGGTTATTGAGTTTAACGTAAGTTAGTTTTGATTGTATTCATTCTTCGTATGTTTAGTTGCCCCCATATATTATGTGTTTGGTAAGAATATAACTTGCATTTTACTGAATGTTTTCATAGCGTTCACATATCAGCTCATGTTCTGAAATGAAACAAACTGTTTTCAATAACAAATCTTAATGAATTAAATTAATCTTACACTTAACTATAAAATGTACAGTTCTACAATTTATCGCATGTTACAACGTTCTCGGGAACTAAATATGTAGTCAAAAACAGTAACAGAAAGATTGTAAATTAACAAACTCATATATATAAGATATAACTTTAAACTGATATGCCTCATCAACTGTTGTCGAAATCAATATAATGGGATAGTATTCATTCTGACTATGCGTAGTTGCCCCCATATATTATGTGATTGGTAAGAATATAACTTGTACTTTACTGAATGTTTTCATAGCGCTCACATATCAGCTCATGTTCTTAAATGAAACAAACTGTTTTCAATAACAAATATTAATGAATTAAATTAATCTTACACTTTACTATAAAATGTACAATTCTACAATTTATCGCATGTTGGAACGTTCTCGGGAAATAAAAATGTAGTCAAAAACAGTAACAGAAATATTGTAAATTAACAAACTCATATATATAAGATATAACTTTAAACTGATATGCCTCATCAACTGTTGTCGAAATCAATATAATGGGATTGTATTCATTCTGACTATGCGTAGTTACCCCCATATATTATGTGATTGGTAAAAATATAACTTGCACTTTACTGAATGTTTTCATAGTGTTCACATATCAGCTCATGTTCGTAAATGAAACAAACTGTTTTCAATAACAATAATTAATGAATTAAATTAATTTTACACTTTACTATAAAATGTACAGTTCTACAATTTATGGCATGTTGGAACGTTCTCAGGAAATAAAAATGTAGTCAAAAACAGTAACAGAAAGATTGTAAATTAACAAACTCATATATATAAGATATAACTTTAAACTGATATGCCTCATCAACTGTTATCGAAATCAATGTAATGTAAATATTTCTTAAATATTATGATTTTGTTTAAGAATTGGAAACATTCAGTGAAGTGTAGGATGTATTTTTTCATCAAAACAATTTGATTTGTAAGTATGAGGTAAAAAAAAATCATCGTTTTCTCACATAATGAGTTTCATCAGAAAGTAAAACAATAAGTAAATATGAATGATTTGCGGAGCTGTTTCAAAATAATTATAAAGAATAAGTCTTTAAAAATGTAAAATCACATGTTATTTCTGGCCAAGTTTTTTTTAAAATAATTATAAACCATTTTAATTTGTAAGCATGTTGTAAAACAAATCACTATTTTGTGACAAATTCTGAGTTTTATAAGAATCGCCCAAGAACAGACATGCAATGTGGTATAAAATTTATGTTGTCATCGCACTCTTTATTATATTTATTTTTGTTGAGGGTTTTTGGGTGATGTTATTGAATTTTTGATAGAAACAGCTCCGCAAATCATTCATATTTACTTAATGTTTAACTTGCTGATAAAACTCATAATATGTGAGAAAACGGTGATTTGTTTTATTTTTTTTTACTTCATATTTACAAATTAAATTGTTTTGTGGAAAAAATACATCCTACACCGCACTGAATGTTTTAATTTCTTAGCAAACTCATAATGTTTAAGAATTATTTACGTTATATTGATTTCGACAACAGCTGATGAGGCATATCAGTTTAAAGTTGTATCTTATATATGAGTTTGTTAATTCAATGATGTGAAATTTATGATTATTTATTTATTGTTATTTACAATTTTTCTTTCTCAAAATAAATTTGAGTCATGAAAAACACAACACTGAATTGAATCAAATTCACCTCTGTACTATAATAATTGTTTAAAAACAACACAAAATGTCACAAAAACATATATGCATCATTTATTAAAAACTTTTACTTTAGGTGTTTTAAAAATATACAAAACTGCATTTCACATTAAAAACCTAGCGCTTTCGAGCCGTCCTGGCTCGAAAGTGTGTTTTCGAGTTGTGTTTTTTTGTGTGTATCTGCGTGGTGATGTTTTAACCGTGATGATGAGCCAGGACGGCTCGAAAGCGCTAGGTTTTTAATGTGAAATGCAGTTTTGTATAGTTTTAAAACACCTAAAGTAAAAGTTTTTAATAAATGATGTATATATGTTTTTGTGACATTTTGTGTTGTTTTTAAACAATTATTTTCCTTTCTGTTACTGTTTTTGGACTACACTTTTAGTTCCCAAGAACGTTGTAATATGCGATAAATTGAAGAACTGTACATTTTATAGTAAAGTGTAAGATTAATTTGATGCATTAAGATTTGTTATTGAAAACAGTTTGTTTCATTTAAGAACATGAGCTGATATGTCTAGCGCTATGAAAACATTCAGTAAAGTGCAAAATATATTCTTACCAAACACATAATATATGGGGGCAACTACGCATACAAAGAATGAATACAATTGAAAATAACTTATGTGAACCTCAATTAGCCAAAAATATATATCTTTTCTTTAAAATAAAACCCAAACATAAACAAAACAATGAAATCTGTGGCTAGCCGCTTTCAGCTGTGAACATGAACTGCCGTCGCTGGATCCTGGATCATCTCATATTCACACCTGCTCTCATTGACTGTCTGCTTTGTTGCTGCGGATTGGCGGAGAGCATGGAATAGCCTCGAATCCAAAATTCCGTATGCACGTTTAAAAATAAAAATCTAAATTGCAATTTAAAAATCAGGCATAGGTGTTATATTTATGGAGCTTTCCTCAGGCAGGAAGACAGAATATGTTTGTTTGTATTGAGGTTTGTATAGATGTTTGTGTGTGTGCTGTTTTTAATAAAGACAGTTGCATTTTTTCCGCGACCCTTTCACGAAAGTTTTTTCTGCGAACGTTTCACAAAATCAGCCTTTTTTCCACAATCCTTTGACGAATTTCGTATTTTTTTCTGCGATCCTTTGATGAAATTCAAGTTTTTCCTGCAATCATTTGACGAAATTTGCTTTTTTGTGATCCTTTAACGAAATTTGTGTTTTTTCCGCATCCTTTTGTCGAGATTCATATTTTTTCAGTGATCCTACGACGTAATTCGTGTTTTTTCAGCGATCCTTTGACAAAATTCACGTTTTTCCTGTGATCCTTTGGCGAAATTTGAATCTTTCCCGCAATCCTTTGATGACGTTCGCATTTTTCCATGATCCTTTGGCGAAATTTGCTTTTTTAATAATCCTTTGACAATATTCGTGTTTTCTCTGCTGCCTTTTGACGAGATTCATGTTTTTTTGGCGATCCTTTGACAAAAGTCATGCTTTTTCAGCAATTATTTGATGAAATTCGTGTTTTTCTGACGAACCTTTGACAAAATTCGCGTTTGCCAGCGATTCTTTGATAAAATATGCTTTTTTCTATTATGATAGGGAAAAGCGGATTAGGATAGGTAGGTAGGGAAACCCCGTTATCGGATCGGGACATTAGATGTAATTAAGAAACATTTGTATATTTGTAATAATTAGCGGGAATGGGATGTTTGTGTGTGTGCTGTTTTTAATAAAGACAGTTGCATTTTTTCCGCGACTCTTTCACGAAAGTTTTTTCTGCAAACCTTTCACAAAATCAGCATTTTTTCCACAATCCTTTGACGAATTTCGTATTTTTTCTGCGATCCTTTAACAAAATTCGTGTTTTTTCCACATCCTTTTGTCGAGATTCATGTTTTTTCAGTGATCCTACGACATAATTCGTGTTTTTTTCAGCGATCCTTTGACGAAATTCACATTTTTCATGTGATCCTTTGGCGAAATTTGCGTTTTCCCAGCGATCCTTTGATGAAATTCGCATTTTTTCGTGATCCTTTGACGAAATTTGCTTTTTTAATGATCCTCTGACAATATTCGTGTTTTCTCTGCTGTCTTTTGACGAGATTCATGTTTTTTTAGCGATCCTTTGACAAAATTCGTGTTTTCAGAGATTATTTGATGAAATTCGTGTTTTTCTTGCGAACCTTTGACGAAATTCGCGTTTGCCAGCGATTCTTTGATAAAATATGCTTTTTTCTGTTATGATAGGGAAAAGCAGATTAGGATAGGTAGATAGGGAAACCCCGTTATCGGATCGGGACATTAGATGTAATTAAGAAACATTTGTATATTTGTAATAATTAGCGAAACTGTTGAGATAAAGGGGGGGGACGACTTTTTATTAAATATCGCATTTATTCTACATCAACTTCCTCTCACCACCAGGGGGCGCTTTGCTATCTCTGTTTCTATGGGCTGGATCACGACGGGGTATGGCTATTTCTACTCGACATCAATAGAGCTTACAGATTTTAGTTTGGATTTTCACCACGGTGGGCGCTTTCGTATCTCTGGTTCTATGGGCTGGATCACGACGGGGTATGCCTCATTCGACTCGACATTGATAACCTTAATGATTTCAGTTATGTTCGTATAGAACATATTGTGCCCCCTGGTGGTGGAAGGTGTAACTAAAGGATTTTGCTGCTAACTCGGGTTCTATGGGTCACATCAAGACACGGTTTGGCTCATTCAACTCGACATCAATAGAGCTTAGCGATTTTAGTTCCGAGTTTCACCACTAAGGGGCACTTTTGTATCTCTGGTTCTATGGGCTGGATCTTGACGGGGTATGCCTCATTCGACTCGACATCGATAACCTTAATGATTTCAGTTATGTTCGTATAGAACATATTGTGCCCCCTGGTGGTGGAAGGTGTAACTAAAGGATTTTGCAGCTAACTCGGGTTCTATGGGTCGCATCACGACACGGTTTGGCTCATTCGACACAACATCAATAGAGCTTACGTATTTTAGTTCTGAGTTTCACCATCAAGGGGCGCTTTCCTATCTCTGTTTCTGTGGGCTGGATCACAATGGAGTATGGCACTTTACACTTGACATCGATAGAGCTGACTGATTTTAGTTCGGATTTTCACCACCAGGGGTGCTTTCATATATCTGGTTCTATGGGCTGGATCATGAAGGGGTATGGCTCTTTCGACTCGACTTACGGTAATATATGGGAGTGTGCATGGCACGCCCAGTGTATGCTGTCTAAGGTAGTGGGGCCCCCAACATTAGAATTGTTTAAAAATAAAAAATTGTTCAACACTGATTTCAGGTACATTTAAGGTTGTTGGCACGGGCGGGTAAGCTAGTCCTGTATTAAAACTGCAAATAATAACTCGTCATTCTCTAGTAAGAGATGAAACTTTAAAATGCATCGATTAATTTTTTTTCCCGGACCAACAAAACATTTTTCCTCTTTCAGTTTTTTATCCCGAATAATAATTTTCTGTTATCGTTAGATTTAAATAAAAATACTTTTAATTAACTTCTATATACACTACATATTTTTTTTTCTTTAAGTAAGTAGATTGCGACGCTGATTTCTTATACAAAAATTGTGTGTCTTGACATGTATTACTTACTACCTTTAGAGTTTCGACTATCAGTTGCAATACAACTAGTATACAGATTAACCTGCTGTGACAGAAATTGTCTCAAAGGTACTGTGAGCGGATGAATAAAAGGCTGGATTACCTCATAGGATGCTGTTCCTGTACTAAATTTTATGCACAAAACTGTAATAATTAAAATTCATCTATTCGTAATTCTTTTGCGATAATACTAGGGTTTCAAACGAAACAAGATTATACTAGTATCTATAGTTGAACTGAAAATAACAAGTTAAAGTGTAAAAATTGAAAAATGCAGTGGTGTCTGAGACCGCTAAGAGCAGTTAAGGTTTAAACACAGATAATGTAAGCAGTTTCCTCCCCTTCCCCCGGCGGGGAGAACGTGCACCTCTGTCGAGCAAATTCTGGTGCCTGGTAGCATTTATACTATTTTTAACATTTATACTATTTTTAGCATTTATACTATATTAGCATTTATACTATAACATTTATACATTAGTTTTGCTGCATCACTCAAATGAATTCAAATACATTTCTCCCTACGGTTGGCAAATGTTAAAAGTGCATTTTAATGACATTACACTGTTTTCAACATATAATAAAAAAAATGTTTTTGATGTTAACTACGACATATTCATACAGAAGACGCATCTAACAAAATTGTTTTACAAAGTTCCACACACACACAAACACACACACACACACACAAAAAAAAAAAAAAAAGCAGATGATTTGGTGCATGAGCAGTTATCGTGTTAGAATACATTTTCTTTACGTTGTACTATTTCAAACTCAATACGATTTTACACAGGTTAAGACATACTAAAGTGTTTATTCAGGATTAAATTAAATAACTGAATTTACTAGCTTTAGATCAGTTATTTTTAGACTTAGGTTTTATTTGTATTATGTTGTTGCAAGATTTTAAAAACTTTAGTATGCTATCTAATGCTTGTATCATCTGTCATTTTAGAGGTTAAATAATTCTGATAATGTATTATCATCTATAATCTGATAAAACACTCAATGTATATTAATGGCAATCAATTTCAGTGAAATTTAATATGCTGTTTTTTTATTGTGATGAAACTGTATCTACCTGCTATATATATTGCAAAAAACCTGATTCACGGACACGCATGATTAATGGCTTTTCTGCTTACGCCGGTTTAAAGGTCTTTGACGAGAAACTTTGTGATCTTACTAACTATGGGGTAAGTTTAGCGAACAAATCTTTTCCAAAATATTTCTTTGGAAATTTTGAGATAACTAGATTCTACAACACATATAAGCTGCAATATCGAGAGTATTGTAGATAACTGAGGATAAAATCGCCATTTTGAAATATATTAACAGGCTTGTTCAGAAGTCACTATGTCAACTGAATATCAAGTAGTAAACCGTGGTTTTTAAAAATAAAAGTTTCACCATACATTTGTATTCTTCTTATTATTTTACGCTTTTTTGGTGATTTTTAATCGGGAGTTGTGAGAACAGCATAATTATTTCGGGATTTTCGCCAAATACAACGGATTTTTAAAATAAGAATCTGTGACTTATTAAATAATTTCATTTCACATTACTGAAAAGCTGAAATTTTATACCGACATACGTTTATAAATTTATTTTTTCGAGTTTTGTGTTTTCTGAAATTTTCGTAATTAACATTGCATTAAAAAACACTAATTACTGTAAAATTAGTTATTTTAAAGAGTTTTGCAATGACAAGTTTTTAATAAATTGCAGTGAAATGTAAATAAATTAAAGTTAATAATGGGGAAAAATGTAATATAGAATATTCGAAACGCGTGAATTTTCGTCTTTGGATCCTAAAAATAAGTTATCCTGTACTGCAAAAAAAAAGTGTTGTTTTTACAGTATAATACTGGCAGCTGGGGTGCCAGTATTATACTGTAAAATCAACACTTTTTTTGCAGTGTGGTTATTTGTACATATTTTGTGCCTGACTATTTTAAGTTTATCTCTGACGTGTTCGAGGTTAGCAAAATTTTCGAAAATATCAAATCCGAGTATGTGCTTATTTCGATTACATACCATGATTCCTGGCTATATTTCTTCACAACAACTTTAACACTGCAGGAATAAAATCAATGTCAAGATGAGTCAAAATATATTTTTTTCGCTTTTTGACTTTATCGTTTGTTTTCGTATTTAGCTGTTTAATTTTTCCTGTTCATTATTAAAATTGAGAGAGTTTCTAAATTATGTTCTATCTTTTTTACTTCACTGTAAAAAAATTTGGTCAAAAATTACAGTATATATACTGTAACTTAAATGGACGGTATATGTACCGTAAAATATTTAAAGGATATGTACCGGCTGCACCCCTCCCCTCTCCTCAGGCATGCACACATTACGTAACAAGAGCAAGAGCATCACTTCAGGGGTTGCCGTACACCGAGACGGGGCTACCAGATTTTTCCTTACTGAAAAATAATTATTTTACGGTATAAATGGCAATTTTTTACTGAAAAACAATCATTTCACGGTATAAATACCGTTTATAATCGAAATTGCCCATGTACCGTTTTTTAACACTTAATATACCTTAGAAGTACGGTACTCATTCCGTAAAGAGTGAAAACGGTAATTTACCGTAATCTACTGAAATTTTACGAAAAGTTTATAGAGTGTTGCAAGTACGTGATACCCCCCCCCCCAAAAAAAAAAAAGAAGAAAAGAAAAAAAAGAAAGATTAAAAGAAAGAAAGAAAACAAGAAGTTAATTATTCTTTTTTTATTTCTGTATAGAAAGATGATGAAAATGTAATAATTTAACAACTAATCAATAAACATATTACGTCTAAGGCTTGTTATTGATAGATACCCCCTGAAAAGGATGACCGAATGCTTTAGAGAACTGCACAAATCAATCATTTTGATGTATGAGGAATGAAAATGTGTTTTAGGGAAAAGTGACAAATGTAATTGTATGTTATGAATGGATTTTAGCAAACGCTATAATTATTTTTTGTTCATTTTGCTTCATTTTTTGTTTCAATAACATCTGGAAAAAAATGAAGAGAAAAGAAAACAGTTTTATAGAATTGGCTTTATATAATTGTATCTGACTTAACATTTTTTTGCCACATGATTTGTATAATATGCACTTTAACTCAGTTTCTGTGATATGAAAAAATCAATTAGAAAATGTCGTTATATATCAGGGATGACAATATATATTGAATTGATATTGGGTGTGTACACCAGTTATTGGCCAGTGAAATATGAAAACTCCAGAAAACAGGAATTAATGGGTACATATTATAACTTTGGTAGTTAGAGAACCTATCTAACTTCCAAAGAAATATTTTTTTACAAATTATAATTGCAGTTAAAGACATGCTTGAAGATTAGCGTGGAAAAATTAAAAATATTTTTACTTTTCTATTTTTATAAGTTTATGAATTATTGTGTTTTAAAATGCATTCTGACTTTTGTACCTTTTCAGCATACGTGTCTTTTAAGAGCTGTTTTAAATACAAACATTCATGTTTTGATTGTTACCCGAGAAAAGAAGTGGTCAATTGCTAGTGAAATCTCATTTTCTAATTAATACTGTAAATAATTTTAATTCTAGAAACGAAAATGGAAAAATGTTTCCGGAATATGAATCCTCATACTTTAATTATTATATAGAGAAGACTACAGAAAAATGTGCGAATAATTTTATTAGAAAAAAGAAATAACTTGGCAGAAATTTCCACTAAATGGTCAATTACCGGCACACTCGCCTTTCGTTAAAAGCACACTACCGAATAAATCTCATTTTAAATTCGATGTCGGTAAAAATCAAGTGCCCAGAAGAGTGTTGAGGCATATTTTACAATCCTTAATCCTTCAAACAAACCCTATGTACAATATATCAATTTATACTCTTTTTTGTGGGTTTATTTTACTAAAGAGATAACATGTTTATAGTTTATCTATATTCATATTTTCCAACTATTATTTTAAAAGTAATCGTAAGTTTATCTTTTTAAATATAATAAATTAAATCTGTATGAAAAAGAGTGTGCTTAGAATGAATGTCTTTATGCAGAGCTTGATTAACATATGATGTTATGAGACAGATAGTGTCAATTTGAGGAAAATTTTCATTCGGGGAATTTTGTTTTAATTCTTCAAACTCTGAAACTCATCTCTGCTATAAATATTATTTGCATGTATTGCAGAATTCACACTTTATTAAACAGTTTTTTTACGCTGTCTGTATAAAAATACCACAGATATATATTAGATAGAGTATATTCGCCAACATCAAAATTCCACACTTGTTAGCTGTGCATTCAAACTTCTACTGCTCTTAGAACACGCTTCAGAAAATTACTTAAATGTTAAGAAACTTTTTATATGTTATCGTAATTAACTTGAATTAAATATACCCATGCACTTTTTATACATTCATAACCAAAATACTTTTATGTGAATATAGTGAAACATACTAAGACGGAACCGCCATGGAGCATTGTGTTTTGGTTACATTGTTTGAGATATGTGTGTGTGTGTATATATAGAAAATGAAATCACATGTGTGAAAAACAAAGAAAGAGATATTATGGAAATCAATGAAATTGGTTACTGCAAGAATTAAACGTGATAAAATTAAAAATTAAAAATTAAATACTATGAATATCTTATCGATTCTTCAGAAGAGCATCATAAGAATAATTAATAGTAAATATATGATATATTCGTATATATAGTTGAACATCTAAAGACAAACACCTATATTTTTTCTTTCATTTAATTTTGTGCACTACATTTACACGGAGTACATTTTGTCATTTCTCTTAAGAAAAACAAAATTCTTAAATACGAGTTAAAACCCATTGAGGACTGTGCCAGTATTCAGAATATGAATACGTGATAAAACAATTGCAATAAGATGTTTATCAGTTACAGTCATTTTCATTAAAACAATTTCAATACATAACGTGAACAAATTGGCAAAACAAATTTCATTTTGTACATTTTTAGAATGCTTAACATAAATATGTAGTAAAATTATGGTGTTGCTATTTGACTTTTTTAAAGTTTGATTCAATTTGTGTGTAGACGTCCTCTCAAGGAAAAAAAATGCATGTCATACAACTCTAAAGGAGTTTCTAGGAAAAGGAGATTCTATGAACTAAAACGATACATTTATGTTTTTTCTTTGCATCAGATAGAACTGGTGTTATATTCTGAGCTCGGTCTCTTTTGCATACTATTTAAAATGTATACATGAAAACAACTATATATATATTTGCTTCAAAATTGCAGTAAGCTATAGATTACTTCTCAAATCAATACTAACAATATGTAAAAATTTACATTTATAAAATATACATAAGTATTTGGAAAATAAACTCAAACCGTAGTTAATTTGATATATCAAGCTCAATTTATAATGCTATTCGTAAATGAAGTTACAGTGGAAACTTATATAAGTTTTCGTTATAAGTATTCATATTACAATTACATACCTAAAGGTAACACATCCCATAGTTATCCTGAAAAATTCTAAGGTAAAGTATAATAATGGCAATAAAATTTAAAGTATTGATTTAATTGTTAATCCCATCAATTTTGAAAATATGAGACACAAACATCAAAATTATATCGTGATAGTATTTACTAAAATGTAGTCGTTGATTCTGCGATCACTGATATTTAAGTATATTTTATTATTTGCATTGTAATTTACCTATTTAAGATGTTTCAGACAGAAAAATAGAAACTTAATATTTAATTTAACGCCTAATAACGATTCGTGCAGTAAAAAAAAAAAAAAACAGCATATTTACTATTGAAAGTTTTAGCGAAATTTAATGTTTTCTTTTTAAATATTATTATTAAACCATAATTATATAATATATCTTACAGTATTATGTTTGAATAAAATATGTAAAGTTAATTATGACTTATTTGTTAGTTCCTTTGGGAGTTACTTTAGATGCAATAGGATCATTAAATGTTAAGGCAATAGCATGAAATGTTCCTTTCTTTACTTTCCATGTATATCTAACGAATATCATCCTGAAGTGTCTTTTTGCAATATCATTAAAAACATTTTAAAACGTTATTAATTTTATATTTACATATTAATGAAAATATAAGCTTTTATTTTAAAATCTCCGAAATCTTTTAAATTAAAAGATAATCCTAATATGAAACAAATGTAAGAGCAATTTTACCCATAACTCCCAGAGAGAGACAATCATAGAATTCATAGAAATCAGAGAAACAAGGAGAAAATCATATGTAATATGAGATTTTTACTGAGATACATTCATTATGGGACAAATATCGTTATCATTTGTTACTGAATATTTTCTTAAATAAATAATGCATATATGTACGTAAAAGAAAACATCAATATTTTAATTTTTATGTGATTACGGCATAAAAAGGCCTACAAATGACAAATAATAATAATAATAATAATAAATTAAAAAAAAATTAGTTACATCTTTTTTTATCAACAGTTTCGCATAAAGAGATTTACAAAATAAAATTTTTAGATAGAAATTTAATATTTTATTCTTAATATTCTATTAATATTTTAAAAAAAAACACTTGAGGCATATAATTTTACACACACCGGCATATAATTTTCCAAATATTGTCACCAATTTTTTTTTTTTTACTTCCAAAATAATGTAAAATTAGTTGAGAACCCATAAACACAATTTAAGACACAGAGACATTTGTGGCAATTTGGTGACATGTGCTAATCGATCATTTTCTAATTATTTGCAAACCTTCAAAAAACATTTCTGCAATGTTTCGTAGCTAGACTTTCAGTATTTATTAAATCCAAGTTAGTGTTCACATTTATTAAATCTTAAATAATTAATTAATAAACACATAGACTGATTTTTGGAAAGAAACAATTGTAAAATAACATATAATGAAGCAACATGTTAAAATGCATGTTTTAACCCTTTCCGGCACAGAAAAATTCTGTTCGTAAAATGAGAAATTACTTACTGACACCGGAATTTACAAACGACTTTTTAGAAAGTAAGAACTTCTTATTTTAAGCTTTCATTCTAGAAACAAAATTTTATTAAAATATTCTTGGTGCCCAATGCACGTTTGTAATTAAAATTAGGTGTGCCCGGAGTGGGACCACTGTGCCGGAAAGGTTATTGAACATTTACAATATAATGATTAATAATTAAACAACAATATGATAAAAAATAAACAAAATATAGCTTTTCCTAGCTGTTTAGAACTTCTAATACACCTGTATAATTTTAAATAGTTTTATATAACGTAAAAGCATTAAAATTTCACGTAGTGGTAATAATTTTATTAAAAAATGTGAAAATCGGTTAAAAATGCTTAACACTAGAACCACCATGAGCCGTCATTTTGACGGTTACCAAATGAATATATTCCGATTCGAACCAGAAATTTCTTTTTAAAATAAATTAAATATAAAACTCACTGAAATACGTTAAATGAATAAGTTAAGTTGTTATAAATAAAATTTCTGGTGTGAAATAGTTTTAAAAAACTTGAGTAAAATTTTCGGTAGTTCTAGTGTTAAATACATATAAAATATGTAAGATATATTTGTGAAAAAAGTTTCTTATGGATATAGTTTAAAATATGTGTAGATATATAAATGAAGAAGTAATCATTAATTTATAATCAATACTACAAATTTTGTATTTTTTCTTACTGGTTCCTTTAAAAAAATAAAATTACTTTTGCAACTTATGCAATTTCTGCATGGAAAATCCTATACATGTAAACAAGAAATGCAAAAAAATTATATTTGCATTTGCTTTTATCTTTTCAATTAACATTGTCGAGTAAATATAATTAAAAATAATAATTTTTAGATAGAAAATAAGTATACCGCCGATATTATGGGAATTTTTTTTTCTCATTTAAGATACTTTCTTATTTATTTTAAGATACTTAAAAATTAAAACAATTACTTGAATTTTATAAAATAATTTCGTCTGAAAAAGTTACTAATGATAGTCTGTATTGCACTAACGAATAGAGAAAATGAATATTTATTTTTCTTTTATATAGCAGATCTTAATAAAATATGCTGATAATGAGTAGAAAAATTATGTGACATTTTATTACTCTTTCCACGTGTGCGCATTCCGATTTTAAAAGTGCATTCAGAAATGCGGTTAGGATATTTTTATAAACTCTGAATGCTATTTCTAAATGTAGCAATTTATCTTCGTTCTTTATTTCCCTAAGGTATTTTCCAACGTAGATACTTGGACAGACGTAACTCGCCTGATTCTGGGAAAACTTGGTATTTTTTTGATTTGCTGAATCTTCAGTAGGGACATTTTCAAGATAAATGAATACACTCGGGAGATGGGGGAAATCGTGACGCATTGGCTGTTACTGGCGAAGCTGTAGATCAATGTAGAAAATATGATGTAAACAAGCTAGATTTTCTCAGGATAGAAAGATGATATAAGAAAATGATTTTGGAAGAGTTTATCTGACTTATTCGCTATAAATCTGTAAACATATCCCTTGCATTTAATGCTATGTATAGCAATAGATATTTTATTTTAACCGTAGCTGTGTGAATGTTTATAGACCTAAAAATACAATGAATGAAGACTTTGTTTTCTGTTAATTGAGATGATAAATGTTATTCATGTTATTTTTATTAGGTTTTTTTTTTATTTGAAAAAAGTTGTATGTAACAAAAACTCTGCTTTTCATGGAATTTAAAAGAGAGTACTATTTTTACTCAGTGGAATAAGAAAAAAAAATATATTATTAAAATTTTGATTAGAACGTCGTATAATATTAGAACATGTCATATGAATGTTTGATATTACAAAAAACAAATTATATAAATTACTATAAGAAACAAAATAATAATAAATAAATAAATTTTTTGTGGAATTATATATACTACAAAATTACTATCTTCTCCTTAACATTAGTTGAAAATCAATAGCTAAACTTGTTATCGAAATATTGCAAAATTAAATTTCAGTCTTCATATTTCTACAATTATTTCCCCTTTTCCTCCTTCTAAAATTAAATTTCTAGCATTTAAAACATTTTAGTTTCCATGCTTTGTTTAACCTGCCGATAAACTTAATTTTTCTTCTAGTAAATAAAGTATTCCTATATGGAATGTGAGAATAATTGATTGTCCAATTGATTACTTATCTAGGATCTATAATGTACTTTGTAAAAATTTGTAGACATCGGCTAAATACAATTTTAACAATTAAAATTTATAAAGAATATAAAACCTTATCTAAATCCGTTATCGATAAAGACTTATGGAAATGTGGCTAAATGAAATGCATTCAAGATGCACGCAGTGCATCCTGTCATTTTTGGAAGATATTGATTCTGAGAACCCATATACAGAATATACAAAAGATATTGTTTAAAATCTGAAAAATAACTGCAAACGAGAAAGTTGAATTAAACATATATGTGTCAAGGAATAGTTTATTTGACAATTACCTATCTACTATTCACTAATTTGTCTTGGGATTTCCGATCAGTAAATAACGTAATTTATCTTTCTTTAAGACTATTTTTTAGGAAGGGGGGGGATTCTGGTAATTTTAATAATTTCTTTAATTTGTTTTCCTGCATTTTCCTTCTATTAGCTCTAAATCTTCTTATTTCATGTTGCACAGACATTTTTTGTTACTTATAAAATGTCTTTCAGTACCCTACTTTTATGGGTGCATTTGCTTCTCTATCACAGGACACCTTCATTCAAACAACTAACATGCTACTTCGGATTGTCACATTTATTGTGTTTAGTCTCATATTTACATCCCTCTTTGTTATTATTTAGATGAAGAAAATAAAAGTTCTGGGTAGATTCACTCAAGCGTTTTCCGTGCGCGTTTTTTATTTTCACTTGCACACAAGAGGCGATTTTATGTAACTGTAGAATTTATTTTCTCTATTTATATTCATATTCGATACTATTCCTGTAATTGTATTGCTCAATAAACTTATTTCTTCAAACCTATCTTCAACAATTTACTGTTATCTTTCTTTTTCCAGCAATTCGATTGGAAAATGAATCTGTGTCTTCAAGCCGCTTCTTCAACTTTATATATTTCTAAGAACTAAAATAACTTCTTAAAACACCATAAAAACTTTAAAATGCGCTAGGCCTTTCGAAAGATCTGAGTCTTTCTTCGTCAGGCGCAAAAAGACGTGCGTCTACTATGAAAGCAGCAGCAAGACTGAAATGAGAAGTAAGGGAGAGGAAACAAGCTGATGCAACAGCCAACAGGAAAGTAGAAAACAACAGCCAATAGGAAAACAGAAGACAACAGCCAATCACAGAAGAGTAAAAACAAAACAATAGAGAATACAAAATAGAAGGGGAATAAGAAAGTGAAAAAAAAATAAAAAAAAATAAAAAAAATAGAATAAATAAATATATAAAATAAAATGAATAAATAATAAATAAATAAATAAATAAAACTTAATTTGAAAAAAAATATTTATTTATATATTTCAACAAAATGTCTTTATATGTATGTGAATGTCTCTCTCTATATATTTTCACTGACGACAATAGGCTGAAGGTTATCGAAACTAGTAAGCAATATTTGATGGCTCCTTTGGTGTTCTAAAGCTGTTTATTTACTTATTCTATATAGTGACAAGTCTTATCTCAAATTTCAAAGAATATTTCTATTTTTACATCTTTTTATCAAAATCTAGAACTTTTACTAAAAGGTTTTAAAAATGTTTCCTGCCAATAGCGAATTTTCAAGCAGTAAAACTACTTCCAAGCAAATTTTTTATTCAAAGTTTTAATGAACTACATTATCCGTAGAGTTACATAGTATATTCTCCGTCTTTTATGAAAGCTATATATTGTCCCATATTTTTCATCACTGTAGGATAAGAAACAAATATTTATTCTACTTCAGTGAAGGGTTTTGTTGCACAATTGTATCATGCACGTGCATAACGTGTAACCCCTTGGGGACGAGCGACACGTATACGTGACGCATGAGGTGCTCTGAATCCTCGATTATTCCCACCAGTAACTTTTTATTGTAAACTTTGCCTTATTTAATGACAGCATTTCTCAGATTCAATTAAGCGAAAATTTCTGTTTTGAAAAACCGGTGGCAAAAACCAGTAAAAATTCTGTAAAGGACACTCGCCGCGAAGGGGATAATAAAATGAACACCAGAGCAGAGACTTCCAAAAAATAATCCACAACTCTAAACATAAACATTTTATCCGTATTAAAATATTTTGAACAATAATGAAATATATTTAAGCAAGGCAGAAAAATCATGCGTTATACTTAGATTATGAAATATCTTTTAACACGTTCAGACTACATTACCTCAAATTCAACTTTTGATACAATGAAACGCATAACAAGAACACAAATAACATAGTTAAAAATGCCATTTCAGCAATAACTACACATAGAAAAGCCAGCAAAAAATTAAGTTTTAGCAATTTTCGTCAATAAATGAAGAAAAGAGATATCGAAATAAAAAAAATTATAAAATACATACCGCAATTGAAATTGAAATGTCTGAAATGGAGTTTTCCTTTTAAGTTGTGTTATATATTTTTTTATGAAAGTAAATCACATATAATTTTTTTTTTCTTTCCCGTGATTTCTCATACATCCGCTATTGAACATCATATAGACTAATCATATAACCCTTAAGTAAATGGTAAGGAAATCTCAGAATGACATTTTCTGACATTAATTTGATCTTACTTTAACCAGAATTGAATTTTCTGAAATAGGTTGTATTTCTGAAATATAGTAAGCTTTTAGCTAGAATCGGGAAGAAAACTATCTCCGCATCTGTTAAATTAGTTCTCCGGACTGTCTCTTGTTAAATATTTAAATGTCAGTTGATTGGTGGTTTTCATTTCATAAAGCAGTAGATTAGGATTTTCACACTCTTACTGTAATTAAGGTCACTGCTGAATGGTGTAGAAGGTGGAATTAGTTTCAAATATGCACTTGATACATTATTCATCTCAAGGATGAATTATTTTATAATGGAAGAAAAGCATGTTTTACACTTTAAAGTACACATACGTTGGATTACTAAGAGAAAATAATGTCAAATTAAGAAAAAAAAACATTAATTTAAAAATTGCTAAACGAACGACATATTGGATTTACAAGCAATAAAAATTATTAATAATGGTTGTTAAATATTTTTTGCAGTGATTTAATCTTTGAATAAGGTAAAGCTAGGAGAGTCTGCGCACAATTCAAAATAATAAGAATAAAAAATCTAAATATTAATTTTTTGCTAAACTATCCATGAATAATTTTTACTTCATTTGTATTTTATGCACTTCCATTGCTATTTTGTTGTTATGTTGTAATTTAATAGAACAATTATAATAAAAAAAAGAAAGTTATTTTGCTCAATCTGTCCTTACAGGGTTGGTGTGATTGCGCACATGGGTAGGAGAGATTGTTACTAATAATAATTACAATTAAATTGTTAACAATAAATGACATTGTTGTAAGGTTTTTGTGAACAAATATTATTGTATTAGGAGTGAATATTTGAACCTAATTATTAAAGAATAAGAAAAAGAAAATAATTTTAAAAACGATTAAAAAGTTTTAATTAAAGGAGGGAATAATTAAAGAATCAGAAAAAGCAAGTCCAGATAAGATTACAAAATAACATTAAGTTACTTAAAAACACGTTTAACTTAAAGTTAGTCCATTTTCATTTTTCATTTTTTATGCAAATTTACCAATAAGCTGCGTAATCTCTCCTAGCATGGAAACTAATGGGAACAATGCGCCATCTCTCCTAAGTAGCAGATGCGCAAACTCTCCAATTTCGGTAGGAGAGATTGCGCGGCCTTTTATTTAGACATGACCGCTACTAAAACGAACCGTTGATGTTCACATTGTTAGTCTAGATTACTAGCTTATGAGAAATCGTTTAAGTTAAAAATATTTTGTACTACTGACATTGTATAGAAATTCTGATGAATAGCTAGGAAAATTCAAGCACTTACTTTGGGAAAACAAAACAAAATAGCAATGCTTTATCTTAGACGCCCCAAACAATCAACGTACACTTTCAAGTAGACATTTCACTACTGCTGTTGTACAACTACCTGAAGACGCTGCGCGCTCATTCTACTCCTTCCCCCCGAACCTCTTTGTGCGCAATCTCTCTAACCACGCCTTCTCTCCTGGCTTTACCTTACATTCACACAAATAGAAAGTAAGAAGATTGGAAAATCATGCGTCAAGCATAAATTATTAAACACTTTCCAATACATTCGGAATACTTTAACAAAACTTTACAGTATAATGTGATGACAGATGATGTGTAAGTAAACAATTTGGATAACTTATAACGCACAATGTCAGCAATTATCCTCAATAGTCGAAAAAGTTTCCTAAATATTTCGTGCTACCCTGTATAGGTTCTATACATGTGTATATATACTACATAGTATTCTAAAATTTACTTCAGCTAGGAAACATAGAATAGGGGAAAATTCTTCTACAGAAAATTCCATCAATAAGCGGAAAAGCACCCGAGATCATTTGTGCAGTCTTATATAGGATCTATAAGAAATTTTTTTTATAAAAAGGATTTTAATTTATATGTTACTAAAATAGACGTAAGATTAGACGTAACATATAAATTAAAATCATTTTTATAAAATGTTATTCTTATATTGAACAAACAAAGGCGAATCTTTCGTTTCGAATTTTATTACTTATATAGGATCTATAGAATTTATATACACCAAGTAATACGCATAAAAGGAGTGAAATTGAAAAACGGGTACTCGGCTGAAAATGCACTTAGGGCAATTATTATTTATATACTGTAACCAAAGTATTTTGTGTGTCCTTGTAATTGAACGGTAAATGCTCTGCACACCATATTCTATAGTAAGAATCTTGTAGCGCGCTTCAGGGATGTATATCAATTAAAATATGTTTGAAATAGTGTAACATTATTGAAGTACACCTCAAACGAATTATTGTATGTATCGAATTCTTTTCATTGCCCTCTAGATGAACTATAAATGCTACACACATCCTTTTCAACACTGAACTAGCCACAGTAATCCTCAATAATATATATTAATGGCATGGAAATCCCAGTATATTTACGTGAGTTAGTGTATGTACAGACGGAAGACAGACAGACTAACCGAATTCCTAAATATGTTTCAACTCTGTTGGAAAGTATTTCAAAAATATATATGCCGTATTTACTCGTGTAATGCCGTGTAGAAAGTATACGAAAAATGTATTTAGAAATCGTGAGAGCGCGTGATGCACGAAAATTTTATATCTGAAGACTGCTGCTGTGGAGCTTCCCATCATTGGTCTTTGTACATAACATTTTCGCATAACTATTTTCTATTTAAATAAAGAGAATTATGAAACAAGATCACTCTTCCATGTAATTTTATTACATGTGGAGTAATAACGGAAGCATAAATCACCCATATTAATAATGAACTATTTGTTGGACGTTAAATCGCCAGGTTTTAATATTTTATGTTTCAATAAATCAATTTTGCTTTTATCACTAATTCAGGTATCATATATATATTATTTCTCCTTTCAACATCCCTTTTTCTCGGAAAATACGAAACGCAGAACGACGAATGAGATAGCATATGAAAGGATTTTGCACAGGCTTCTGACATAGCACACTTAACATTTCGTTAAAACATGTTTTTGATTAAAATTTGCTGAAAATTAAAATTTAAATCGGCATAGTTTTCATGAAAGAAATGAAAGGTTTTCCTTAAATTATTGTTGCCACAAAAATAAAATACCAAATTATATGATGGTCTACAATTATTATAAAAAACACCGCACGGGTTTATTTTATATTTATGATTAAAAAGCGAAATTGAAATTGAAATGTTTAGATTTATATTTCTATGTCCAATGTTTTCCCCGAAGCGGATGACGTCATCCTCTAATGCAGTTAAAATACAAATGTTAATTTTTTTTTTTTTTTTCGCGCGTGCATTTTGCAATCTTGGATCATTTTTTACTATAACATTGATCGAATAAATTAGATGATATTCTGGCTTGACTAAAAACTAAATGTTGTTTGCAGATATTTTTATCCTTACTTTTTCTTTAGAAGTTAAAACCGGCATCTAAGAAATATTACATATTGATGAAAAATGGTACTTCTCTATTATCCCGTCGACCACTTTTCATAACAAAAAACTATCGCCAAATAAACGGGAGAACGTTGCCATTGGAATAAATAAATAAATAAATAAAATATAAGAATTTAAGGACACAATTGTTATTTTAATGAATGAAATAACTAATAAATCAGTAAAACATAATGAAAAATACACGCAAATGTCGAGTTAAAAACCACTTGATGACGTAACAAACATGTATAATGCTTCTGACATCAAGTAAATGGGATTGCATTTTTGGCGGTTAATCTTACAGTTTGGCGATAGTTTTTTTTTATGAAAAGTGATCGACGGGATAATAGAGAAGTACCTAAAAAATATTAGATTTCAGTGCGAAATCCTCGCACGGGCCCTCTGGTAAATTTAAATATGCAAAAAAAAAGATGCTTGCATTTTGTAGTTTTCTATGGACTTTAAATTGATAATTAAAGATTTAAAGAATTGTCTAATTCTACAGAGAGAAGAGTATCCTGACCAGGAGTCCAACATTGGATTTTTGGTTTAACGTGTCAGTGTTCTGCTTAACTGAGATACCTGATTGATTCAGAACAACACAATTTGCTGTCTCATTGGAATTTTGCTGTGACCGTTGTAGAGATGAACCTTCGTGCCATGGAACTCAAATGCCCATGGAATACACATTAACCATATTAATGATGAACTTTTTGTTGGATGTTAAATTTTGAATCACCAAGGGTAGCTCAGATGATGGATCATTGACAAATTAAAGGAAATGTCCTGGTTTCAATTCCTAGCCTGGATAATATTTACTCTGTTAGATATAAAATTTCCTTCAAACTTTAGCCTCTAACGTTAACTTCATAATTCATATGGTTGATATATGAGGTTGTTACATATGGAAATTACTTTTTTTATATGCAGCGAGTTTATTAAAATAAAATTGATTACTAACCATGGTATTTAAAATAGCTTCTTTACACGTTAAAGTGTATTTTCAAAATTATAAATGTCATTTTTCTTGCATTTTAATTTTCCTAGAATTCATTTATATTTATATTTTTGCAACTTTTTCTCATTTTTTTTCAACAGATTTGTTTATTTTTTTTTAATTTATTTTTTTTAAATTAAGTTTGTCTTTTTTCATTTTAAGTAATAATGAAATTATGCATTTTCTATCTTTTTGAAATCTTTAACAAAAAATTTATTGTGATGAGACACATAAATATTAACTAAAATATTATATATTAAATATTTGTAAATAATCAACGGGTGTAATTTTCAGTGTACCTAGATTTAAAATAAATATATTTTTAAGAATAATAAATGTTAGAGAACATTGAAGCATGGGAAACTTTTCCCACATTTTTCGATATTTTTATACTTTTTCCTAAAACATATAAAAGCTGCATACTACACAAACTATGAATAATATCATGCTTCCAAAAAATACACTTTTATCCAGATAAGATTTAAATAATGTGACTGCTCAATACTGTAAATAAGTGTTACGTTCATTTTATTTTATATTTTCATATTCTAAACATTTTTATCAATGTATACTTTTAAAAACAACCAAATAAATATGCGAATAAATGAATGCAAGATTAGTCTGAAAATGAGAAATGTTTGATATACGGAAACTCATTGATTAATCCTGCTTACCTGAGGTATTTTCACTGGATTTTTTTTTAGATTCTGTATTCAAATATCCAGTCTTTGAAGCTCTGATTGGGTATTTAGTATATTCAAACTCTCCGCTACAAGTGTAATTCTGTAATTGTAAGCATCATTAATTATTTACTTTAAGCCTTTTGAATATTTGAATTTCAATTTTAAATATAGTGAAATATTCCACAAAAATAAGTTGTAATATAAATGAAAGGATTTTAAATATTTACATATCAACTTTATGAGAAATGGAAAAAAAAATGTATGCAATTTTCTTATATATATTTGCAAAAATCGAAGTAGTATTGGAAATAAAATACCATTTCTGCGTCTTCGATATTTTTATCTATTTTAAAATTTGTTTATGTTTAGACAGTTATATGACTGGAAGATTAATAATTTATATGACTGAATTTTATATTAAAACCCTTCACTGCACGATTTTTATTTTCTTTATGAAGAAAATAATTTGATTACTTTAAACAATCATAAATACAGGAAAATTAACGAAAAAAATCAATCTTCATTTATTTTTTTTAAATATGAATTTTACGGTATGTGCCATATGTGTCCCAAAGTACACATTAGATATTTACCGTTTTGTGTCATATGTGGCACAAAACCCAAAATACTTGTATATTAAATATACAAAAAGAGTCTTATATGTATTCAAATGCTTTAGCTGGTATTTAAAATGTACAAAAAGTAAAATTTAATATCATAAATTGTAAAATACAGATTTTAAAAAGATATGAAGGGAAAATATATACAGAAAATAATTTTACAATACAACAAAGTATCATCAGAAGGCAAATCAAAAGAAATTCTTTATAAGGAGTGTAAAAGAATTGTTTTAAGAGCAAAAAAGTTCCATAAGTTCATTTCTGAACAAATTCAGAGTAACAATTTCGATCTCGATTTATGCATAAAGCTACTCCATACTTTGAACACTTTATGAAAGTTTTGAGAGTACAGTTTGGAAGTTTGCATCTTTTCTGTTTCCATGTATTTCAGCCAATGGTATACACAATCTAATCTTAAATCTTTGACGGGCATTGCTGTTACATAACCTTTTATATTTCATGGCTATAATTCCCTTTCTACTTCAGAAAAAGAATTTTCCTGTGTGTATTGATGTAGCAATAACCGCTTCATGTTTAACATTTGTCCACCCATCCAGCATCAAAGTAAAGCTATTAGCATTCCCTTGAATTTCTTTTTAAACTAAATCATCAACTTCGGAAGATGCTACTTGGGCGTGCTCCGAGACCTTCTTGGGCGTGCTCCGAGACCATCTTGGGCGTGCTCCGAGACCATCTTGGGCGTGCTCCGAGACCATCTTGGGCGTGCTCCGAGACCTACTTGGGCGTCCTCTTTCAGCAATTGGTGTTTCGCTTCCAATCTTACAAAGGCAGATTGCAACCTCTTCCCTGAATTTACCCACATAAATTTTTAATAAGGGATTATTTGCTTACAATTTTTTATATAATATCTATGAATTTATCATTACAACATCCAGTAGACTGTTGAAAACTCGAAAGTAGTACTTTTTAGGTCTCATTTATTTCTATATCTTCCTAAATGGATGTCTAGTAAGTCTACTCCACGCATGTGTTTATTGTATTGCTTTACCACAAAAGGACAAGATATATCAGTCTTTTGATTCAGCTTTTTATCGAAACAAGGAATATTTTATATAGGGAAACTCCCAACAAATGCTGACAAGAAATTAACTGACTTATTATCCAACCATGTAACACATGATATTTCTGTAATGTTAATGCATGCTTTACTTGTTCTAAACTATATCCCCTTTTTTCCTTTTTCATCTCAGATTCCAAAGGAATCTTTCAATTAGGAATTCTATTGTGTCACAATTTTCCCAATGAAAGTATTCCGTTCTATAATAAGAATTCAAGTAAGGGTAATGAAATGTAGTAGTTATCAAAAACTTATGATATTGATTTCGTTGAATTTACCTACTGAGACGCACAACAACATTTGATGCGGACTCTAAATCTGGCTCATTAGGCGGTCGTATGGCACCATTTTCCTGGCTACTATATAATTCAAAATCAAAACCACTTATACAAACACATAAAACAAGGCTTAGATGCACTATCTACCCGGAGTCCGCCATCTTGATTTTGTTCCTTGGAGTAATGATATACATCCGATATTTAATTAAAAGTATAATGGTGCTTGATATTTTCCTATATTTGATATTTATTTTCAACAAAATAGCCGCATTAAATAAAAGATTTAAACGAACAGGTGATACTGAATGGAAAATACTACTAAAGAAAGAAATAGCATTATATAAAAAACATATCAAATCAGAAAAGGCCAAATCTTGGCAAAAAATTTTTACACAAACTGTTGATAAATTTGGAAAAACATTCAAAATTGCAACAGCAAAATATACAACAAACCAACATTTTCTACATACGACATTTACTGGCTCTAATATATATTCCACAATTTTAGATACATTTACAAACTTGCTAAATCACCATTTTCCAACACAAGAAAATCCTAACCCTCCTTTATTTGACTTTGTAAGGGAAACACAAAATTCTCCCACCCCACCACTTTTCTCAACTAAAGAAATGAATTATGCACCATCAGAACAGAATAATTTTAATGTTGACAAAATTGATGCATTTTTAATCAAAAACTATAAAAGTCTTATTCGCGATCTTTTTAATAAATGTCTATCTTTAAATTATTTCCCAGAAAAGTGGAAAATTGCCCAGGTTATCTTTTTCGCAAAAAACAACAAAGACCCAAAGCTCCATTCATCCTATCGTCCAATTTTCCTACTCCCGATGCTGGAAAAGATAACGGAGAGATTAATTAAACACAGATTAATACATTACCTTGAAATTAACAATCACTTCCATGAAGAACAATTTGGCTTCAGAGAGGGACGAAACACTATTCAATTGTTACAAACCGTAAACGACAAGATTCGTAAAAATTATAGAATAACAAATATTGCATCTTGGTATCTTTTGATATACAGGGTGCATTTGACAATATAAATTGGGCTATCCTTGGCAAAGCAATACAAAAACTACCAATTCCACAATACCTGAAAAATATATTATTAACATTGTTAACAAAGAGAAAAAATATAATAGACTATCAGAGTATTAGCACACAAAGACAAACATACCAAGATTGGCAGCAGGGTTCCTATCTGGGTCCCTGCTCTGGCTGCTTATAGTGAATATTTTATTAATCACATATTCTGAAAAATTCCATAACTTAAAAGTTTTTTGTGATGATTTTAATATGATCATACCGGCAAATAGACGACGAGAACTTGAAGATAAATCAAATAAAATGATATCGCTGTTTTGTAATATCTGTACAAAACTAAAACTTAAAATATCGACAGACAAAACGTTATATATAATGCTGGGTAAAAACATTGCTAGGTAGCAGGGTGTTCTTGAATTTGGGGATATTCCGCCGGAAGGGGACGCTGTGATAGAGATTTTTGTTCCATTTCCATTATTGTATCATCGAAAATTGTATAAAATTTTCATAGAATTGAAACAAATTTCATGTATATGTTTTGACTGTGGCCTGCAGGATCAGTTCCTGTTCAATTTGGTATATTCCTCCGGCAGGGAACGCTGTGATAGCCATTTAAATACTTCAAATTCAAACATATGTCAAACAAATTAGAAATCATAAAAGTATTTTCTGTTAAATGTTCAGGTTATATCCAAGGATTCCGGAGAAATTTTTGTTTTGCCTCTATCTTAAGAAATGGCTGAGATATAGCAGTTTGAGGTTTCAGGTTGGCTGATATTTTGAAACAAGAGATCAGGATTCCTCCATAAACGAATTTAATTTATGAGTTGTGGTGAACGTGGTTTCTAGAAAATTTTCTTTCATTGTTGTACGCATCGCATCGTTCCAACACTATATATTCATATTTGCCAGCGTCGAATTCTCGTTAAACTTGGCGACACTTGGCGAAATATCGACAAATTAGGCGACAAAAATAGGTTCCCTTAAATGAAGCCAACTTGGCTATAACTGACTAATTTGGCAATAAAAATAGGTTGCCTTTAATGAAGCCAACTTGGTATAACTGACAAACTTGGCGCCATTTCCATTCAAAATAAATATTGACGAGAACTGGGAATGGATATTTAGTAATCGGGTTCCACGCATTTTAGCTTCGTGTTTTCCAGTAAAATTCGCCAAAATCTTAAAACCAAGGAATAGGGAGGCTATCTTTTCCTGCCGGTACAGGTCAGCAGGACTTTTCGTAGTTGTGTTGTACATTGGCTGCTAGTGCAGCGAAGGATGCTTTGACCCTACGCGACGATTCGCAAACAGTTAACGTACAACAGAATAACGCAAAATATTTATTTTATTGGTGATGTGATAGCTAATTTAAAGTACTATTAATATGTATGAGATAGAAAAAATTTTGAGATTGAAACATCCGACTAGTTTTTTTATTTTATTTTTATTTTATTTTTATTATTTTTTTTAATCAGGTTATTTTTCTTTTAGTCTCCCTGAGCCTCTTGATTTTCATAAATACAATCTATTTAAATTATAAATATATTTTCTTTTTAATTGTAGTAACAATAGGGCATTGATAAATATATTATGATCTCAATACTTCCTTTTTCTCTGCAATAATTCAAATTACCCGACTGCCGCAAAAAAATCATATTTTTTTTTTAATTAAAATTAAAATATAAAAAATATATATATATTTAAATAATTAGATGGAACCTATCTTCAAATGCACAGCTTTCAATTAAAATAAATAGTTATTAAAATTGGTTCAACAGTCGAGATGACAAAGGGAAAAAAACGGCTTGTGTTTGGAATATACAGATAATTTTGAATATATAGTCATGATTTTTTAGAATAAATGTATCTCCACATAATATTTAAATATTATGCAAGTCCAAATCACAACAAAATGTGCTAAATTTGTTTGATTGTATCTTTCCATATTCTAAACATATAGATGAATGCATACTTTTAACATACACATATGGAAATAAATAAATACGAAATTAGTTCCGAACCGAGACATGTTTGTTATTCTAAAACTCGTTGAAATCTGTTTGCCTAAGGTACTTTCTATTTGATATATTTTTTTAATAATCTGTGCTTGAATTTTCAACCTTTGAAGCTCTGATTACGTATGTATTATATTCAAACATTCTGATACAAGTATAATCCTATAATTGTATGCATGAAATATTATTTTCTCTAGGAGTACCGAACTTTTGAATTTCATTTATAAATAAAGTGAGATTTTCTATTATATAAAATATAAATTTTCAAAAGAATTTACTCACTTATAATTTTTAAGGGGGAAAAAATACCTTTAAATATTTTCATATGATCTGAAAAAAAGGAGAAACGTTTTGTATGCATAAAAAATTTTCGATATATTTTTAAAGTTTGAAGTATTGAAAGTAAAATATATCACTTCTTATTTTTTAGTTTTCCAACTTTAAATTTATTAATATTGAGATATTTATATAATTACACGTTTTAAATACTACTGTGATGCGTCAAATCGTCGCGCACAATTCGCGGCAGCGTCAATTCGGCACAGCGTCAATTCGTCGCGGCGTCAGTTCATCACAGCGAGAATGTTTTTGTAGACGATGATGATAAATCCCTTGCTGAGTGCTGAATCAGTTTCTGACTAGTGCATTAAACATGTATTTTTATTGGGAACTTCCCAAAAACCGCATATAAAAAGATCTTCTCTATTTTAATAATTGATATTTTTAGTGTAAAGCAGTAAAAGGAGAAATATATATATAAATATTTTAATCTACATCTAAAATCGACCTTTAAATTGTTAGTTAATATTTTCTATTTCCGAAAGAAAGGTTAAATAAATTATCATTAAATAATATTAATAAATTAATTTTCTTTTATGAGTATCTCCTTCTAAAACATTTTCGCTGCGATGATTTGACGCAACGACGAATTGACGCTGCGAAGTATTCACGCCACTAGGAATAAACGGCAGGACGTATTGATGCTGCGACGAATTGATGCAGAACCAAATACTACTGAAAATAAAGTTTTTAAGAATAAATTTACATTCAGATAACATTTAAATAATACTGTAGTCGAAAGCACGAAACAGTTGTTACATTTATTTTATTATAACTTTCCATATAACATATTCATAATTGCATACTTTTATAAGTCATCGTAATTATAGTAATTAAGACTCACTGTATGTAAAACATTCAATTTCTTCATTTTCCATTTTTAAGTTTTTTTTATGCTGATATTAAGATATTTATATGATTGAAAGTTTTAAATGTTAATAATGTCATGGTTTTTTTAGAGTGGATTTCCCTCCTGAAAATATTTAAATAACATGGACATTTAATTCACGAAATAAAATTAACTTTTTTACTGTATCTCTTCATATTCTAAACATATTTATAAATACATAACGCACATGTAAATATGCAATTAAATAAATATAAAATTGTCGCAAAACAGAGAATTTTTTTTCTATTAAAAAAATATTGATTAATCATCTTTACATAAGACATTTTCGGTTTGATTTTTTTTATGTTATGTGTTCAAATTTTCAACCCTTTTAGTTCTGATTTCATATTTAGTATATTCCGATTTTCCGGTACAAGTGTACTCCTGTAATCAGTTTCGTGTTTTAATCAAGGCATGGTAAAACGTGTTTCTTGCCGTTAAAAACATGACAAAAATTGTACAAACCGGGTAAATACTGTTAAATTCTGTCTATTTACCAATAGATATTAGCTTATTGTTTAAATTTGATGTATGTATTATTTATGCATTATAATAATCAAAATATAATTGTGTAACATAAATTTATCATTTATTATAATAATTAGAATTAGGTGCCATTAAATGATATGCATATGCAAATACCAATAGACATAGAGATACGTAAGTGACTTTCACCAGCTAAATGATAGTAGTTTAGTAATATTCTTTTTACTAACAAAATATTTTTTATGAGAATATGGGAAAAAAAAAGATTTGACAGCACTGTAAAAAAGACAGATGTTTCCTTAATGTAGGAAAATATAATATAATCACTAACAAAAATATACAGTAACATCTTCCGATTTAACCACGATTTCGAAAAGCGTTCTTTATCTTTAAAAACCCCGGAAACTAATATATTTTCAAGATTTAAAAAATCACTTAAAAAACTACTGTATTGCTGCCACTGATTTTCAGAAAGCCTTCCGATTAGTTTTTACAGTGTATTATTCAGTTTTTTCAACCCTGAATATTGTTTTTTTGAATGCCTCAATTCGGGAGAAAAAATTTTCATGTTGAACAAATATGTTTTACAGATAAACCTTATAAATTAACAGCATAAACATTAACATTAAAATTATTATTTGTTTGGTATTCTTGCCCGTGTAACTTCTATTTCGCAACTCAAAAAGTTTAATTCAGATTTGATAGCATTCTAAGAAGCGATATTCCGATTTGAGAAAACTGATTAATACTCTATAAAAACTACTCGTGAAAGTTTTCGAAACCCAGTGGCAGCAAAAGAAACTTTGTTTTAAAAATGTTTCTTTAAATCTCGAAAATATATTGGTTTCTCAGGTTTCTAATGATAAGAAACACTTCTCGGAATCGTTGGTAACTCGGAAGAGGTTATTACATATTTCCTTTCATCGTTATATTATATTTCTGTAGATTTAGAAACATTTGTCTTTTTTTTACAGTGAAGTAAAAATATTGAAACCTGCCTGTCACCAATGAATAAAATATTCTTTATATATTAATTAATTAATTATTCAGCAGAGCAGAAAATTCGCTGTAAATTACTGAAATACAAAGGATGTGAATTAGGGTGGGTCGAAAAAACCGAAATTTATATAATCGAAACATAATAGTGCGTGAAAGTTGTCATTGGTAATAATGAATAAATTTTCAAAATATTACACCAAAGGGTTAATATCTTTTACCGCCGCAAGGGGGGCCAAAATTTCAAAAAATCGCAAAAAAAAAAATTATTATCCGACCATACCAATACAATTTCAAATAGAATGCAAAAGCTACATCAAGATGTTAGTAATCTTCCAATAGAATTTTATTATGGTGAAATCATCTCTATTACCGCCGCAGGGGCGGCCAAAATTTTGTAAAAAACGGCAAAAATTTCAATTTTCCGTTTTTTACAATTTTTCCAATTTTTGTTATATGTCTACTATTAAAAAAATCTACATTATATCTAGTAATAACTAATACTTGTTTGATAATTTTGATGATGTGAATTGCCAACCAAGGGCGAGAGGGGCCCGCCCCTCCTAAATTTGGGAAAAAGGGGCTTTTTGAAGAAATTTTTGCGATTTTACGGTAATTTTGGTGATTTTTTTGGCAGGGGGGTCCTCTTACGTAAATTTCCCTTCATTTTTCACTTTTGCCCCCCGTCCCAACAAAAACATCCCTAAAAAGTTCCGGAAAATCCCCAAAATCCCTTCAAAAAGCCCCTTTCTCTCAAATTTAGGGGGGGGCTGGCCCCTCTCGCCCCTGGTTGGCAATGCCATGATGAAAATTGCTAGACATTTATAAGTTATTACTAGCTATAGTGTAAATTTATTTAATTGTAGACATATAAAAAAAATAAAAAAATTAGAAAAAACGAAAATTGAAATTTTTGCCGTTTTTTTCAAAATTTTGACCGCCCTTGCGACTGTAATAGAAATGATTACACCATAATGAAATTTTACTGGAACATTACTAACATCTTGATGTAGCTGTTGCATTCTATTAGAAATTGTATTGGTATGATTGGATAATTTAATTTTTTTTTGAAAAAAACAATTTTTTTGCGATTTTTGTAAACTTTGCCCCCTTTGCGGCGGTAAAAGATGTTAACCATTTGGTGTAATATTTTGCGAATTTATTCCTTATTACCAATGGCAACTTTCCCGCACTATTACGTTTCGATTATATAAATTTCGGTTTTTTCGACCCACCCTAATTTGAATTATCATTTTACTTAACAGCGCGTAACCAACAGAGTGAAAAAATGTCCAGACCGAGGATCCAAGATCGAACCCCGGTCTGGACATTTTTTCGCTTTGTTGGTTACGCGCTGTTAAGTAAAATGATAATTCACATCCTTTGTATTTCAGTAATTCACAGCGAATTTTCAGCTCTGCTGAATAATTAATTAGTATATAAATATTCACCGATACTGGGTTTGATTTGTCTCATGTATGCCACTAGGAGTTGCGCTCATGATTCCATCTTGTGCTGCAAGGTTGTAGCCTAGCCATATAAGAGTGAGAGAATGCTAGACTGGATGTCGTCCGGATGGCTTAATTGGTAAAGCACTCGGTGCGCTATACCAAGGGATCCGGTATCGAACCCCGGTATGGACATTTTTTCATTCGGTTGGTTGTGTGCTTTTAAGTAAAGTGATAATTCACATCCTTTGTATTTAAGATATTCTTTTTCAAAATTTAGATATATTTGCAATAAATTTAGTAATAGACTTGTTGTGAAAACTACTAACTGCAAAACTATGTTTTATTATATAATAGTAAGAAGGGAATACACAGACATAGTTTGTCAGTCTGTATGCAACCGACTTGCTACATTTTGTGAAGTTTTACAATATTCTTCCACATTTTGCACATGGAGAATTTTGAAATTATCGTAACTTCAATTTTTAAAAAAAAATATTGCCTAAATTAGCGAAGGTAATTTCCAAGATCAGACCGCCGCAACTGGCGACAACTGTAAATTCTATAAGTTTTAAAATTCAACCGGGTAGGAGTGTTTAATATATCGGACAACCGCGGCAGTTTCAAGATCATTATATTTCTTTAACAATATTGTTCTTTTAATGGAATTATGTCATAAACTAGTCTGATGTGCCAATCTCAAAACTGACTTCTACCTCACACAGATTTCACATACACTAAAAAGAATCAGCAACAATTTATATCAAAGTCTAACTGAATCTAAAGTTTTATTAAATTCCGTGCACTAGTTCTTGAGATATGAATATTGCTAAAATCGTGTGAATCCTGAAAAATAAAGCATATCAGCGCCACCTGTTGGGAGATTTAGACCAAAACCTAATCAACAACAACTTATGGCAACATCTAACTGAATCTGAAGTTTCATGAAAATCCGTGCATTAGTTCTTGAAATATAATTATCGTGATAATAATGAAAAAAGTAGCATACCAGCGCCACCTGTTGGTCAATTTACACCAAAGTGTAAGCAACATATTTTTATATGTCAAGGTCTAACAGAATTTGAAGTTTGGTGGAATTTCGCGCATTAGTTCTTGAGATATAGCTATCGTAAAAATCGAGAAAAAAGTGGTATAGCAGCGCCACCTTTTGGGATATCTACACCAAAATGTAATCACCGTCTATATATGTCGAGGTCTAACTGAACCTGTAGTTAGGTGAAAATAAGTGCATTAGTTCTTGAGATAGAGCTATTGCGGAAATCGCGAAAAAAGCAGCATAGCAGCGCCACCTCTCAGGCAATTTTCACCAAAAACTAATCAGCATCAATTTATATCAGGGACTAACTGAATATAAAGTTTTATTAAATTGCGTGCACAAAATTTCAGACAGACAGACAGACAGAGTCACAGACAGATATTTTCTAAAAATGCTCAAATCGTGTTCAGGACCTTCTAAAACGTATAAATCCGTCGGAAACCGGAAGTCGAAAATTTTCATGAATCCAATTCTTTCTTCTTGTAAAGATAGAAGAAAGTAAAAATATAGAGCGTTTGACAATGATTTTTACTTTCTTCTATCTATAAAGAAAGTATTGTAATCGAATTTTTTTTTCGCTTCCGGTTTAAGATAGATTAACACGTTTAAGGGTCAAAGATCCTGAAAAACATGTTTTAACAAAATGTCTGTCTGTCTGCGTGTCTGTGTGTTCCATTTGTATCATCGAAAAGTGCACAAAATTATACATAGAATTGAACCAAATTTCATTTATATGGTTTTGGCTATGGCGAACAGGTCGCAGTTGAATTAGAGGATATTCCGTCAAAAGGGGGCACTGTACTATAAATTTGTGTCCAATTTTCATTATTGTATCATCAAAAGTGTATAAAGTTATGCATATAATTGAACCAAATTATATATATATATATTTCTGACTATGGCCTGGACGTCCCAGTTGTATTTGGTAATATTCCGCCAGAAGAGGGCGCTGCAATAGAAATTTTTGCTACATTTTCATTATTGTATCATCGAAAAGTGTATAAAGTTATGCATATAATTGAACAAAATTTCATATATATGCTTTTAGCTATGAACAGCAGTTCTAAGTTGAATTCTGGGCTGTTTCGCCAGAAGGGGGCGTTTCGATAGCAATGTATGGGCGTTTTTTTTTTCATTTTTCGTAGTTGTGTTGCACATCGACTGCTCATGCAGCGAAGGTTGCTTCGCCTCCATGTAACCCGGCGATTTTCAAACAGCTGACGTACAACAAAATGACGAAAAACATTGATTTTATTGATGCTGTCATAGCGAATTTTGATGAATTAACATCTATGAGGTAAAGGAAAGTTTTGAAATTGACACATTCAAATAGTTACTAATAGAATGTTTGTTTGTTTTTTAATGGCAAATTATTAATGATCAGTTTTCTGTTAATGATGGTAAAAATGTACTTAATGCTATTTTATTATTATTACTTCTTATATTTTACTAATACAACAATTTGCAATAAATGAATTTTTTTTCTAATGTTAGCCAATTAAAAGGAGCATATGCATACTTTAACATGCTATTAAATATAATTATAAGAAGTTTTGGGGTACATGTGTACTATACTGTTTAATATATTATGCATTTTGAATGTAAAATGAAAGAAAATGATAAATGTATTTTATAGAAAAGGTAGAAATATGTAATTAAAATTTATATATTTCATGATATGGATAAAACCATGGAAAAAACACGTTTTTCCAAAAATGGTAAAAACTATGAAATACTGGTAAAAACATTCATCGCTAAATACCTATTAAAACTGCCTATAAATATAATTGTCATTCATTATTGACTCTCATCATTTCGACATTTTGAATTTCAATTCTAAATAAGGCAATATTAAGCAGAATTTAGTCATTTATAAATTGTATGAAAGAAAATAGAACATTTGCATATGAACGTTAGGAGAAATGAAAAAAAAAATATGCATATAAAGAGTCTACATATTTGACAAATTTGAAGTACTGAAAATGAGATATACCATTTCTTAAACTTTCATTTTGTTTTATCTTTAAAAAAAAATTGCTAATGCAAGGATTTCGATATGACTTCAAAATTTAAATATTGATAATGACATGGTACCTGGGAGCAATTTTTTCTCCAGATAATATTTGAATAATATGGCAGTCCGAGGAATGAAAAAGAAATGTTAGATTTATTTTTTTGTATCTTGTTATATTCTACACATATTTATGAATGCATATATTCAGCGACGACCAAATAAATATGCAAATAAATGAATACAAAATTATCTCCAAAGCCGAGAGATGTCTGCTATTCCAAAGCTCGTTAATTAATTCTGCTTGCCAAAAGTATTTTAGCAATAAGTTTTGCATGTTTTGGTTCACATTTTAAATTTTTGAAACTCTCATTGCGTATTTAGTTCATTCAAAATTTCCCTTAAAAATGAAATCCATGCTGAAAATATAATTTATTATTCACTTTCTGAATGTTTTTAAATTTTATTTCTAATTATAGTGCAATATTTTAAAAAAGGAATATTGAAATGAATGTAGTAATTTTTAATTTTTATGAGAGAAAATTAAACCTTTACATATGAACTTTAGAAGAAATGAAAAAACGTGCATCGATATTTTTTATATATATTTGTAAAATCTAAAGTACTGAAATAAAAATTTACCTTTCTTATTGTTTTTTAATTTTTCACCACGTTTAAAATTGTTAGTGTTAAGACATTCATTACTGCAATCTTTAAATGCAATGTATTAATAATGTCATGATTTCTAAAAGTAAATTTACATCAAAATTATGTTTGAAAGAAATGCAATCCAAGGCCTTACAACCAAAATAATAAACGGTCCAAAGCATGAAAAAAGTTTAACATTTATTTTATCATATTTGTCTACATTCTAAGCATATTTATAAATGCATACTTTAATAAATTGTTGTAATTATATTAATTATGAATTATAAAAAGTTAAATCATAAAATTTCTTCATCTTTTATTTTTCACTTTTGTTAATATTAAGATTTTTATATGCCTGCAAGTTTTAAATATTAATAATATCGTTCTTTCTGTGAAAAAACGTACCTCCAGATAAAATTTAAATAATATTGCAGTCCAAATCATGAATATAGTTACATTTATTTTATTGTTTCTCATCATATTTTAAACATTATATATATAAATGTGCACTTTTAATAACGAACAATATAATCCAAATAAATGAATACAAAATTATTTCCAAAAGCGAGAAATATTTGGTATTCCAAAATTCGTTGATTAATGGAGCTTACCTACGATATTTTTGCTTTCATTTTCGATATTTTGATGACACTTTCTACCCCCGAAACTCTGATAGCGTAGTTATTATATTCAAACTTTTCGGTACAAGTGTAATCCTGTAATTGTACGTATCATTAATTATTTACTCACAGTGATTTAATTTTTGTAAAATTTTGTTTCTGAATATATTGAGATAAGTATAATAGTAACGTTTTTAGATTTCTTTAATTTTTATTAAAGAACTAGAAGGAACACGTCAAAACTTGACGGAAAAAATTACTATAACAATATCAGTAAAATAAGTTTCTTAACTATTTAAGAGGGGGGGAGCATAAAAAAGCGTTTCAAAAAATTATTTAAAACATTTTCCCCTCAGTGAAATACAGAACTATTTTCGATGCAAACACCACACAAACAATCTGTAAACAACTGTGTAGTGCAAATCAGTTTGGCATTACCGCCATATTCCCCACGGCAAGAAAGAAAATTTCATGTACCGATGAAGTATCATACAAATTGTATATTCCTACTCCCATATCATATTCAGTAAATAAAGCACACATCTCTTCCCTGTGATAATTCAATCCAGTGAGCTTCTATGCGCATGCGCATTGCATCTATTCAAAGGTACCGTCGAAATTCGAAGTAAAAAAAAGGTTTTAAAATGTTTAAATAAAAAAAAAATTAATGACCACTTTAATCATTGGTCGTTTCAAACCCATATCTCCTAAAACGCATACATCATTTTAAGCTAATCAATTTTTATGAAAAGATAAAGAATTTTTTTCTTACAATAATAATATACACTCTGCAGATGAGGCAGATTTTTAATGTTTTCGAGTGCACTTTATTTGTATGGTTTCTTCGTTCCCTTTCCATAATCAGGTTGATTATCCCTTTTCCACAATTGCGTTCAAAATAATTTTTTGAAACGCTTTTTTATGCTCCCCCCCTCTTAAATAGTTAAGAAGCTTATTTTACTGATATTGTTAAAGTAATTTTTCCCGTCAAGTTTTGACGTGTTCCTTCTAGTTCTTTAATAAAAATTAAAGAAATCTAAAAACGTTACTATTATTACTTATCTCAATATATTCAGAAACTAAATTTTACAAAAATTAAATCACTGTGAGTAAATAATTAATGATACATACAATTACAGGATTACACTTGTACCGAAAAGTTTGAATATACTAACTACGCTATCAGAGTTTCAGGGGTAGAAAGTGTCATCAAAATATCGAAAATGAAAGCAAAAATATCGTAGGTAAGCTCCATTAATCAACGAATTTTGGAATACCAAATATTTCTCGCTTTTGGAAATAATTTTGTATTCATTTATCTGGATTATATTGGTCGTTATTAAAAGTGCACATTTATATATATAATGTTTAGAATATGATGAGAAACAATAAAATAAATGTAACTTTATTCATGATTTGGACTGCAATATTATTTAAATTTTATCTGGAGGTACGTTTTTTCACAGAAAGAACGATATTATTAATATTTAAAACTTGCAGGCATATAAAAATCTTAATATTAACAAAAGTGAAAAATAAAAGATGAAGAAATTGTATTATTTAACTTTTATAATTCATAATTAATATAATTACAACAATTTATTAAAGTATGCATTTATAAATATGCTTAGAATGTGGACAAATATGATAAAATATATGTTAAACTTTTTTCATGCTTTGGACCGTTTATTATTTTGATTGTAAGGCCTTGGATTGCATTTCTTTCAAACATTATTTGGATGTAAATTTACTTTTAGAAATCATGATATTATTAATACATTGCATTTAAAGATTGCAGTAATGAATGTCTTAACACTGACAATTTTAAACGTGATGAAAAATTAAAAAATAATAAGAAAGGTAAATTTTTATTTCAGTACTTTGGATTGTGACGTCATGGTGACGACATATTATGGTGACGTCATGGAATATTTCCCATGGGTTTATTTTATCTTTATGCATTATAAACTTTATTGATGTCATTTTTCGTTACAATTAAAAACAAAATATATTTTTAATTGTATACATGGTGGTTACGCATAAAAGTAAAGTATATAAAGTTACGTGTGCAATGTTTGCGCCGGTGAAAATGCTTAGCTTGAAATGCATTTTTACATTGATAAAACTGCAGAGAAAAATTTAATATATTGTATCAACATGACGTAATTGCAACTATTTTCCCAATTCTTGGTTATAAAGATTAGAATTGGAGCCGTTATTGATTGCTTCATCTTGATTGCATAACTTGATTACGTGTTACCAATTACTTTTTTTTTTAAATAATAGGTTGGAAGATTGCAATTTTTAATTAAAAAATCATAAAAGTAAAGGATTTCAGAACAATTAAAATTATTAAAAATAGTATTACGTGAAAAAAATAAAAGCTTGGAATAATGATTGTTTTTTCTTTTGAGTTAAAATAAAGAATGTAACAATAATTTTTTTATAGAATTATTTTTGTTGGTTTATTATAAGATCATTTAACAGTTCCTTATTAAAGGCAAAATCCTATTTCTTTCACTGTAGATATCTCTGTCGACGTCAAAAAATGGTGGTGTACTTTTGGCCGTCAGCCAAAACCCAGTGGCATTTTTTAGAAATGTATAACGAATGTGATAACAATATTGTTGCTATCGCTTACGGTTTTATCGCGCTTACATAACTTCTAAATACCATACAATAAGACGTTCTTAGACGTCACAATAAATATGAATTTTTATTCGCTTATAAAAATAAAGTATACAAGCATAAATATTTTAACCGAAATTTAACTTGCAAATTAAAAAATTCAGCCAAAAATCCACGTTTTTGAATATTTTCCATTATTTCTCTCTTTTCCTTGCAACAATGGAAGTAATTCGTGTGCTACCATTTTGATGAAAAAAAACTAAAACATTTAAAATTCAAATTCGGCTAATTAATAAAAGTATTGAACAAACGAATACACGATAACAAATCTGTGCCCAAATATATTTCATTTAAAATAAGTATCATCCAATTTGATGAAGCAGTCTTTTCTCACGAGCTGTTGAAGGAAAACGCTTAGAAATTTAAATATATAGATTTTAAACCTTTACATATGAACTTTGGGATAAATATAATTTTGCATGAATACAGATTTTTCTATATAGGGTAAGTCCTGGTTATTTGCCCCGCTTAAGCCCCCTCCCCTTCATTTTTTATAGCAATGATTTTTGTAGTTCACATATAACCTATCTACTCCAAATTGTATGTAGAACATCATACAAAATATTATTTTAATATAAATATCATTTAAAATAGTGTTTTTATCAAAACACTAAAAAAATGATTTTGGCCATTTATGCCAGACCTCAGGGTTAGACACCCCACTTGATCGGGATAGATGACCCATTAGTGAAAGAACAGGAAACATAGGTAATTAACACTTATGTAAATCGAAGTCTGGATTTGAATTTGACTTAATTTCCTACTTACATTAAATTTATGATTTTTTTAATTAAGCTTACAGGTTCTGTATACTAATCCTGCATTACACTCCCACATCAAACGATGTTTGATATTCCCAATTCTTCGAATAAATCGGTATACAAAGTTTGAAGCCATCCGATAATTATAACGAAAGCTAAACATTTTTAATCTAAACTAAGAGGGATACCCCCCCCCCCCATCTATTTATATTCGAGGAAAAAACTCTAAAAACTTATTCAGGAAACAAATTTAATATTCTCAAATTAAATGCGTTAGATTTTTATGTTTCGTAATGATTGAGTTCGAAATATATTATATATTCTACGGGAGGTTCAACTTATGTAATTTAAATTAAATGTGAGGGGTGGGGGGGGGGGGCAGAAAATTTGCGAACAATAAAAACATATTATTTAAATAGATAAATAAGCATAAAGAGGGATTATACCTCTGATATGGTGGTCCGGTGTATTCTTAAGCAGATTTTGTTTCTCACAATCCTGAAGATTTAAAAATAAATCTCACGCAACAAAGTTATTTGATAATTATAAATAGGGCACCGTATCCCAAATCGCAAGTGAAGTATATATCCCAGATGCAGGTGGGGCATGTATCCTTTTAATCCGGGATAGGCCCCCAACCTGTAGCTCTAAAAGTAGAAACACATATGGCTGCAACCTATAACTAACAAATTATTCGATATCTGTTTCAACAACATTTACTAAATATTTCATGAAAAAATTCTAGAAAGCACATTATACTTCATCTTCTACTTGTCTTTAACTTACATAAGCATACAATAACAGCCAAACTTACCTTTATTTGATGGATAAAACATTCATTTGAAGAAATAAATCCCTGTAACTTCGTCAACTACGCTTTTTTATAACGATTGATAGTAGATGAACGTCACTAGCTCCGACATATGTCCAACAGCTGAAATACAGTGACTAGGACAGTTAACCCGATGGTGCATATGACCTGGATTTACCCTATTTACAATATTTAAAGTAATAAAATTCAAAATATACCATTTCATAATATTTCTTTCATCATTTTTATATTTGCTATTGTTAAGATATTTATATGGTTTCATTCATTGTTGTTTCAATTTATATACAGTTGTAATCATAAAAAATATATGTAGATTTATCACTAGCTGCCGGATACTGACAAATGCCTTAAAATTATTAATGTATTAATGCATAATTAGGTTCCAAAATGTATTAAAATGTTGTACTGTCATCAGAAACACACCCCAGTACATAATTTTTATAATTCAAGCATATCAGATAGTGGGCGAAAAAAGTTGTTACAAAATTCCATCTTTAGATACATGAACCAAGCTAATTTAAATAAAAGAGTGCAATATATATATTTTTTTATTTTAAATTTTTTCGCCTTATTTAAAGATCCGGTTTATATTTTAACAATATGGCAGTCCAACGCATGATTTTTTTTTTGTATTTTTTTAATGCAGCTTTATATGTTCTAAATATATTTATGAATGCGTATCTTTAACAACAACCGAATAAATAGGGAAATAAATGAATACAAAATTATTCCAGAAAGCCAGAAATGTTTGTTTCTCGAAAACTCCTTGATTAATCCTGCTTACCTAAGGTGTTTTCGCTTTGATTTTCCCATACGTTGTAAAAATTTTTAACCGTTGAAACTTTGATTATAAATTTAGCTTATTCAAAGTTTAAGATACAAGCATATTTTCTTTCTTATCATTGTATGTGATATTAATGATTTAGTTTTAGTGTTTCGAACATGGCAATTTCAATTTTAAATATAGCCGGATGCTCTATAAAAGATAAACCCTTCAGAAATATATTTATATTTTAAAGAAGTAAAATTTGAATTATTGTAAATAAAATATGTAATTTATTCATTCTTTTTTTGTCCTTTTTAAAAAAAATTACTAAAATATTTGTGTCACTACAGGTTTAAATATATATATATATATATATATATATATATATATATATATATATATATATATATATATATACAAGTGCTACGTAGTTATGCAGAAATGATACCGAGAGAGGCAAATAAACAAATAAATAAACAAATAAATGCTTAATTTTGAAAGTAAATGATTATGAGAAGACTAAGAAATAATGAATAAACAACTTTAACATATTTTTTGAAATTCCTTAAAAATATTACAATTTGATGATTAGATAATCTTAAAAAGCGAATTTTAATGTGATTTGATTATCTATTATTGGCTCCTTAGGAATAGGTTATAAAAATATTCATCTATTTCTACTTTGAAAATTTATGAAAGTTATAGAAATGCGTATTTCAAATTATTTTACTAAACTACTGAATTGTGAAACATTATAAATAAAAAAAGTCAAGACTCACGCATTGGTTAAAAACTGAATCTCAAGTTAGAACTTTGTTAATTATATTAATTTATCTATTACATTATGTTGATTGTAGCAATTTTCAATAATTTTCAGCTAACATGCAATTTTCAGTGTGTAATAGCCATTGAGAAAAATTGAAGATACATATATCGAATACGATGAAATGTAAATTAAATCCATTTTATTTCTGTTGCAAAGACATACATTTATATGAATATTTATTTATAAATAATTTTTAATATTTGCATTCACAAATATATAGTTGAAAACTGTTTTCCAGCTTAAACACATTTTTAACATAACACTGTTCTTTTTTTTTCTTTTTTTTTTTAAATTTTATTAATACATTTTAGATATTTTATTTTCATTAAAAGCTACAAAACAGATTTATCGTTATGTAATGCTGTATCAACTTCGTAGTTTTAAGGTTTTTTACCCTTTTTCTGATAAACAATGCATTCAAAAGAAATTGTTTGAATAACAGTAAAGGAGTATAGGAACAACCCAACGTTCTTTGTGCTATACGAAATATTTCTCCCTGTTGCCAAGAATAAAATAGTTCTTTCACTTCAACGTTCATTGAAAGATTTGAAACCATTAAGAATTTCTATTGTTGATACGCAACATTTTGAATGTTTGGTTACAAAAGCAATTTTGCCATACATAAATTTAAATTGTAGGCTATTGTTTATTTGCTCTTTAAAAGAGATTCATATTTGAAAGTTTAAACATTACATCAGCTATGTTAACTTTAAAATGATTTTATAAGGAGTCCAGAACCAAAGTGGATCAATTCAATGTTCTCATTCAAACGAAGTTACCTGTTAAAACCGATTTTTCACATCACGTGATTTAAATGTGCACATACTTAAAATAGAGAATTTGAAAGTGTATTATTATTTCAAGAAAATTGTTTATCTAAAGTAACCACTTCTTACTGTGAAAGAATAACAATACCAAATAATCTATCATATCATTAAATAGAATGAGCTTTTATTACTTTCATTACATATAAGTAATATATATTAAATCCCTTAAACATAAATTGTGTCTATAATGGAAACCATTTTATCAAATAATTGCTAACTTAGAAGTATAATTTTCTAATTGTTTCGGTAAATCTTTTGAGAAATATCTTTATGAAAGTTCATTCAGCACAATAAGTAACTCTGTGTAGGTTTTACATTTGTTAATTATCATAATAATCATTAGATTTTACTGAATCTATTAGTATTGTACAACTAAGAATTCTTCATAGATTATGTCATCGCATTTTAGCCGAATTTGTCAGTTAGATCTTTGCCTTTGGAAAACAACTTAATATTTTACCTATAGAACTTTGAAAGAAAAAGATATATTAGAACACAGTTTTATATCCACATCATAAAAAGAAAAAAAGAAAAAGTAGGAAATATTTCTAGATCAAACAAAATTGAACATAATCAATAACAAAACATATCTTTTTTTTTTTTTAACTGGCAATTTAACAAGAAGTTTTATAATTTAACACTTTCTCATAAGGCTTTTTTTTTACCATTATATTTTAAAAATACTCTTAGATTTGTTTAATCGCAGAAATATTTGATTAAATGAGGCGATTATTATTTTTCAGAAGTTCTGCTAACTAAAACATAAAAGTTGACAGCTTTTTAAGGATGAATATATTCATCACTATTCAACAATAGTTAATGTCGCGACACATGTATTAGTTTCTGGCATAAGTTTACATTGCCTTGTAATAAAAAGAAAGTGATACGTAGAACACGATATTCATCGTGATTTTATTTTAAAAAGGCTGAAAAAGGGAATCTATCTTATTACGAAAAGGACTCTGTGCTTGTATTTTACACCTAGAATATGGAACGCAGCACCATAAAATTAACACCAGTTATGGCCCTGGATCCGAGGATCTCATATAAGTTCTCAGCACTTTAGAATTGGAATTATTTTTGGAGGTATTAATTTTTTTTTTAAACTTTTAACGAAGTTTCACTAACGATGGCAACTAAACTACTCAATTCTTGTGAAATAAAGTAAACAAAAAGGTAAATAATGAAATATCGTCTGCTATCCGAAATGTTGAACAAATATATTTATTTTCGTTTTGTTTAAATAAATCGATTTGGAGATTTTCAATTCTACATTCTCTTTAAAAAATATAATGTAAAGAATATTCATATTATTTAATTCCACATTTATTAAAATTATTATCAAAAAGCTGAAAGATCTTAATAGTATTCATCCGTTTGAAATAACATCATCCGAATTTATGTAAAATGTAAATTAATGAACTGTGATTGATCATGGAGTTTGAACATACGTACAGAGCATATGCTCAGATTAAATTTTTTTGTTCAAACCATAGCTACAGCATCTAGAATAAATATAGTGTGGAAACCGACTAACCCAGTAATGCTTTAAAAAGAGCAAAAAAATTGTAGCCGATAAATGTACAACAAATACTGTACGATAATAGGGTGATCGCAGTCACATTTGCTAGCTCTTTTCAACGTAAATATTGTATTGCAAAAATTTAGTAAATATAATGTGTATTTTGAACAGTTATAAGTTGATAATCAAGCAATGACATAAGATAAGCTGCATAATATCTTTTAATAGGATAACTATATATCATCATTGCTAAATCGCTTCAGTAATGAAACGAAAAAAAAAGGATTTGTTTTTGCAAAAATGTGAAAATGAAAACCGGACAGCTTTAGCCTATTATTCAAAGAAAAAAAAGAAGAAGAAGATCGAAATAAGGAAATTTTTATTTAAAGAAATGGACCAGTAATGACGTCTTCAAGGATTTTTTTAATATAGTTTAAGTATTTAAAATACCACGCCGAAACGTTTTTTTTCAATTTTATTCTCATACAATGTTTACGTAGAAAAGAGCTAGCAGATGTCGCTGCGATCGACCTCTTATCGTTCAGCATCTTTGTACATTTTTCGGATTCAATTTTTTAGTACTATTTTGTTTCCGCTTTCCACACTATTTATTCTAGGCGCTGTACCACAGTATAGAACTTCACGATACTCAACTGAACGAACTAGCTTAGACGTTTTAAACAAATATATAAACATTATCTTGGAAATAAGGGTAAGCTCTCACAATTCTTTTCCAAAATCTTCTCAACCAATGGAATTTTACTGTCGCCATTTTCGTATAAAGGCATTCTACTATAATTGAATCAAAACTACGTAACTTGCTACTAATGTTCTAAACTGCGTAATGTTCGTAATTTTTTGTTCATTTAAATTGTAAACATGATTTATTGCTCATAATCATAAATTTAATAAAATTGATATTATAAATCTCTTCTAAATGTAGAATTAAATTTGATTTCTTTAAAAATCTAACGATCTCATGTCATGCAAATGCAACGTATCGGGTTTCTACGCCAGCTAGTCTTAACATATGTCATGAATATATAATTGCATTTCACATAAAATTGGAATTATAAATATAAAAAAATTTTGCAATTCAATATTTGTGAAAAATAATATAAACTGTGAAAGAGAAAATCGCTTTAATGAATCACGTTCGTATTTAATTATAATATACAAAATTACGTATTACTATAAAGTCTAAAAACACTTTTAAACAGAATTGTTTCTTCTATAATTCGTAAAATTTGTTCTTTAATTTATGTGTAAGCTATAAAAAAGAATTATATAATGATTTTGCTATTTGTCTCAAAACATATTTACACAACATAAATATATAAATGGTAATAAATATCTAACGCTAATACGCTTATTTCCCAATAAAACAAATACGTGATACTGTTTCAAGTTATATTTATAGTATTCTAAAAATTAAAATACGTAACAAACAAATAAAATTTCAATAAAAAATATTTTGATTTTGTTTAATTTGCAATGCAGCGTATGGCAATCTTTTAAAGGTATTTCTCTCAATGCATTCAAAGTATAAACCTCATTTTTAAAACTAGAAATATAAAAAACGATAATTATGATAAAAATTATATTTATATCTGTAAATATTGAAAGTATAAAGAAATTAAAAAAAGTGTTTTTGAAAATATCATTTGTTTTTTAAATTGACGATTAAATTTTTTTATTAAAATGATGTTTATTTTGTGTTATACGAAAAATGCAAATTATATTATCCAAAATCCAAATGGTGAAATTTTTGATAGTATAGATTTTGCTCGTTAAATAAATATTCTTCTATTTCATATCAAGAAATAAATAATAAAATTTTATATAGAAAAAGTACTTTTCTTTCAACATTTTTAGTCTAAAACTTTAATGTATTTCAGATAGTAAATAAGTAGGGGAAAGTAGAGTAATACCTTACCGCATACCTTAGTGACTTCTGGAAGCCAGAATTTCCAATAGAATATAATGTTAGTTCCCGTATACACTTTGCACTTATCCTTGTACAATAATATCATTTTAAATAAATGATTAGTTCATCACATTTTCATTACTAACACTGGTCGTCAAAAACATAACAGATTTTCTTCCCTGGAAAACAAACATTCCAAATATATAGGTCTGATTTTTTTAAATCTAAATATGACATCCAAATTGCTCCAACATGTACCATTTTCCCGAGAAACAGTTTCCTAAAAATAACAAGTATTGAAGGATTGTTGCATTAATTTTCAATGCTAGGTAAAATTAAAAACATGAAAAAGTCATTTTTACTGTTTTAGGTAACAAATCAATAAAAAATCCTGAAAATATATTTGATATTTGTATCGTGTATTTTTCTTTTAGTGTTTCCTCTCTCTTTCGTGTCCAGTAGTATTAATTTACATATTTTAATTACTTTTGCCACTGGGTCTTCGCTAATATTTATATACATTTATTTATAGGTTATTTATATATTATATTCATTTTATTAGCTACGCAATTTCCGCTGATGGTATTGTAGGACATAAAATACCCCAATTTTAAAAAGAGCCATGCTACCTTAAATATGATACGTGATATAGTATTTTCATTGCCATATTTTGATTTAGTGAGGTTAAATCTATAAGGATCAAGCATTAATTTTACAGGAAAGATTTTGGTGTCGACAAGTGTATATGATTAGAAAACGTGAAATCACTCCGTCATACCTCACCGGTGCACAGTGGAGCATTTGAGGCAATATCCTGACCAAAATTGATTTTCATGTGTTTTAAAGTTAAAACCATTGTTGTTGACTTACTATTAGTAAATACACTTAATTAATGTTATATATGCATAAGTGTATGTATTTATTTAAATAAATAAAATTATAATACATGTTTAATTACTTATTTACTGTTTATAAGAGGAAATTAATGGTTTAGGTTTGTTTTATTTACAAGTAGTGTTTAAATGTTGTTAATTTTACTACATATAAAAGTTTAATTTAATTATTTATAAAAACCATTGCATATAATATTGCATTTAGCATTTACCAAAGTTGAGTCTCTATAGATATGCTGGTTTTTGAGTGTTTTTAATAGATTTGAAGTCCTCCCAAAAAACATTGATATCTAAAAACTTCACTTCAACTGAGGTTAGGAGCCACCGGATATGACTTATACTCCTGAAATACACATAGATTCATGCACCAGTTAGTCAGCTATTATAAAATATGCTTTTTACAATGGTTGAGCAAATTTTAATTTCTGCCTTTTTGGCTAGGATTTTGCATCAAATACTCCACTGTGCGGTGGAGTAAAACCGCATGGATATATTAATCTTACAGAACATAAAAAAGTGTAGATTTCCATACAAAGGAACAGTATATTTTATTTATACTTTAACTAACAAACTAACCTAATAATATTTCAATAGTAAATCTGATGATTTAACATTTAAAGAATAAAATTATATTTATCTTCATTACAATTTGAGAAACTGCAGAAACGAAATTCACCTCTTTATCAGCCTCATAAAAATTATAATTACTCCTTTCCATGTAGTTGCGCCAACTTTTTATCAAACGTTGTTTACGGGATTTTCAATTATTGTTTGCCAATATTCCTTTTTGTTTTACCCTACGTTCATATACACCTGGGATGGCCAATCTATGGCATGTGGCATTTTCTGCACAGTTGTTGGTGTTGAATGTTTTTTTAAACCAAAAGTGAACAAAATGCACGAATTTGGACTAACTGAGATTGTCTAAATTCGATTATCGGGAACTTAAAGTAACTGCAACTTAATATATTCCATTGTAATTCAATATCGGCTCAACATGTTATTTTAATTTACGAACGTATTTGGAGATTATCGGAAAGGGAACATAACCAAGCATTATAAGCAAAAATTTCGATGATAAACCTAGGAACATTAAAAATAGGTGTTCATTTGTTAATGTCTGTAAATTTACTATGTATTGTCCATTTTACCAACTTTCATTCAGACATTACTTAAAAAAACATGGTCAACACGCATGCAATAATATGGTTCATTCATTGCTTGATTGCCGCTGGAAAAAAATGTTAGAAGAGGGGAACAGAAAGAGAGAGAGAGAATTGAATGCCGATAGGGGGAGCTCTTCAACCAGCAGTCATATATATAGCGGAGAGGCAGATAATTGAAGATCACAACTGATGATGCTCTAGCTAGGGCGAAAGCGCTTTTGTGGAGTGGTGAAGATTTTTTATTCGAAACAGTTTTTATATTTTTTAAATGGGGTACTTTTTTAGTGAAAAATTTTGACCATGTTTTTTTAAATAATGTCTGAATGAAAATTGGTAAAATGGACAATACATAGTAAATTTACAGACATTAATAAATGAACACCTATTTTTAATGTTAAATACTGGTAGCGAGTATTAAAAAGTTAGAAATGACTGAAAAGGAATTGAAGAGATCCTACCTCAAGTATGACAGAGTGATAAGACATAACATCTTCTTGAAGAAATGTAAGAACTATAAAATAATACCGAATTTCATGAAAATCAAGAATAGATTCCTGTGGACTGAATTTAAAAAGAGAAGTACTAGTTTTGGAGCGAAAAATCATTAGAAAAGTAATAAAACGGAAATATGCCGAAATAAATAAAATAGGTAAGCAAATCGAAGAACAAAAAGAAGAATTAGGGAGACTTGAATCAGGTATAAAAGACCAAGTCATTGCAAAAATAAATACCATCCGTGAATATGAAAAATGTAAACATGAAAAGAAGCATAACAAAAAACTAGAATTTTGGAAAGCCGAAAAATTCGAACAGGAAAGGACTGAAATACCATATATAAATCTATCATCATACATACCCAGTAAAGAAGAAGATGACTATCTAAAAAAAGGACATAAGTACACCATGAGAAATAAAATAAACCTAAAAGTAACCATTCCAAAGATAGAAAGAGTTCTGAAATTAATACCCGAAAAAGAGGCAATCAGGGTAAGAAATATTACACAAGATGAAATCAGTAAACCATTAAAAACTCGAAAGAAAAGAGGGGAAGATAACCTGCATACATTAAAGAAATAAATCGAATTTATTCGAAATTATCGAAAAATAATCAAGATTTAACCTTCTTACATACAGATAAAACGGGAAAATTAGCTATAATAAATAAAACTGATTACATAAATATGATGGAAAATACAATTAAAGAAATGGATACAGAAATAATAAAGGAAGGTCCATTGAATAAGTTAATCAAAGCATCTAATGATCTAATAAAATCAATAAACTGGCCACCTGAAGAAAAACCGATTAAACGTAATTTCACACCGAACATCCCTATGATTTTTGGTAAACTGAAAGATCACAAGACTCCATATAAACTAAGATCTATTGTAAATAAAATGATCAGCCCAACATATGACATTGAAAAATATATGAAAAAGCAATATGAAAAAATAATCCCCCCCCCCTCAGAAATTTCGATCAATTCAACAAAAAGCTTCATACAAAAGTTAAAAGAATATGAACCACAGCCTGATGACTACATGTTAATCCTGGATGTCCAAAACCTCTATCCGTCTATTAACTTGAAAGAAATGACAGATCTAATCAATAATAAAATAAAAAAGTATTATACAGAATCTAACTTAAGTACTCTATTACAAAGCGCAACAAACCTGATCCTGAACGAAAGTTATTTTAAGTTCAATAGCAAAATATATAAACAAATTAAAGGGGTGCCTATGGGATCCCCAATTTCTAATATATTCGCAGAATGGAAATTAAGAATTCTAGAAACAATAATCATAAACGAACACAAAACTGAAATCAGGCTATGGCTTAGATATGTAGACGGCATATTTATTATCACAAATAAACGAATTAATCTAGATAACCTCCTTGAAAAAGTAAATTCGTATGACAAGAATATCCAGTTTACAATAGAAAAAGAAATAAAGCATTCGATCAACTACTTAGATGTAAAAATAACTCATGATATAAATAAAATAAATACTACAGTATATCGAAAACCCACAGAAAACTTAAATATAATCTCCTATAAAGCCGATATTCCACTACCGTACAGATTAGCAGCCATGAATACATATATAAATAGAGCCCTACATGTTTGTTCAACAGAAAAATCACTAAAGGAAGAATTAAAAATCATTGAAAACATAGGTTTAAAGGCAGGACAAGCTAACTGAAAGAGTAAGAGAAAGAATTGACCATGTACAACCAGTACAGAAGAATCTAACATACACTCCTCCTATTCCATATATAAAAAGCGTATCTTTGAAAATAAAACAAGAATTAGAAAAATTAGGAAAAATAGTACCACTAACCCCCAATCCATCCCTCTTCAAATCAATAAGAAATGAAATAGAAAATTATGAGGAAATACAAACAGCAGGAATATACAAAATAAATTGTTTAAACAGCAGAAATGAAAAGCTTACTTACATAGGAATGACGAAGATAAAAATAGAAGAAAGAATGAAAGAACATATCAGAGATATAAAACTAAATAAACAGTCAACAGCTCTTGCAAGATTAATTACTAAAACCCCAATAAAACTTGAAAACCTACAAATACAGAAAATAGCGAAAAACGAAAATTTACATAATGCTTTAATAAGAGAATCAATAGAAATCAATGCACCCAAAGTCACATGCAATGATATGGTCCATTCATTGCTTGATTGCCGCTGGAAAAAAATGTTAGAAGAGGGAGACAGAAAGAGAGAGAGAGAATGGAATGCCGGTAGGGGGAACTCTTCAACCAGCAGTCATATATATAGCGGAGAGGCAGAGAATTGAAGATCACAACAGATGATGCTCTAGCTAGGGCGAAAGCGCTTTTGTGGAGTGGTGAAGATTTTTTATTCGGAACTGTTTTTACATTTTTTAAATGGGGGACTTTTTTAGTGAAAATTTTTGACCATGTTTTTTAAATAATGTCTGAATGAAAATTGGTAAAATGGACAATAAACCTAGGAAATTTGGATTTAAAATCCAGGAACAGAATATTAATGCACATTAAGAGCTGTTTACTACTTGCCAAATTGACAATTTTTCATTTGAGTCAATATTTTTGGAAATGAATAACATAAAAAACTCAAGTGGAAACTTTTCCTCAGACGACTCCTTTTAACTTCAGCTTGCATACTATACATAAAAACTAGTCAGATTTACAATCCCAAAACTTTCGTCTATCTCACACAGCTTTCGCATACACTAAAAAGAATCAGCACAAATTTATATCAAGGTCTAACTGAATCTAAAGTTTTATTAAATCCCGTGAATTAGTTCTTAAGAAATGACTATTGCAAAATGCAGCATAGCAGCGGCACCTGTTGAGAGATTTAGACCAAAACCTAATCAACAACAACTTATGTCAACGTCTAACTGAATCTGAAGTTTGATGAAAATCCGTGCATTAGTTCTTGAGATATAGTTATCGTGATAATAATGAAAAAGTAGCATAGCAGCCCCACTTGTTGGGCTATTTACACCAAAACGTAAGCAGCATCTATTTATGTCAATGTCTAACAGAATCTGAAGTTTGATGAAATCCCGTGCATTAATTCTTGAAATATAGCTATCGTAAAAATCATGAAAAAAGTGGTATAGAAGCGCCACCTGTTGGGATATCTACACCAAAACGTTGTCAGCGACTATTTATGTCAAAGTCTAAATGGATCTGAAGTTTGATGAAAGTAAGTTCTGGAGATAGGGCTATTGCGGAAATCGCGAAACCTGCAGCATAGCAGCGCCACTTAAGGGGCGATTTTCAGCAAAAACTTTTCAACACCAACTTATATCAGGGACTAACTGAGTATAAAGTTTTATTGAATTTCGTGCATAAATTCTTGAGATAGAGCACCCAGAAAATTTTTGTCACATACAGACAGATACACAGAGTCACAGAGTCACAGACAGACATTTTCTAAAAACAGTCAAATCTTGTTCAGGACCTTCTAAAACGTATAAATCCGTCGAAAACCGGAAGTCGAAATTTTAATTAATCCAATACTTTCTTCTTGTAAAGATAGAAGAAAGTAATAACTACGTATAAATTTGATATAAATTATTTTGCATCAATAATGTAACAACTAAAATCATAATTTTCTTTTTATTAAATTATAAATATATCATCTTCTGTCATTCATATTATTTATAATCCAAAAAACAAAATTTGAAGTAATTTTGATACATTATTATTTGATCTTGTAAAGTTTAAGATTATGGCCCGTCATAATCACATAAAATATTTATTGAAAACAATTTGGCACGCATATGTCAAAAGGTTCTCAAACCCTAGTATATCCGGTTTTACAACAAGAGACTAGGAGTCGCAAAGCAAATCTTAAATTCACCTATAAATGCTAGCAACAATTTCATAGTTTCATTGTGGGAAATAAAATCTCATAAAATATGTTTTACACAATAATCTAAAAATATTCAGAAACTTTAAATATGTTCATGTTTAAGATATTTGAAACTTTCCAATAGAGAAACTACACAAATGATAATAAGGCGATTCCGTAATGGCTGCTTCTTCTGCCTGCTTAGAGCTATAATATTTCAAACATTAGATAGTGAATAAAGTAATAATAAATTTGGGTGCAGTTGGTATTAGTTTTGATGGAAAGCTTATGAAATGAGAAAGCTAGCTTTCTGACATTTTTATAAGAAAGATGCACAAAAATTGCGTTAACATATTTTTTTTTTTGGCGCGTTTTGATGTTAAATAACTGTTTATATGCATTCAGCTTTGATATTTCGAAAAGCAAAATTCTTCTAAAAATATGTTTGTTTGCAACTAATTTAAGTTGTTTCCGAGAAATGGGAAGTTTTGACTGCACTTAAAGGGATAAAGAAATACAAATTTGAACAAAAGCTCATATAAGAATGATACCTTAGAAGACAGCGCATTTAAAAACAGTGAAGCTTTTGCTTTTCATTTTTATGCATGCATGTCTGTCCGAAAATTTCTCAACAATCCCAAAACATTTTTGAATGCAACTTTTTTCATTAAATTCTAGTATACAAGAGAAGGGTTTTAGCTAAAAGTTGTCATCGCATCGTCTATAGTGTTTTATTTTTTTTTACTCGGAGAAGTTAAACATTTTAATATATGATTATCTAAAGCGTCTTAAAATTGCACAAAGTTGCCAATTACATTGGTTGAGAGACTTCTGAACAAAACTCTGTCGAGCCAGCATAATTTCTTCAAACTAATGTTTTTTTAATTGTCTCACGCACGTAATTGTATTTGTCTAGGTGAGTAATGCGAAGTTCTATGAAAACTTTCAATCTGAGCATCTGAGTTTTTCTCCTTGTTCAGAGACTACGAATTATTAAAAATATACATTTTATTTAATCTTAATTATTTTTACATTTAAATGATATTCTAAAATACAGCCATTTGTCATCGGCGTAGAATTTTCAAATCATCTACTTTTACTATAGAATTTTTTTTTAAAAAAAGTGCTAATAATAAGCAAGTAAATATTGTAAATATACACTAATTAGACTACGTATTAGAATGTTTAAAAATTTGATGACACTTAGTGCAGGTATATTAATGGATAACGGCTGTTGCATAATTTGGTATGTACAGATTACATAAATTTGCTATTAAGAAAAATTTCCTATATCTTTCATTTGGAAAAAAGAGTGACACTATACGAAATTTTCCGTTTTTTTTTTTTTTTTTTTTTTTTTGTATTATGTTTTTTTTAAGGGAACGATGTGTTAAATCTTATTTATTTAACAAAACATATATATATATATATATATATGTTTGTGTGTGTGTGTGTATATTATTTTATTTTATTTATAAATAACACATCATGTACTTTAAAATATATACAACCTTTTATTTTATAAAAATATGAAAATAAAAGGGAAAATGTGTCGCTGCTGTCTTTGAATATTTTAATGCGGAGAAAGTTTAAAATAAATTCTCAAAAGTAATTTCCTAGTTCAGAACTTTTTAAAAAGAGAACTATAAAATACAAGTAAAGAAAAACTTCAGAAAACTTCGGGTCAAAAATTAACATAAACGTGTACGGAGTAGAAAATAAATTCTACATGACTTTAAACGCAACCAAAAAAAAAAAAAAAAACTCTAAGTGTTTTTCGAGTATGCCCACGATTTAAAAAATGAATGTTTCTTAAAATAATAAGAAGTTCTTAAAATGTTTCTTCAAATTTATATATGTACGATAAAATTATAAACAAAACGTTATTTTAATTTAAATAAAACATTAAAAAATGTGTATATACAGGGTAGCAGAAATAAAATAGGAGATGTTTAGGTTATTCTTATGTAAAAAATATTTGGCGAACCGCAATCCTCTTTTGTACGGTATTTACATATTATTCGCATGCCAGCGGATAATCACCAAAGAATTCATGTCATATATTTGTTCACATGTATTAATGTATATATATGTATATCTCTGTGTGTATTATTCAGGTATCTATGTATTCATATGTATGTATGTAGCATTTTGACGAGGTTGAGATATTACGATGAATAACATTCGATGAAAAGATTGCAGTCTTTCAAAGATATAGCAAGTTGCAGTCGATATTAGCGAGTATGTCGAAGTAGAAGGCAATGAAATGAGTCCACCAAAGTTTTCCAATTAATCCAGCCAATCTCCAGACAAATAATTTTATTAGAAGACGAACAACACAGGAACAATTCCCAAAGGTCTAAAACTTATAGCCCTCGGGCTAACGTTGCTTCACTTCATTGAATTAAGATGTTACTGGGCCAGTTGAATATTCTACGGACATAAAAATACCAGACACATATTTGTTTAGACCTCCAAAAACGTCAAAAATCTAGTGCTCCGACCGGTGCGGGCGAGTTTTGTTCTCTCCGCGGAGATATACAGAAATTACGTCACGAGCGCACAACCCAATGAGTGAGAAGCTAGCTCCAGCCCAGCAAATGAGGTGCGAAGGAGGAGCTAAGACGGTAAAGAATCCCGTACTTGGGTGCGGAGAAATTTTGAAGTTAAAATCCCAAGCGCGCGAAAAAATCAGAGCAATAATAATAATAATAATAAAAAGAAAATGGCTTTTAAAAAACATTCGAAATGAGAACGCGTCTCGGAATTTTATAGATTGGGGAACTGATAAAAGCTACGAATGATCTTAAATTTTAGATTAAGATTTGGAATAAAATAATTATTAATATACGGATATTTACTTTTAAAAGGACTTTAAATAGGAATAGATATTATTAAGAATTAAGGAAATACTGACTATGACAGAAGTTAGATTATATTTAAAATATTAATGCGAATAAAATGGAAGGATACGAAGGAAATAATTTTTTATATAACATTATCCCCCCCCCCCCCTAAAAATCCGAATGACGGGTAGATCCGATGATCTACAAGTTCATTAAGGCAAGCAAGAATTTGGATTACAAAATATTTATCTAGTATTCTAGTTAATGCCAAAAATTCTTTGATTTTATTAAAGTTAATTCAATAGTTATTTTTGTAAACGCGAACCTGTGGGAATTGTTTAAATACAGAAATACATACAATTACAATATAAATAAGTTAGTAACAAATAATTTTTTTTTCACTCTTCAAACATAAATAGTGAAAAGGATGAAAATGAAGTAAACAAAGCATTTTTGTCTAAGCAGTGAAAAGTATAAATGTCTAATAGTCCTCTTAATCAGTAACAGTCTGAGTTATAGACCTCTCATTTCCAAAAAAAGTTTCTTGGTATGCATATGAAGGCACAGATATGTCAAGTATTAGCCTGTAATACAGTTTACGGCAATACAGTGTATTGATTCTGTAGTAGGATAATTCCAGTTAATCATAAAGTTCAAAAACATAAGAAAGTTTCATCCCCACTAAGTTCAATAAACAATTAAAGTACTGGTTTGTGATGCTTGATAAGTTTTGTGCCTTGATAAGTAGGTATAGCTTGATAAGTGCACTTATTAAGTGAAGTCCAGTCAGTTAATAATGTTCCATCAATTAGATATGAATATTAGACGTTTTGCTAGTAAGATATGACTGTTTATCATCAACTAATATACTATCAGTGGTTCTCTTTTATCACAATTCTCAAGAATATTCTCTTTTATAATCTTATCACATAATAAATAACAACAACAATTATAATAACGACATAATAATATCAACAATAACAAACAACTTCAAAATAATACTAAATCAGTAATTCATCTGTATATAATTTTAATTCCTCATTCTTTTTCAATATCAGTGAGGAATGAAAATATACTTAATAAAAGGAAACAAAAATAATAAATAGTAAACTAAGAAATATCTGTGAAAAATTATCAACAATTCAGTAAGATAATGTGCTCTCTGTTTTCAGTCAAACAAGAGAAACATAAGCTGCTCAATGAAAATAAGACCTTGAAGTGAACGGTGGATAATAAGTTTAACTATAACTATTAGTAGAGAATTTTATTCTATTATTCTATTTTAATTTAATCCAGTGAATTTTTATTCAATTATTTTAATTTAATGTATTATTCTAATCTAATTTGCTATTCCAATTTACTTTATTGTTCTAATTCAATTCACTCCAATATAAAAACCTTTTAACTCAAATCAACTAATTTACGCCTGCATAAAAAGTTAACTCAAGCAAAAATATTGGCAGTAATATTCTTGGGAATTCCTATATTCAAGAACATACTGTTATACAGAAGAGAATTGATTAGTCAATTATAATTTGATTTCATTAATTTTAGTTAATTTTTGCTTTACTAAGTTTAATATTAAGCTATTGATTTAACATTAGTTTGTTGCTGCTCATGTGATAACTTTAATTTATCAGGAGGGTAATAAGGGCGTAATTTTGATACATGGACTATTTCAGTAAATTTATTTTGAGTCTGTCTATTAATTTCAACATTTACATCAGATAATTTTTTAAGGATTTGATAGGGAACACTAAAAACTTGTGAGAGCTTTCTGGTATTGGGATAATGGAATACTTCATAGATAACAAGATCTCCTATCTCAAATTTTGGCTCCACATAGTTTCTATCATAATATTTTTTACTTTTCCAGTAAAATTCATCCGTGCGTTTTTTAGCAATGTTGAGGGCTTCCTGGACAGGAGGGTAATAATTTTGCTTAAGAGGGGAATCATAGGGTAATTTGCCAAAAAGCAAATAAGCAGGAGGGAATTTGGTTATGGAATGGGGTGTATTATTGTATTCATTAACTACTTCAGTCAGAAGTTTGGTCCAAGGAATTTTGGAGGTAGTAAAATTAACTTTACACTTTAATCTTGTAACTATTGATTGAATCACTCTCTCACACTTGCCATTCGTTTGAGGGTGATGTGATGTGGTTAAACGTTGCTTAATATTGTGATTCCGCAAAAAAAATTTTAATCTAGGTGAAGTAAAGGCTGCATTCCTATCACTTAATAACTTTTGAGTATCCTGTATATCGAAAATTTTGTTGAAACAGAATAATTGTTGAGGGAATTGAATATTGAAGACTTGTTTTAAGCAATTTGTGTATGTTTCTGTGGTAACACTTTTGGAAGAAAATGCCCAAACATATCTGGTTGCATGGTCGATGATGATGTGTAGATATTTTTTGGTGGAGTTATAATAATTGAATCCTCCCACAGTATCAATAGAAAGACATTCAAAAGGTTGATCTGTGGTGGGCATAGCTTGTAATAAGCCAATTTTTTTCTGTCTGGGTTTTTTATTTTTTTGACAAATATCACAATGTTTTACAAAATTGGTTATATCTTGCGTCATGTCAGGCCAATAATAATTAGGGGAGATTAAATTTAACATTTTTTGGATACCAGGATGACCAAATTTTTCATGAGCAACATTTAGTATTTTTCTCCTTAAAGACAGAAGTTAGATTAATTTTAAAATATTAATGCGAATAAAATGGAAGGATACGAAGGAAATAAATTTTTATATAACATGTATATATGCAGTGTTGGGCAAACACACTAAAAAAATGAGCTAATTCGAACTTAAATTCAACTTTTCAAAAATGAGTCAAGTGCACGCTCAAACTCAATATTTATAAACGAATCCGCTCGAACTCAAACTCATTTTTTAAAAGGAGCGAAATTCCCTAAGTTTCATTTTTTAAGAAAAAAATATAAACAAATAAGAAAATATAAATTATCAGAAAAAAAGGAAAAACTATTTTCCATAATTTTATGAACTGATCATAGTGATGTCAATTTCTCTTTAATTATTTTGGTATTTGGACAAGACTTAAACCACTTATCTCCGATTAAAATTATTGTAATTAATATAAATTCTACCAATTAATATTAAATTCTAAAATACTTTGTGATTTTACGGTTAAATTCCTAGGGTAATTGTCTCTTACAAATGTGACTTACCATTAAGAACATTACAGTACATTTTTTGACTGATTTTTTAAAATTATTATTTAAGGGTGATCAGTGAGATCTCCAATTACCATCACTAATGTTAAACCTATGGGAGTGGAATGCAGTCCTTTTTCTTAAATATCTTCTCAGAAAATTAATATTTTAACTTCTTGTTTTACTGTGATTTCTTTTTAAAGGATGTCTCTTTTATTTTTTTTTTTTAGTTTACAAAATATTTTTTAAATACATGTTTAATTTTATTTGAATTGTTGAAATCTTATTCATAATTCGTCAACTTTTAACACATAAAACATATTAAATAATCATATAGTTTAGATATATTCTGTAAACTTAAAAAAATAAAAATAAAAAATAAAAGGCAAGAAAAAAAAATCATGCGCCAATTATACATTATGTCATTATGATACACTTTCCAACATTTACAGAAAACTGTAACGGAGCATCACCGTTTAATAAGATGAAAGAAAATAGCTTAAGTAAACAATTTAGAAAATGCATAACGAGTCAAAACGTACGTTAAAAAAAATAAAAATAAATAAAAGATCCATATACTGCAATGTATCCAGTTCTTTGTATATGAATTTATTTATAATCTACAAACTCATCTTAGTATACTAAATATGGTTCAGTTGAAAAATGCACAATACAAATAAAAACCACCATCAAGCAATTCACGCTTATTCACAGAAATGCTCACGAACTCTTTTGTGTAGCCCTGTATATGGTGTACAGAATTTATACACACATCTTTGTACACAAAAAATATTTAAGCTTAAAAATGCATATCAAAACTCAAATGGCACTTCCAGAATTTACCGGTCATATACAGTACTGTAACCGAATTCTCTGGTGTGACTCTGTAAATAAGTGATAAATGATTTGCACTTCCTATTCTACAGAAAGCATGTTTTAGCGCTCTTCAGAAATGTATATCAATTTTATTATGCTTAAAAGAGTATAACATAATTATACTAAATCGCAAACGATTTTCCCCCCATAAACCCTAATGTAATGGGATTATTTTTAGTGTCCTTGTAAAGGAACCAAAAATTCTACGCACTCCATTTTTTATAGCGAACCTGCAATAGGGAACCTCAACAACTCATATTATTACATGACAATCCGAATATATTTACGAGAGTCAGAGCATGGACGGACGATAGACAGATAGACAAACCGAATTCATAAACACTTTTCGTCTATGATGGAAAGTGTCAAAAATGCCATCCTTTAAAAAGAATATACTGAAAAAAGAAGTTCAAAATGTCACTTTTCAGGGGAGATACTTTAAAATTACGAATGCCTTCTATTTCCATACGTTTAAAACTAGTGATGGGAATTTCAGGTTTGAGATATCACTGATCAACACACTTAACTGATAACATGTCTTTCTTATTTTCAGAGTATTCATATTTTTTACTGACGATTAGAATTTTTGCCTGGCTGTCAGATTTTATCAAATTTGTAAAGCTCTCTCTCTCTCTATATATATATATTTGTTTGCTATATTTTGAATTCAAAGACATTATATAATATTTAAATTCTCAATTTAAGTTATCTCCAACTATAATAAAAAAGCAAGTTTGTGTGTGTGTGTGTGTGTATGTGTGTCTGTGTGTTTCTCCGTTGTGTTCTGAAGAGACCGCTGCACGCAGAGCTACAAAATATGGTGAGAAGGTACCTCTATGCATGTAGTTTTGCACCTCGAATCCAGATTTTTGAAATTTTGAATAGATTATTTTAAATTAAATTTTGTATGCGATTTTTAGTGTTTTTTCACGTTTCGATGCGATTTTTCCACATTAGTAATGGGAAACTGGCTCTAATCTTTTAGACCAATATAGTAAATTTTGTCCTCTTTTCAATAAAGATTTTGTGAAATTCGTACAGCGATATTTGAATTTTTGGTGATATTTTTTCTTTGACACTAAGAAATTTTGCCAGAATGATTGATTGGTTCGGTGGTTGCTTCCATTTCAGCCTCAGATACGATCGCAATCGACATTTTTTTAAAACTCTTTTTAACTTGGAGAAAGTTGTTAATTCTGTACAGATAAAAAAATCATAATTTTAAAAGGGAAGGGCGGATTATTTATTATCCCGATTTTTTTCTTTTAATTTCATTTTTTAACATTTTTTTCATGTTTTGCAGCGTTTTTTTATTTCAAATGACGTCACAAATCGCCCACTACAAGTCAAAAACCATTGGAGGGCAGTTCTGATTGGTAGCTGATAGAATTGTAGGCACAGCAGGAAGTCAACCGGCCAATTGTGATCGGCAGATGAAAAGGTCGTCAGCTGATTGCAATTCGAACAGCGAGTTGTGAATTTTTGCGATCTGTTTTATGAGATTTTTAGAGTTTTTTCATGTATACGTCATTTATGTATTTGATTTTAGAAATTAACAACGATAACTTACTGTTTTTGTTTGCAAAAAAAAAAAAAAAGTAATTTTGTTTCTGTTTTAAAAGTTAATAATTCCTAATTTTTTAACGCCATTGGTTTAATTCTGTGTGTTTGGGGGGGGGGGGAGGGAATGTTCGATTGTAGTTTAAATATCACGTTAATGCTCTGATCGAAACTCCCTCCTTCCCCCCTGCCTCCAAAATTAGAACTATTTAATTATTAGTCCGATTCAAACGAAACCTTTCCTCAGGTCCCCCGGTACTAGATAAACTTCGGTATCATTTTTTCAGCCCTTAGTTACCACTATTTCTGAATATTAATGACCAGGGAGGTGTATTTTCTCGGGTTCTATGGGCCCAATTTCAATGAGAATTAGTTTATTCAACTTAACACGAACTAATTAAGATATAGACAACTAATTAAGATACAGATTTGGCGCCACCTGGCGGTATAAAATGGAACTAAAAGATCACGCCTGCTATACGGTGTCGTAGGCAACAGGGACATGTGTCAAAGTTTCGATCGGAAAGAGTTTTATTTAGGACTGAGTGCACCCCCTAGCGATGGGAAGTGAAACTATACAATTTTGCTTTTAAAATTTGTCCGATTCAAAGAAAAGGACCGATTTCAACGACAAATGATTCATTCAACTTAACATAAAATAATTAAGATATAGAGGACTAATTAAGACATAGATTTTGTGCCCCCTGGTGGTGGAAAGCGGAACTAAAAAAATTTCTCCGCGTGCACAGAACGCCTCCTATACGTTGTCATAAGCAGCGGGGACACGTGTCGGAGTTTCGTTCGGAAAGAGGTTTGTTTAGAACAGAGTGCACTCCCTAGCGGTGGAAAAAGTAACTAAAAGATTTTGCATTTAATTTTGGTCCGATTCCAACGAATTATTTTCTAACATTCTTCCGAGGTCTCCCAGGTACTAAATAATCTTCGATATCCTTTTTTTATGCCCTTAGTTACCACCATTTATGAATATTAATATCCAGGGGGGTGATTTATTTTCTCGGGTTCTATGGATCCAATTTCAACGGGAATCGGTTCATTTAACTTAACATGATATATTAATATATAACTAATTATTTAAGACATATATTTGGTACTCCCTGGCGGTGGAAAGTGGAGCTAACAGATTTTTCGCGCGTGCAAGGCACGCCTTCTACACTGTGCCGTAAGAAGGAGGAACGAGTGCCGGAGTTTCGATTGGAAATAGGTTTATTTAGAACAGAATCCTCCACCTGGTGGTAGAAACTGGAACTAAAAGATTTTGCCTAACACGCCTGCTACACACGGTATCGTAGGCAGCGAGGACACGTGTCGGATAATTTGTTTAGAACAACATGCATCTCCTGGCGAAGTAACTAAAAGATTTTCCTGCGTGTGCACCGAATATGGCTATTTTCATTGAAACCGCAAACGAAAGTTACCGATTTGATCCAAGGACAACGAAAAAGTTTCATTTTCACTCATTCTCGAGTATTAAGAAAAGTATGGAATTATTGGAATCGGAACTCACAGTTTATTTTTCTGATTTCCAAAATGCGAATTTTGTGAAAAGCAGACGGTAATTTTTTTTTTAATTTTGACCAAAAACTGACCCGTTTTGAATCAAATGATCCAGACATTTGAGGAGGTGGTATTAAATTTACTTCCGTTTCGGGTCAATCTGTCTGTTTAATTTCTGAAAGACAAAGAGTTACCTGTGGAAGGGTTTCGCGCAGCGATTTTTAGAGTGATTTGGCGTTTCGTATTATTTTTTGACGGGACCGAGCAGCGCCGGGCGGATCTGCTAGTACAAAATAATTTAAGACTGTGATCTTGTTTCAGAAGAAGACTCATTCCTACAAATTCGAAGATGAATAGGAATACAAACTCCTAACAATAAAATTTACTTGACCAAACACTAATTTAGGGCGTATATCATTATAAATTATGAGGAACAATAAAGATTATTGATCATTAAAAAGTAAACATAAAAAGGCAAGAAGCTAGTGGATCGAAAGATCGGTATTGAGTTGTTACACATACAAGGACGATTGCAGTACCGAACAGAAAATGGAACATTTCGTATATTTATAAAATTTTTTGGTATTCAACCAGCAAATTGGCGAACTTGGCAGAAAGCTAGATAAAAGAAAGAACCAATGAAATTTAAACAATAATGTTATGATTACAATATTATAACAACCGCACATAATCTAGCATTAAATCAGAAAAACTGAAAGAAAAATTCTAATAAACAATCATTGAAAATTACTTATGCAAACAGCAAAGAAATAACAATTCATGAAATTTAGCTTTAGGTAATGCCTTTGTAAACATATCAGCAATTTTCATATTTGTAGGAATACGTTCAATTTTGATGATATTTTCTTTTACAACATTACGGAAAAATTGTAGTTTTATATCTATATGTTTTATTCTACCAGAATTGCTCTCATTACTGATGCATTTTTAAGCAAGACTGATTATCCTAAAAATATTTAAATCCTTAATATTTACAATTTCACAAGCAATATTTTAAAGCCACAACAGGTCTTGCAAAGTTTTAGTTAAGGCAATAACTTCTGCTTCAGTTGCGAAAGTGCAGCTTATTTTTACTCATTACAACACCACAGAACAGGCATCACTTGAGCAAAAATGGGACAAAATTTTGAAGAAATGGCCCGTATTCTGTGATTTTACTCTTACTAATAATTGTAGTAAATAAACAAAAAACATTTATCACATAAGTCATAACTTTTGATTTTCAACTAGGGGCGAAGAGGTGGGTGTAGTGCTGAAGAATTTTGTTATAAAAAATCTTATTAGCAAAGTTTGATTTGAAATGTTTGAGTTCCTTTCTATAAAATAATTTTGTTAAAAGTCCAGTAGAGCGGGGCTTGTCCGATGGGATTTTAATCTGCGGGATTTTTGTATAAATGTAACATTATTTTTTTGTTATTTTATTGGTTCATATTTCATAAAAAAAGATTTTAATCGTATTTAAGTTACATTAAGTACGTAAAACGATAAAATAGCTTCATGTATGATTTTTTAAATATTATTAATCAAACTTGAAAATAAAATAATTACGATATGATATTCATAATGTTTGATAAAAACATAAATAGGCTTGGCAAAAGGCCTGTGATTGTTAAATCTGATTCAGCGGCGCCACTCACATACTGGGCGAAGCCCCCTTCCCCTTGCAGGCACACGCGCGCACATAATATTTTTGAATATTTCTACCTGGTAAACATAAACAACCAACCTTCTTTTTTCCCCTTCAAAAAGTCTGTTCAGTACAAAAATGTGAAAATATATATAGGATATATATCAAAATATAGGCTATTTTTGAAAATATGATATTTACGAACCCTGCTCGGGACGCACATATGCACGATACTAATGTTTGCTTCCCTCCTCTTCTCCGCTAGAAATTTTCCACTGTCTTATGTTCTCGTATTTATCTGTATAAAAATATTATCATCTGTATAAAATATATGATATTTTAAAACAAAAGTGAAAAGAAGCGAGAATATCCGGTATTTTTCCTTTTTTTACGTTTGTTTTAACTCTGTTTTATTTGAAAAGCCTCTTTTCAACACGACTCTGCAAGCAAGTAAGTGTTCTGCTGCTTTGTTTGCCATTTCGTTTTTACTAAATTCGGATATCAATTGACAGGTCTGACTACTGAAGCGATTTGGAATGGAAATTAGTTTTCCATTTTTTTTAATATAAATGAATTATTTATCGAGTTATAAATTATTCGTGTCACGTACCAACACGTTTTTCTCCTTGCTCGCGACACCGCGGAGGAAATTTGGTTTAAAACGTCAATTTTGAGAATATTTTCTGAAATATCTTCAACCCTTCAAAAAAGGTGAAAAACATGTTTTGGTTACACAGTGTCTGAATAAGAACACATGCCAATTTCATGCGTTTCCGAACAAAAATGAATTAAAAAATGTGTCAGAAAGTAGCTCCATTGAATTTGAAAACAGTCTTAAGAAAGACAAAAAAAAATATGCCTGACATTCATTAATATTATGCATTGCTAAATGCAAAGATTGCATCTTGTAAAATCTTTCTGGTGTACTCAGAGCTTAGAGGTTTGAGGTGGAGGGTTGGTTACTTCAGAGATTGTGTGAAATACAAAATACATAAACAAACACTTCACCGCACTCATGCTTTCTCAGTATTCTGCACTGGAGTTTCGCTAATTTTTGGGAACTGTGTTTGAAGGGGTAGAACCTTTCTTAATAGCAAGAAAAACTTCAGAAAATTGTATTTTTTTTTTTTTAAAAAAGCGCAATTTTTTAGTTCTACTCAACTCACGCTGTTTTTTTCTAAAAGGTGAATCAAACTCTACCCAAAGCTCACAGAAAGTAAGCGAAACTCGTGAGTTTCAGCTCAATCAGTTCACTCATTCCCAACACTGTACATATATATCCATGTTAAATTTCGTGATCGTATTTGCAACTAATTGGTCAAATCTCAAAAAATAGTAATAATATACCTTAAACTAATTTATATTTCGAAATTTTGGGGGTTATTTAAGTATTATCGGATCCTTACGAATAATTGATGTATGTTTCAGCTGTCGGTTTTTTATATTCTAGGAGCAATAGGTATGAAGTACTTGCATGCAAAATCAATATAATAGACAGATTTAAGCCTTCCCCCACCACAGGCTCCAGTTCTATATAGCTCTAACATTCACGATATTTAAATTACGACCTAACTCCTCTCTCCCTCAAAATTTAGCAATGTCCTTTAACATTTAGAAATATCGGTAACTTTTGAAACAAAAACAAAATGAAGCGCTTTTTGGTTTGTATTCGCACTTTATTTTCTTTTATTTTCAAAAGTAGCTGGAGTATAAGTAGAAAGTAGTATCCAGTAGTAGTCCTGCGTTAGCATGCGGCAAATACGGAAGTATCCAAATTCATATTAAATTTATTTTCCTTTTTCAAAATATAAAATCCGAACCAAATTACATCGATTTGGAAGTTACAAAGAATGTAAAGTCTAATTTGGCTACCTTCGCACTTAATATATATATATATATATATATATATATATATACGTGGTTATTACATATGCAAAAAGTAAAACTTCTAAAATCAATCTATAATCTCAAATGTGCGTGTCAGTAACGTTGACGTCATAACGATGCGAACAACAATGAGGTTGAAATGCATAAGTTACAACAAGGGAGCTAATCTAATGTTTCAATTAATAATTCAAGCAATCGCAATGTTATCTCTATGGTTAAAATTGAAAATTTTGGGCAGACGCGTCGGGGAGTTTATTTCGATACCGGATTACCTTAGTCCCCTCGGTCTTGTTTTAATACGCCTGTTTGGAAAATTTGGTGATTCTCTCTTGTAAACTACCGATTTGTATAAAAAGACAGACAGCGAGACAAATTTTCATTTTTATATATTAGATAGTGTATTTTCACATTCTCTTCAAAAGTGAATTTACTATTTCGGTAAGAATTTTGAATGATTGAAATTCATACCTTAGCCACTGAATCAAATGTAAGGAAAATGTTTGAAAAATTCATGTAATATTTTCAAAGGCGTATAAAGAATTGATAAAAGTGAAAATTTATTGTGCGGTTCACCATTTTTCACCTACTACATATCTTTTAAAATATTGGATATTTTTGCAAGGAAAATGTTTCATTTTGCTGAAAATAACATTTTTAGATTTCTTTTACGTGTGTTTTAAAGTCTAAAGATGACATTTTGAGAAGAACATTTTTTTCTGAATGCTCATTCAGAAGTTTCCAGTGAAATTTTATGGATGTTGATGTTTTTAGTATTCTTTCAAAAAAGTCTTATTGTTTTATGTTAAATTTTGCTAATTTAATGAATTATGGAACCATAAAAATTAGCATGGCTTAATGTTTTTAACTAAAAATGTTATTGATAAACCCTGATATTTATTACTTGAATCGTCTATTTCAGAAACTTGATAGCTAACAAAATATTCGAAAACTAGCCAATAATGGTTTTCTCAAATTTATTGATAGAGGCTTTGATTGGTGTACAAACTCGCTAAAATAACGTTCTGTATACCCTAGTTCGCATCTTTCTTATAATCGCTTACTGCAAAAACCCCGCAAGGAACATCACTTAGAGACTTATATTTTGTGGCTTTTAATTTTTTTCGTTTTTGAAAATGCTTCACGGATTGATAACAGTTTTCACTGATCTAGTTATATACATCTTGAAACATGCTCCCTTTACTCCAGATTATCTACAGTGCGTCCCAAAAGTTTATAGACAACGGGGTTTTCTAATTTTACAATTGAAAAAGAGAGTAACAATTTCAAAACAATTTACAATTATAAATAATATCAAGAAAATAATATTACTATACAAAAATAATATTACACAATCACAGACTTTGTGATAAAAATTACCACTTAACTTTTACTTCAATAAAAAATTAAAATTTCAGTGCAAATTCAACTTGTTTAATAATTAAAATTCAGAAAGATTCAACTAAATGTAAATATATTGTTTGCAGGTGCGTGAAAACATACATAAAACATTTAAAAACACATTAAAGTCCTTTTAAAATATCAAAATGTTTTCAACCGAACTTACTCGGTCATCATCAGTGAAAAACTAAGAGTTAAGTTGAGTTGTTGTCTCTTCGCGTTTTCTAGCTTGTCCGGAAGAAACCATTTTACTTCAAGGGTGTGGAATATAAGGTGGGATGGAAAAGCTCATTCAACATTTCAAAAACAAGTACAGGTTAATCAATCATGTATTAATTCATTCGAGACTGCATGGATATACATAAGTCTCAGGAAATAATATCTAAAAAATAAATAGTCGGTAACGATGTATTATCATACGATATCCACGCAGTCGGGAATGAATTAATACATGATTGATTAACCTGTACTTATTTTTTAAATGTTAAATGACTTTTCCCATCTCACCTTATATTCCACACTCTTGAAGTAAAATGGTTTGTTCCGGGCAAGCTAGAAAACGCGAAGAGACAACAACTCAACTTAACTATTAGTTTTTCACTAATGATGACCGGGTAAGTTCGGTTGAAAACGTTTTGATTTTTTAAAACGATTTTAATGTGCTTTTAAATGTTTTTATGTATGTTTTTACGCACCTTCAATCTATATATTTACATTTAGTTGTATCTTTATGAATTTTAAATTTTACTGTCCAAAAAGTTTATATACAACTCATTGTTTTTCTTTAACGTTAAAATTTTTAAGCCATTTTTTCTAATTATTTCAAAAATTTGATCCGGCATACTCAAAAGAAGAGTTTGAAGAAATTCTGGCTATAAAGAAAACCAACTTCGTTCAATTTGCAGCTTTAGCTCGCGGACTGTTTCAAATTGACGTCCATTAGCATATAGCCGCTAGATAATATTACACAGAGGCTCTTTATTGGGTTCAGGTCAGGACTTATGACTGGCCAATCCATAACAGTTACTTGGTTTGTCTAAATAACTGAATTGTAGAGTTGGACGTGTGAATGAAGCAGTTGTCTTGCTGGTATATACATTGGTCCCCACATAGCAACTTTCCAAATGGAAGTAACTGTACTTGAAGTGTTTCCTGTTAATTTTCGGAACATTGACGACATTTCAAAAAAGCAATATCAGTTGTTCCATTATAAGAAAATGCTCCCCACACCATGAGCGATCCCCCTCCTTGTTGTCTGCAGAAAGAAGTTCGTGGTTTCCTTGCAAATATCGTGTCAGTAATATGCCCAACCATCAGGACCATCTAAATTAAATGTATTTTCATCACTGAAAAGAAGACTCAACCATTCATCTGCCCAATTCATGTGATATCGGACCCATTGAACACGAGCGTCTTTATGCTGTTTTGTAAACATTGGCGAACGACGTATTTTGCTATAATCAAGAAATGTACTTCCCTGCAGCCGTCGATGGACCATGGATTTTGATACTGGAACTCTTACTTCTTTAAAAACTGACCATATAAACAGGTTCTGGGTTGAAACTAATATCAAAATCTCTCTGTCGTGTCGTTTAGTTGTTTTCTTTGGTCGTCCAGAACGGGATTTTATTTAAAAATTGTCACCTTTTGACAGAATTCGGTAACTGCAAGCCCTGCTGCGTCTAAATGTTCTTGCAATGTCTGAAACTTTCTATCGACGAACCTTTAAACGATAGATTTGCAAAATTTCCTTTTTGGAAAGCTGCACATTGCAAGGCATCTTTGCAATCAGTCGAAAACGGAAAGTCACATTCGGTTTTGTCTCAGAAATCTATTTCGTCACAAGTACAAGACCTTGAAATATTCAAATTTTGGATATCAGTACTTAAATCAGCTTTTAACTCCGGTTGTCTATATATTTTTGGAACAGCATTTTTTTTGTTTTATTTTTTTATATTAAATCTATGAATGTTAAAAGTTGTTTGAGTATTTCATTATTTTTATTTCATCATTATATATTTGCATAGTTTATTTCATCTTTCTTACTCGTTTAGTTAGCTTTTAAATAAAAAAAGAATGGTTGTCTATAAACTTTTGGACACACTTTAGAATATTTGAAGTTTAGACATATCTGACTTTTTTTTTCAACATTTGAATTTACCTTTGTTTTTTTTTTTACTCTGCCCAAAAAACAAAGGTTGAAATTTACTACAAATCTCAGATTTGTTAGTTTTTATCCATTACTCAAAATATTCATTTGCATGGTGTTTTAATTTTCGATAATAAAATATAAAATAGATACAGTGAAACTCGTTTAAGATACGAATCAAGGGACCGAGAGCATTTCGTATCTTAAGCGGGATCGTATCTTATCCGGATTTCATAGATTCTCGAGTAATAATGCATACAAAGACAGTGCACGTTGTTATTAACGTATTTTAACCATTTATAACTCTCATTTTACCCATTTCTAACAATTTTTATATATTATAGAAAATTTGAGTTTAAGATTTTACTTTATTTTTCTCCAAAATTTTATTGAGTCACGTTTGTACAATAACAAAGTTAAAATGCCAAATTAAAAAAAGACAATAAAACGAAATTTTTGCTAATCTTTAGAAAACAACACCTGAAATACACTACATACTTAAGCAGGAAAAATAATAAATTTGCATAATTACTTTTAGAAAGACAAACTAAATGTATGCCAGGAACAATAATTGTTACATTATCTAAATTTAAGTACGTGAAGTAGTTTTAATTTGTTGAAAAAAGTCGTTTACCTTGGTTTGGTGCAACCTAGGGCGAGATTGTATCACGAAGCTTTCTGCCTTGTTGATGTGGTAGAAAAAATCTTCGACGGAGGGACCAGCATCTATCGAAGAGGCGTACTGTCGAATTAAGCTGAGCGAGCTCATTACAGATGCGAATGATGGTATGGCTGGCACATCCGTTTCTTCATCCGCGTCGTCTTCCGCTTCTTCTGAAAGCCTTGGTTCATCGGAACTTTTGACATCCGTGATTATATCCGGGATAGAACGAATTTCACTTGTTACAAGCTTATCGTCAATATTGACAAATGAGTCCTAATCTTCGCATTCTTCTTGATACCGCTCCTCTTCTGCGATGTCAACGTTTTGAAAAGTGCTGTCGACGTCAAAGGCTTTACAGAAACAGTTCTCAATGGTGGTTGGGGTTACGTCTTCCCAGGACGCTCTCAGGAAATGCATGGCGTCCAAGAGGTTAATAGGCTTACAGGTTGGGCAGGACAGATCCTTTTCACGATGATCTATTTGATGTAGATGACGTACAACTACACGACTTTTGTATTTCATTTTGAGAACAGGAATTATACCCTGATCCATGGGTTGAACAACGCTAGTTGCATTAAGGGGTAAAAAGACTAGTTCGACGTTTTGTAAACCGGTGATATCCGTGGGATGGGCGGGACAGTTGTCGGCGGGACACAATACTTTCCTGGACTCTTTTTTCATCCGTTCATCGAACTTGCGAATCCACTTAACGAATATATCGCCTGTCATCCATGCTTTGGCTTGACTTTCATAATCGCAGGGCAGATTTCTAGCATTTTTAAAGCAGCGAGGATTCCGCGACCTGCCGATGACGAAGGATTTTAATTTATTCGTTCCGCTCATATTTGAACCAACAAGAACAGTTATACGTTCTTTGCTAAGTTTGCCTCCAGAACATTTCTCACCCTTAAACGCCATAGTTTTATCAGGCATTAATTTAAAAAAAAGTCCCATCTCGTCGACATTATAAATATTACATCATGAGTACTTTGTCAATAGCGGCGCGAGCACGTTATTTTTCCAACAATTGACATCATCTACATTCACAGCTGTCGACTCTCCGCATACCTTCCTATAAACAATGCCGTATATTTGTCTGAAGCGGTCTAGCCAACCGTTGCTAGGCGTGAAATCCACTCCAAGACGTGTAGCAATTTCGCAGGCCTTTTCCTTAATCAATGATCCATTAGTTGGGATGTTCATCGATCGGGTTTGGGTGAACCACTCAAATAAAATCTTCTTCAATTCTTCAAATTTTGCCGCCTTAATTTTCTTTCTGCCAGAGCCATCAGATGATGCACTGCTTTCCAGTTTCTGTCTATTTTTTAACAGAGCTCGAAGAGTTGACTCGTGGATTCCCACAGATTTGGCAAAGACTGTCTTGTTTATTACGTTCTCAGCGTCGTATTTCCTTAAGACATCCAATTTTTCAGTCAAAGAAAGTGCTTTTCTTTTTACTTTAAGTGGCTCATCCATTATTTACTCCTATTACTATTCAGCGGATAAACAAAAGACTAGATTTACGCAATGACGTTTCGACAGCTTTACCGGTACAGAGGTTTCGAAGGTACAGTGTTCTCAGATAGATTTTACGTTTTTCCCTAGAATACGGAACAAAAATTCTCTAGATTCTAAAGTCACGTGACATGGAAGAAATTCTGCATTTTGATTGGCTGTAACGACTTGGCTGAATCACATACGAGATTCATGAGCACCGGTTTGTGTTATACAAAAACAACCTCCCCCCTCACCCTCTGTTCAATTTCTCCCCACTGCCAATCCCTTTACTCCCTCTTCCATCTATCACGTTCATTGCCAGAAAAACACAGGTCTAAAAAAAATACTTTTCTTTCCATTAGATTTCGAGAAAATATTGCTAGTCTTCTAAAAATTCCCTAGAAATAAGAAGGAATTCCCTAAATAGGCTTGACTTTCCCTAGATCTAGGTATTTTCCCCTAGATCGGAAACGCTGCGAAGGCACGGTATGGAGTTGCGTCACATCACGTGATTATGACGTAAAGGAGAACTTTCCCGAAACTTCGATAGGGACTTCGAACTTAAAAGGGGAAGAAGAAACGGGTAGGGGGGGGGGTTAAAACCGCCAAGAGAAAGACTCGAGCACAATTCAGTTGCTCTTTTTAGCTATTCTGTCCTAAAGACACGTGATAAACGGATTATATAAGCACCATTTCGTATATTAAGCGGATTTCTTTACATCAATGGACAAATTTTCTTCGTATATTAAGCGGGATCGTATCTTGTGCGTACGTATATTAAGCGGGTAATTTTACACGGGTTTAATAGGCATTTTTCAAGGGACCGAAGAAAATTCGTATCTTAAGCGGGATCGTATCTTAAGCGGGCGTATCTTAAACGAGTTTCACTGTATTATGTTTAATATTGGTAAAAAAAAGAGTTCTATGTGATTTATAAACAAAATATAAAAATTACTTTTCCACATATTACAAAAGATCTTAAAACATCTAATATTTCACTTCTGTTGCATTCAATTCTTTCTATAAACTCACAAAAATATATAATAATACAAAAATATATAATAAATACTTTCGTAAATCCTATCATTTATTCATCTGTTTACATGTCGTAAGTGCTGTTAGGTGCAAGATATTAAATCACGTTTCCAATATGGGATATAACGTTATTAGTTTGTTAATATCTTAGATATTACAATCAGAATCACATATTGGGTTTAGGAGCGCATTTACTATTAATATCGGATTTTGATTTGTTAGTGAAACTGTTTTCAACAAAAAAGCTTTCAAAAGCATGAGAGGGACTAGCTTCAAGAACAGATATTTCTGAGTGTGATTGTGTTTGCACTCCAGACTATTCTTAAATAGAATCTGACAATTTTTGCCCGTTATATTTTAAAAATATGCTTTCGTTGTTTGGAAAAATTAAAAATCTTCATCACTTATATTTTTATTATTATTATTTATTTTTTTACTATTATTATTATTTATTATTATTATTATTATTTATTATATTCACTTATTTATATTATATTACCTAATGTTAAATTAGATTGAACATATAAACCACACATTATTGGAGAAGTTGTATAACTACTTTCATGGTGCTCAATTTGGAAACGTGTTCTGGCAGAATAGTCAGCATTCGTTGTTAACTCCTCATTAGCCATCCTTATAAAATTATCATTAGCATATTGCTAGTGGGAGACGTTCATTCACGTCTTTTGGATATGTATAATTCCGCCCACGGATGGGTACTTCTGTATTTTATGTGTTACATTATTTCACAAAAAAAAAAAAAAAAAAAAAAAAAACCGTACATAAAGTTCGTGTTTTTGTAGTTAGAGTACTACCCATATAAATACTTCGATTATAAACAATACGATTATTATATACATTCATTTATAATATAAACACAAACACAGAAAATCATTTTGTTAAGTAATGAAATATGCAAGCGTAACGCCCGTAGGCAGGGCTTCCTGTTTAAAAAGCGCAAACGAGCCGTCATCAATGTGTTAATATCAAAATTCGGAGAAATATTGTCCTTCTTAGCAGGGAGTTCATTATTAATAGTTAATTAATTAACACGAAAATCATTGATAAAAATCGATTTTTTGGCAGGACACATGTTAATGCACAAACCTTCGCTAATAGTCGAACTCTCATAAGACAAGTCACTAGTGAGTAGAGTATGTCTCGTCTAAAAATATTCATTTTATTTAACCCAACACTGCAGAAATTTTTCTTTTGGAAGTATGCTTTTTATACTCGTTTTTATGATTACATACCAGAAATTTTAAAATGAAATTTTTCGTGCTGATTTTATAGCGCTGAAGAGCATTGGGATCGAAAGATAATTATTGATTATGGAACAGCTCGACTATTGCGTAGGTGAATGCCAGATTTTTTAAATCCATTTCATATTTAATTCTTTTTATTCTACACAAGAATTTTCAGATTTTCATTCATATAAAAGTATTAAATAATCGACTGGTATGATAATGTTTTTCTCTTCTTTTAAAAAAGGAAAGTAGCTAGCTGTTATTACGTCATATTTTTGATTAATTATTTTTAAAGACAGACGAAAAATTTTGAAAACATTTTGAAATTTTGAAACATATTTAAGCATCTAGCCAAGGAAAATACTAGTGCATGATCATGTGGAAATTCCTAATTTGTTAATTCAACAAAACTTAATTAATCACACTGAAGACATCCTTGAGTTTCCCTTGGGTAAGAGTCCGGCCAAGGAAAAGGGTGGAAAGACCAAAGGCCTTAAAAAAATATAATTCGACCCATGGAACGATACGATTCATCATTGGACTCATCAAGTTACTGTGACCCTCCCCTTGTGAACAGCGATGATGAATATCAACCTGGATATTAACGATGGGAATAAACCAGACTCGAGCGAAGCAAATAGCATCTTTTGTGATTGAAAGTTCTCTGAAGACACTCGCTGAGTAGTGTGGGTTAAATGTGTTATGTGCCAAATGTGGGAAAACTTAGATTATGCTGGGGCTGAAAGAGTCAGTTATGTTTGCGATTTCTGTAAATAATTTTTTCTGTAATAAATAAATTATCTACCCTTTTGTATTGATTTATCCTGTTTTAAAACATTTTAAACTATTTTTGCGACTTTTTTGGAGAGGGCCCATATTTGCACCCCATTTTTTCTGGTAGTTTTTGTAAATCTTCGTTTTCGAATTGAAATAATTGATATTAATCATTGATTTGCCTCCTCTCACATAGTAAACTTGTTAAAGTTGTTAATGAAGGGCAAAAATCTAAACTTTTTCAAAATGAAAGTCACTTTAAGTCAAAAACAATAGACAGTGTCCATATTTACACCTTTTCCTCTCTATATATGTTTTTTTTTTTTTTTTTTTTTTTTTTTAATGTTGCATAATTTGTTTCCACAGAGATTTTTTTTTATTAATACCACATTAAAACACAATTTATCAGTTTAAACGCAATATATCGAAATAAAAGTTTATCGTTTCCAATATAGACATAACTATAAATGTAAATTGTTTAATATGTGTTTAATTCTACGAGGGCTTTGAAAAGTTACAATAAGATTGATTGTCTATCAAGTAATAAAAAAAGGTGCTTTTAAAAAACTTATTTAGGATATTTTTATGACTCATGAACGTGTTACCCCCAGTCATGCGGTAAAACAAAAATGGTGTTTTTCATATATATATTTTTTTTTATTAAGCATTTAATTTTCTTTTGACTTTATTTTATAATACTATACTTAAATATAATTTTGATATAGTATTAAAAAATTTAAATATATTTGAAGTTGTTATTGCTCATCTGATGGGTCTTTTTTTGTTGAGTGCCTTGCGATGACCATTGTAGCTTAACTGTAGCTTATCTGGAATTAAAAAAATAAGGTTCATTCTAGAGACTGGACGACTGAATTTAAAAATGACTGAAAAAGAATTAAAAAAAATTACTGCTATCTGAATAGAAAATTCAATTTATATCGTTAAAAAAAAATATTTTTTTATGATAAAAAAGAAAACAAAAATTCTTCGTTCAGCCTCTTATTGTTCTCATAATTATAGGGAACAGTTGAAAAAGTGAAAAATAAATATGTTCAGTAGTTCTGAATAATTGTGGTCACCGATTTGAAAAATGCACTTTTGAAGAAAACGTATTTAAAGTTCTGTGTTATAATCAAAGTACGATACTCATTATTTTTTTCATTTACACAGAATGATCTATTTCAACACCCTAAAGTAGCACGTTTTCAGTTGAAAAGGCTTGAGAAAATGGAAAAAAATCTATCTTTCGAAATCTATCACTAGGTGTAACCCATTTATGATATTTTGTATATTTTATTGCTAGTTCATTATTAACATGTTATTTTATCACAATTGCTTTGATTGAAATAATACATGGAACTGATATATTAGATGAATAGTGTATAAATGCATAGAAATTGTAATAAAAAATGAAGATTTTTTTTCTTGTTGTTCTTTAAGTGGAATTTCGTTTTTGACTCTTAATAGGAGAGCTCCAGCCGATCACATAAAAAATTCCGATAATACTTTTCTTTACTAGTTTATTATAACGTATATTAAATTTTAATAATTTCCCTCCTATGTAAACATTATAAAAATGCATTTTTATATATCAAGGAATTTCTACTTACATATAACTAGGCAGATAAAATATTTTTTAGTTATATTTCTTTTCAGTTAGGTAATTAAATTTCAGAAATGATTTTCTTTTTCAACGTTAATGATGTTATAGTACATTTCTCTCATTATTGAATTCCTCGATACATATTTGTAAAAATGACTTTTGAAATTTTAGATTTCTATTCAGAATCCACAGAGTGAAGTTATTAGTTACCATTTAGGAATCTGAAATATATTTTCAACAAAAGAGTACCTTGTTAAAATTTTATAATTCAAATATATTAAATTTTCGTGAAGCAAGTTAATTTTATAAAATATATATTGGAACTTTTGCAATTTTACTTCGATTTTTAATGTCGCAGTTAAATATTATCAAGTTAAAAGTATCGTATGTTCCGGCGTATAAACTGCTCTAGTGTATTAACACAGCATATAATTTCATGCTATATTTTTCTATTTTCAAGTACATTCACTGTACTACGTGCACACCCTACTTTGCAAAGACATCTTCGTCAGATATGTCGCAATAAACAATGTTGAATTTTGGAACTAGCACGAACAAAAAGAAAAATATGACCAAATACAAAGTGAGAATGTATTATATATAATATCAATTAATCTACAAATTCCATATTTTACTATCTTACAAGGAGAGGGCCAAGCTTGGTAATCACAGATTTTGATTATTTTTATATATGTTGTAGGGTAGAAGCCCCTTAGTCTCAGGTTCAATGGATTTTGTACAACGCTCCTTAGTTTTCGAGAAATGGGGGGTCTAATATTTTAACACAACTTAAATACTTACTTTGTAACGAAATAACTGCGCTGGTCCTAGCTCAGTTGGTATGGCGTCTGCTCGTTGTTCCGAGGGCCCGGGTTCGATGCCGGAACGCGCTACGTTTGTTTTTCCATTTTTTTTATAAATATACTTGTAATCATAATTTAATAATCTCACAATTGGAAAAATTAATACTGTACATTATTTAATATGTTAACATATTAAAATATTAATTTAGCATTTTTAATTTTTAAAATATTATGAAACATTTCTCATCATTTAAAGAGATTTTTTTTTTATTGGATCTATTATTAACTAGTAAAAATTCCAAAAATCGTTACAAAATCACACCTTATTTTATTAATAAAATCATATATATTACAATCATCAATAAGCAAAAAAATGTGTTGTAATTTAATTATTATGCTAATTTTGAATATAATTATACTTCTTACTTTAAAAGCAGAGTAGTATTATCATCGCATTCACTTCTCTTGTTAAGGCAATATACAGTCCTTGGCCAAATTATTAGACGCAGTTGTTTTTATTATAATTTGTTAAATATCTGGAAAGATACATGAGGAATTATCTTGAAACTTTAGGAGTGTAAACAACATGATCAACGTCATATATTTCCGAGAAGATTTTTTTTTGAAACCCCATAAGGGGTCGTCAACAAATTGAAGAAAAACGAATACGTTTTTGATAACCCTGTAAAAACCAATATCACAAAAGCGTTGAAACGGTATCACACGCTTAGGAGGCTTATTGTAATAATTTGGGTTCATTTTTATGAAGATAGCATGTATACTCGAAGAGAAATTCAGGTTTTTATAAAAACAGTCCCAAATTTTACTAAGTTGTTTTGCTTATAATTTGCAGAGTTTTTAATATAAAAACAAGTTATTTTCAGAAAATATGACAAGCAAAATTATACACAATACCCTGCAATCAGAATTAAAAAATAATAAAAATTGCATGAAAAATGAGCAGGTTTACTAAATATTTTTTCACTGCGCATGCGCGAATTCAATCAAAATGTACTGTGCATAATATATTAGCTAAATATATAGACCAACTTTTATGAAAGTCTCAAAAAAATAGCTTGAAAATTCTGATAGTGATCGTCGATAGAATAAGCTCGAAATTCGCTGTTCCCAAAAGGAAGCAAAAAGATGAGGGGTTGTATCAAATATAGAATGAGAAACACTTCATTCTTATTATATCAACTTTCATAAGCTAGTATATTTGGATACAACCCCTCATCTTTTTTGCTTCTTTTTGGGAACAAATTTGGGAACCTTATGGGGTTTCAAGAAAAAATCTTCTCGGAAATATATGACGTTTATCATGTTGTTTACACTCCTAAAGTTTCAAGATAAAACCTCATGTATCTTTCCAGATATTTAACAAATTATAATAAAAACAACTGCGTCTAATAATTTGGCCAGGGACTGTATAAATGATGTTTCTTTAAAATCACGAATTGACACAATTGTTCAATATCTTTGCATCGATAAAGCATACATGAAATACATTTTAAAGGTGATTTTAAAAAATATTAACCATTTAATGATGTTTTATACAACGATTTAGATACAAATAAAAAAATAAATAGGTTAACATTATAATTAATGTACAATATTATAATTTTTAATTGCGATTAATAAATTATAATTACAAGTATATTTATAAAACAAAAAATGAGAAAACAAACGTAGCGCGTTCCGGTCTCAAACGCATTTTCGTGCGTTCCCGGCCCGCGGATCAACGAGCGGACGCCATAACATCTGAGCTACGACCAACGCAGTAATTTTGTTACAAGTAAGTATTTAAGTTGTGTTATAATATTAGACCCCCTATTTCTCAGAACTAAAGGGCGATGTATAAAATACGTTGAATGTGAGACTAAAGGGCTTCTACCGTACAACACATATAAAAATAATCAAAATCTGTGATTACCAAACTAGGTGCTCTCCTTGTTAGATACAAGTGATTTTAACTCAGACTGAGTGGATCTTCACTCCTTTCCAGTATTGTAAATGTACTTATCGTATAGGAGGGAATTTCATCCATCTTGCGAAGTGGTTATTTTCAGTCCTTTTTTGATAAACCATTTTCACTTTTTTTTTTTTTTTTGACTAAATTGATAGGCAAAATGAGTTTCATTCTTACCTTGAGAAATTATTTTTATTTTGTTTTTTAAATATATTTACTACAAAAATGAATGATTTTTTTTTTCCAAAATTAGTTTTGTTAGAGAAATATTTTTTTCTTTAAAAAAAAATGAAGGTAGTTTGGATCAATTTTGGATATTTCATTGCTATTTTTATGATTTTTTTTTTAATTAATTATATTTTTATCTTAGTTTTGCATTCGAATACATATAAATGAAATAGTTTGAGAGAAATTTTAGACGATATTTCATCGATTTTTAATATTAGGTATTTTAAAAAATGTGATGGGACATCTATCGAAAAATCAATCATATTTAACGATAAATTGTCTAGAGAATCTTCTAAGAGAGCAAAGAGGGATGAATTATTTCGAAATTAGTTTTGTTATACATGTCTTTTTTTTTTTCCTTTTCTGAAAATAATTTTAATGTAGCTTGGTTAAATATTGGATATTTCATTGCTGGTTTTATGATTGTTTTCAATTAATTTTATTTTTATCATAGTTTTGCATTTGAATATTCATAAATGACACTCCCCAAAGTATAACTAGTCGGATGTGTCAATCCCAAAACTTTCTTCTACCTCACACAGGTTTCGCATACACTAAAAAGAATCAGCACCAATTTATATCAATGTCTAACTGAAGCTCAAGTTTTATTAAATTCCGTGCATTATTTCTTGAGATATGACTATCGCTAAAATCGTGTAAATCCTTCAAAATGCTGCATAGCAGCGCCACCTGCTGGGTGATTTTTACCAAAAACTAATCAGCACCAATTTATACCAGAGACTAACTGAATATAAAGTTTTATTTAATTCCGAGCATTAGTTCTTGAGATAGAGCTATTGCGGAAATCGCGAAAAATGCTGCATAGCAGCGCCACCTGCCGGGTGATTTTTACCAAAAACTAATCAGCACCAATTTATATCAGGGACTAACTGAATCTAAAGTTTTATTAAATTCCGAGCATTAGTTCTTGAGATAGAGCTACTGCAGAAATCGCGAAAAATGCTGCTTAGCAGCGCCACCTGCCGGGCGATTTTTACCAAAACCTAAACAGCACCAATTTATATCAGGGATTAACTGAATCTAAAGTTTTATTAAATTTCGAGCATTAGTTCTTGAGATAGAGCTATTGCGGAAATCGCGAAAAATGCTGCATAGCAGCGCCGCCTGCCGGGCGATTTTTACCAAAAACTAATCAGCACCAATGTATATTAGGGACTAACTAAATCTAAAGTTTTATTAAATTCCGAGCATTAGTTCTTGAGATAGAGCGCCCACAAATTTTTTGTCACATACAGACAGACAGACAGAGTCACAGACAGACATTTTCTAAAAATAGTCAAATCGTGTTCAGGACCTTCTAAAACGTATAAATCCGTCGAAAACCGGAAGTCGAAAATTTTCATGAATCCAATACTTTCTTCTTGTAAAGATAGAAGAAAGTAACAAAGTTGGTTAACTTATATATATATATTATTAAATTCAGATGAATTTTGTTATGGAACAATCTTAAAAAAAAAGCAAAAGAAAATAGAAAGGATATTGATATAAGCTATTTCTAATACAGAAATAATAGTAAACAATTTTTTAAAATAATTTGTATCCTACAAATAAAGAAAAAATATTTAAATGTGATCATCCATCTCTCATACATTAAACAAAGATACTTTCTTGGAAGGAGGAGTTAGCTTAATGACTGTCCCAAAATAAAAGTAGTTTTCGGTGATTTAACACCGTAACCTCTTACGTTATCATTATTCGCCTTGTCTAAACAACGTGTAGCAGATTTATAATCTAGTAACAAGCGCCTGCTCGTTAAGCTTTACACGTTTTTTTCTAACAGCGATAATACGTCACATTTTTCAGCGTTCATGATAAATATGTTTTGTTTATCTCATTAAATGTGTATGCATAAATCTTCTTTCTAACTTATTATCTTATTTTTTCTTTTTGATTGTATACCCTGTTTTTATAAAATATTTTATTTCTGAACCACGTAACATAAACTCACTATAAAACAACAATATTAATACGTAACTTGCAAAGTTATGTGTATGACGCAGCAAAAATGTGCTCTCTCGAATTGAATAATATAAATAATTCCAGTTGATCTGTTAAATTAGATAATAGTTATAATTTCACTGGGAAAATTAATAATTAAGGAATACCTTCTAACTGAATAATAATATGAGATGATTTGAAGTCATAAGTGTATTTTTACTTGGATAGTTTAAAAGTGATTAACACTAAATTATTTTTTTTATGCAAAGGTCATTTATTAAGACGAAGCAAATACACATTATTATTCTCCATCTTTCACATTATTATTTACATTATCCACATTATCCACATTATTATTCTGAGCACATTTAGATTCTTATCACAATTTTCATATATGCGCAACAAGTTATTCTTCTACATATCATACAGAGTCATTCATGAACACATTTGTTTTGGTGTCTGGTAGAATAAATTTCTGATTATCAATGATCGTTTTTCATTGCGTAGAAAAAAACATATAAATTTTAAAATGAGATATAAGGAAAATAAGCCATAACCTACAGATGTTACTTTTCGGCTATAGTTAGAAAATATAAAACGATTGATTATTTTCAATCTTCAACACCTAGAAATTTTTGTGCGCTGGGCACTATGGGCACTTTGTTGTTCTAAATGCACCAAGTAATATTTTTCTTTCTTTTTTCTTTCTTAAGGGGAGGACGAGAAGGGTGCGATATAAAACTAAGACTAAAAAGGTTTTATAAAATTTTAATCCAATTATGAAGCGAAATTATAATAAAAATTTTGGAATTTTGTTATTCGTAAATGCATCTTGTTGCAAAAGGCATTCAATTACAAACACCGTTTGACATATTTTGTACGCGACTACTAATATGAAATGGATGTTACACACTAGTCTCCAAAAATTAAAGTACAATAAGTTTTGTCTTAGTTATTAAAATAAGTATAAACGTAAAAATAGTTTTAAAAAAGTCATTTTTGTAAGTATTCAATGTTTGCCTTGAAAATCACGCCTAATGTTTTGACTGCATTTCATGTTTTTTCCCAAAAATGCCCGTTACAATACATTAATTTGGCATGGGAACCGAACTCGATTATGAAAAAAATATTGTTTTTTTGCGTTTGGTATTTAGCACAAACAAGTGATTTTTTTTTTTAAATATATAATTTTTTTCTCTGTTTCTTTTTTAAGAAGGGGAAAAAAAAAAAAAAGAACATTAATTTTTTTTTTTTGTAGGATTTATAAATTAATTTGTCAACGTATAATCCTAAATTAATTCAGATTAAACTATTAATTTATAAAAGCGTATTTTTTTAACAAATTACACTCTTAATTTTTTATTTATAATTTATTGTCAACCTTTTAATTTTTAAAATGTCTATTTTTGCAGTTACACAGCTTTCTGGCGAGCGTTTATTGGTGCAGAATTAAATCCATTGTTGTTTCAGCTCGTATACAATTGAACGCGTTACAGAGAATATTTGACGTTTCATCACCTGTGGCGGACTAACGGAAAAATGCCTTAAAATTTATTTATTAACTTATAATTAAGTTCTAAAAATATTAAAATGTTGTCGCATTGTCATCGGAAAAACACCTGTGAAGGTGATTATTATAATTTTAGCCTATCAGGAATTGGTTATAAAATCGATTACAAAATTCCATCTTTGCATACAAAAACCAGTTTGAGTTAAACAAAAAAAATAAAATTTTATATATGTGATAAATCTTAATCAAATGTGATGTATCCTTCTATGTCGCGCCTATGGGATTATGGATTGCAATTCCGCAAGCAGCTGAATCCGGCAACAAGCACTGTTTTACTTTAATTCATTAGCACAATCATAATGATTCGAAAAAACCTAAAAGTAGCACTTGAAGGCATAGGAACTAAAGATTTCATAAACAAGTAGATCTTCTAAGACAGTTTGATTAAACCTATCCATTTGTTTCCTATACCAGTAAAATATCAATAGAAACTAAAACTTCCACAAAATATTAGATAATCGCATAAAACATCCCATTTTTTCATATTATATTCATATCTTACTGCCCAAATTCAAGCTAAATTGCAACCTTTGCTTTTAATGGTGAATATGTTATCTAATAGTTTTGGTATTAAATATATTCCACATGATCCAAGTACAATAATATTTATACTAATTATTTTGAGTGTGGCCAAAAAGATGTTTTTACAATTACCTCTGTTGGAGAGATTTAAAACATATATATAAAACTTGCAGGGCGTTACTCAAACCCATAATAATTAACTCCTCCTGTCAGAGACACACCAATTATCTTAGCGGCAATTTGAGGGGAAATTGTGATCGTGCAACCTGGGATAGCTTTTTTTTTTTGTATTAAATAAAAAGGTGTACGGCGTTGTGTTATTTTTTTGAAGAAACTTATCCTTAAGGTTGACCCCTCAAGCCCGCTGTAAAATCTTGCTTAAAGTAGTAGTTTAAATCAACATATATATTACTCTAGATTAAACATCACACTGTAAACTAAATAAATGCTGGAGTCTAAATTAAGGTTAAAATAAAAAAGGTTTATTTACAGAAGATAGATATAAAACATAAAAAATAAAGAATAAAATAATTATACAAAAAGGTGATACACATTATATTCATGAGACTTCATTTTAACAATACAATATATTAACCAGTTAAGTTATTAAGTTCTTATTGATTATTTAAATTTAAGTATGTGATTAATAAGTTGGTAATAATAATTTAACATTTATATACGTCCTTGATCCTGGGGATGGCAAGAGAAGCATAATCTTCTTAACGTTAATTAATTAATTTAAAAATATTTACACAGTATCTGGGTGAATAATATCTACCTGTACCTCTCAAGAGAATAGCAGTCATAGAGTAGTTCACCAGTAGTTCTTGCTTCCATGGGCACATATTTAAAAAAGGTGTGAATGACTTAATTATAATTGTAGGCTGTTGCCTATAGCACTGCAGCCTATATAGAAAAGCCAACTTTCATGTTGGAAGTAAGCTGCTGAAAAAGATGTCCTCCTCTTAAGGATTTTTTTGATGGAAGTGATTTTTGAGTTCTAGCGAAGTTTTCGTTATTTTTCCCCCTCAGAGGGGTGTAAAAAGTATTTAGCTCCTCTTAAGGATTTTTTATCCAATGTTGATGTTGGCGGTCAATTTCCCTGCTCTCTCGAATCACTTTTACTGGTCACCGCGTATATCTGATCATCACGATGTTTCTCATTCGCTCCAGCCATATTCCGCCTCTTAGAGACTCCTATGTACCACTCCTCTCCTTGTTTTCCCGGAATCGCCGGTTCAATGTATATCTTAGCACATTTTATGACCCCTCTAGATTGTCTGTCATAAATCCCTGTTTGTTCAGCATTGCTGAACTGTCAGTTTCGGCGCCTGTCTGCTTTCTGCCCTCATAAACACAGCGAAGTTTGTGCTATTAATTTCTCGAATTCTTGCTGGTAGAATTCCACTCTATTTCCCTTTTTCCGTCGAAGGTTGGAATCAACGACAAAATAGTGTCTACACTTGGTGTAGATTCCGCCATTGTTGCGTTTAGTATAGATTTTTCTGCCTGATTTCGTTTATTTTTATGTTGATTTCTTGTTTTCGGTGACAAAATATCAGTTTGTCCCCGTTTATTTTTGTTTTTTTTTTCCTGAGTTGTTTGTTTGTATAGATGAATCGTTGAGATTTCCACTTTTTCTCTTAAATTTTCTTTTATTATTTGCCATACCCCAACGCAAAATAAAATTTGTAAGGCATTTTAACAAGAGATCAGATTACTACAAAACTTGTTCAATTTTAGTTATTTTTAATTTTACGTTAATTCTGCTGATATAAGTATTAATAATTATTTAAAAATCTAATAATTCCTACACTTATTCTTTCCTTTATTATTATTATTATTATTATTATTATTATTTATTACTCAGCAGTTGAGTGAAAAAAAAAAAACATCTCAAAAATGAACTTTTTTTTTTTTCAATTGTTCACTTATAAGTATGCAAGAAATACACATAAAATAAATAGATAATAAAAGTTTATCAGCTTATCACTGGTATTATCATTAATTTTATCTTTTATTTTTCTTTATATATATGTATATATATATCTTTTTTTTTTTTTTTTCAAGGATTAGAACAAATAATAGTTCATTTTTTTTATCACTTTCAAATATATTTGCATGCATAAGTCAAATAAATATTTCAGAGACAAAAATAATATGCAATCTTTCAACAAAAACGGTCTAATTCTTAGGAATTGACCTTTGAAACCTTTGTTTTCATATGAAGATTATTTGCTTGTAATTACAATCGCGACATATAAATATACAATATAAAAGACAATTTTAATTATGCAAATGCAATTGAGTGCCAATACCTTTTTATTATTTTTTTATGTATAACCCATACCCTAGGATCAGGATTTTACACTTTACAGCTGATATTATTTATCATTTATTTTGTATTATTATTGTTATAATTGTAATTATTATTATTATTCTTATTATTCATACAATTACCGAAATAAATTATATTAAGTAGTGTGATGTTAGCTTACAAAAAAAAAATATTAAATACTACTAGCAGAATAATATGAGAAGTAAAAAATATATATATATATCTTATTATTATTATTATTTTTAAATGGATATGTTTAGAGTAACTAATTATAAAAATTTATGTAAATAATAACTTCTATACATTTATTGAGTAAATTTATCAATTCTAAAAGAGAATATTGAATATAAATAAATTTAGTTTCTTTAAATGTCCATCATTATTATTACTATTTAAGTTATTTCATTAGATCTAAGATATAAGTTCTTAATCCAGTACAAAATATTTAATTATCTAAAATAAGCTATAAATTGAATAATTAAAAGGGCTGGATATGAAGAAAGCTGAACACCAGAGAAATTCCTGTGTCACATGCACCAGTAATAATTGGGGTTTCCATCTGTTGGAGAGATTTAAAACATATATATAAAACTTGCAGGGCGTTACTCAAACCCATAATAATTAACTCCTCCTGTCAGAGACACACCAATTATCTTAGCGGCAATTTGAGGGGAAATTGTGATCGTGCAACCTGGGATAGCTTTTTTTTTGTATTAAATAAAAAGGTGTACGGCGTTGTGTTATTTTTTTGAAGAAACTTATCCTTAAGGTTGACCCCTCAAGCCCGCTGTAAAATCTTGCTTAAAGTAGTAGTTTAAATCAACATATATATTACTCTAGATTAAACATCACACTGTAAACTAAATAAATGCTGGAGTCTAAATTAAGGTTAAAATAAAAAAGGTTTATTTACAGAAGATAGATATAAAACATAAAAAATAAAGAATAAAATAATTATACAAAAAGGTGATACACATTATATTCATGAGACTTCATTTTAACAATACAATATATTAACCAGTTAAGTTATTAAGTTCTTATTGATTATTTAAATTTAAGTATGTGATTAATAAGTTGGTAATAATAATTTAACATTTATATACGTCCTTGATCCTGGGGATGGCAAGAGAAGCATAATCTTCTTAACGTTAATTAATTAATTTAAAAATATTTACACAGTATCTGGGTGAATAATATCTACCTGTACCTCTCAAGAGAATAGCAGTCATAGAGTAGTTCACCAGTAGTTCTTGCTTCCATGGGCACATATTTAAAAAAGGTGTGAATGACTTAATTATAATTGTAGGCTGTTGCCTATAGCACTGCAGCCTATATAGAAAAGCCAACTTTCATGTTGGAAGTAAGCTGCTGAAAAAGATGTCCTCCTCTTAAGGATTTTTTTGATGGAAGTGATTTTTGAGTTCTAGCGAAGTTTTCGTTATTTTTCCCCCTCAGAGGAGTGTAAAAAGTATTTACCTCCTCTTAAGGATTTTTTATCCAATGTTGATGTTGGCGGTCAATTTCCCTGCTCTCTCGAATCACTTTTACTGGTCGCCGCGTATATCTGATCATCACGATGTTTCTCATTCGCTCCAGCCATATTCCGCCTCTTAGAGACTCCTATGTACCACTCCTCTCCTTGTTTTCCCGGAATCGCCGGTTCAATGTATATCTTAGCACATTTTATGACCCCTCTAGATTGTCTGTCATAAATCCCTGTTTGTTCAGCATTGCTGAACTGTCAGTTTCGGCGCCTGTCTGCTTTCTGCCCTCATAAACACGGCCACCCATATCGTTGCCGTTGTTTTGATTTCTTTAACGTGGGAACGAAAATATGTTATGCGGGATATACCAATATCTTAGGTTCTATCCAGCAACCTCCAAACATCATTACTTCATAATAAACAGAGGGAAGTATTTTCAACTAGGTAAATTATATTCAATGGTGGAGTATCATAGTTGAGATTTATTCCAACAGAGCGAAAAATGATACTCCAACATTGCATAAAATTACCTAGTTGAAAAAACTTTCCTCTGTTCATTATGGCCTAATTACATGGTATACAGGAGTTTCCATGTTATTTCAGATTCATCATGTGACATGCTATAGTTATAGCTCGGATGAATATAATTAGCGATGCAGTTAGCAGCCTTGTCTAAAAATTAGAGTGAAATATGCCAGTCAGGATATTGTTGGGATAGCTCAGTAGGAAGAGCGTTCGCCAGGTAAGCCGAAGTACCCACTTTCGAGTACTGGTTCCGGCATTTTTCGCTCTGTTGGAATAAATCTCAACTATGATACTCCCACCACTGAATATCATTACTTTAATTTTGGCCACTCTGTATGTAAGAATACAGATTATCAATGCCTTATCGCACATATAACATCTGTTTCAAACAATAATAATAATATATATATTTTTTTCAAATAACAGTTTTTTGCAACATTAGATGTGTCTAGTGAACACTAAATTATACAAAACCTGTTATAATAAATGTTTACCTTTTTTACAAGAACTGTTTACTTTAACTGTAGTGAAATTATTTTATTATATAGAGAACCCTACTCATATAAAATGCTTTTGCAAATTTTGTTTAATATTATTGTATTTAATTCGAAGTTCAACCGAAATGTAAGACGCTTATAAAATTCTAAAAACAAAACAAGAGTGATTTGAAATATGATTTTGTACGAAGTGTGGGGCAGCTGGAAAGTATACAATGTAATAGGAAAAATACAATATATGTATGAAACCGATAGAAGAAAATTATTGTTAGAATTTGTAGGGATATCACAAAAATATTTCGGCTACAAGTTTACAAAGGTTATATAATTTTGAAAAGCATTTCTTAAGGTTCTAAGAAACACAGCTGCTGCGACGAAAGATTTGAAATAACACGCAAACGGTCAGAATAAGAATTATTTAAGGGGCGCGTAAGCCAGCAAGTTGCGTTTTGTTATAGAAAGTTACGTTTTGTTATACAAAGAACGCAATGTTAGGTTATAGTAAAAGTCGGATAAAAGGATTTTTTTTATTTAAGGAATGGATGTGAGAGGTTTTCTTTGACCACAGGAAATTATAAGGAAACATAATACAAGTTAGGTATGCGTGCCCGACTTATGGGGCCAGGTGGTGGTCAAGTCATTCACAGTGTGTGGCAATATTGAATAAATCAAAGAGATGCCGCGTTTAACCGAAAAGGGGTTACAGCGTCCCTGTGAAAATATAGTGATAAGAAAAGTTATTCCCGCGGAAAATACCCTAAATAAAATAAGAGAATTTATAAATAAAATATACAAAAATTGAAGAGAAAAGGGAGAGAGAGAGTTCAGAAAGAATATTGGGACCAATGAAATTGATTTTATTATTCAGATCTTAGCAAGTAAAATTCAAGGAAAACTGGGGGAGATTTTTGAGGCGGCGGTAGCAATTTTCTTAACCCCGAAAAGGGAGGCGTTTAAAAAGTTGAATGAAAATTGAGAGTTTTTTTATATACGGATTCACAGAGAGAGCGAGAAGTATTATTACAAATTTTGGATAGAAAATAACTTTTAAAAAGTGATAAGTGAATAGTTTCAGTTCGGATAATTTTATAAAGTGTGGTGCACAAGTGAAAGGACCGAGGATGATCAGGTTTAGAGGTAAGACCCTTTGAATATACTCTGAGTTTTAATGTTAAAATTTCTTCCTTTTGGAATAATGTTACATAAATTTTAGGACAGTAGGCGATGGTACTCACCACCGTAATTTTATTCTCATTAGAGTATCCAGTCATACGAAGGAAATAGTTATATTTATATATAAACAGGTTGTCCATTATTTTTTCTTTATTTAATTATGTTCAAAATTTGAAGAATTGTGATTATATTGTAATAAAGAAATAAATATTTTACTATTTCTTAATTAGCATGTTTATTTAAATATTTTTGGTTTTTGTCCATTTAATTTTGAAATGTTGGGAACCACACATGCGATTACTAACGACCTTTTTCAGATCAATGGAATTAATAGATTTTAAAATGGGTTATCTAAATCTTAATTTAAGAACCAAGGAGAGTTAAGAGTCTCCCAGCAGAAGATTTAATTATTTCACACACACAAAAAAAAAAAGATTCCTTATGATGTTATAAAATTTTTTATAAGTCCAACTGTAGAGGATAATATGAGCATACAAAATCTAAAGATATTTCATTTGAGATATTCATTTCAATGTAAATCATTCTAATGTACATTTTCGCATATGAAACATAAATTCAGTAGTCTTCGCAAAAATTATAATCCCTGAAGAATTTTAAATTTATCAAAAAGGTTTCTACATAAAGTATTTACATTTTTTAAAGAAATTTATTTACAGTAATGTGATTTAAATCTTGTCTGGTATAAGGGAGTTAAGGTTCAGTTAAAGAAAACGTCAATAGTGATTATAACATTTAATGGCTGAAAAAAATATATATATGAAACACAAAAATAAGAATGATTTATTGCACTGAAACAGAGACGTAAGTGCTTTAAGCTGCTTTCTTTGGATTAAATATACAATTTACATAGCAGAGTTTTATCTTCCTATAATTAAATCTAAGATATTCGAAAAACTTTTAGGGGTTTGTAGTAGAATGGATAAAAAAAAACTAAGCTAAAAAACTTTTTTTACTATCTTTTGAAAATTAAAATCGAAATTTGGTTAAATAAAAATGTGTATTATCGATTCATCAAAATAACAAATCACCTACCATTTTAAAAAATATATTATTACCTATCATCATCACCTATCAATGCAACAGATACTTCTACGCAGCATTCCTGTTTAAATACCTAAAATACTATTTCAAGACTGTGTGTAGTGCATATGTAATAATCTAGTTAATAATATATTCCCTGTAATATTTACTGATTAAAATTAAGCTTTAAAAAATCCTAATTGTATATTTGATTCATTTTTATTGTTTTAAATGTTTATGAAGTAAGTTTTGAAACCATCTTAAAATAGTTTTTAGATAGACTTTGAATTGGTAATTGCATTCAACATATTGCAAATGATGTAATGAAGAAGTAATATTACGTGTACGTAACATTGATAAGATACGAAAAATCTATGCTTAATTTTTTATCTAATTTAATTTAAAACAACTTTTTAGAAATAAGAAGTATATTTCTGAATAGAAAAAGGAAAATTCGTTAGATTAAGTTTTTTTTTCGGAACGCATGCAACATGCAATATAGAAACCAGTTCGTCATACATTTAGTCTAGCAAAATACGTTCCTACCAAGTTATTCTTGTTTTGTACTGTAGATACAGACATACACTCTAAAAATGACATTTTCAAAACTGAACAAAAAATACTCAAATCTGAGTATGTCGCTTAGTCAAACTGGCTCCATATCAAAATTACTCAAGTTTGAAACATGCATATACTCATTTCTGGAAACATGCAGACACTCAAGAATAAAACATCATGTGCTCATATTTGAGTATGTCCATGTTTCACAAATGAGTATGAACTGACTTCTATGTGCTCATTTTGAGTATTTCCATGTTTCAACAAGAACGAAAAATCATGCGTCAAGCATAGATTATGTAGCACTTTCCAACTCTTCTAAAATAATTTTACAAATCATTACCGTTTAATAAGCTGAAAGATGACATCTAAGTAAACAATTTGGAAAACGCATAACATATTTAAAAACGTAATTTCAGGAATTTTCAATATATACAATATTCGGAAAAATATCCGAATACTTTTATGTAGCCCTGTATATGATCTATAGATTTGTATATATACATAGGATGCTAAATTTTAGTTTAGTTAGGAAACGCGTAGCACCGTTTAAATTCTCCTTTTGGAGTTTCTGTCAATAAACGGAAATGTGTTCGCGAACTTTTATGCTGCCCTGTATAGGATCTACAGAATTTATACACACCACGTAATAGACAAAAAGCTAGTTAAGATTAAAATCGCGTTTAGTAACTTAAAACGCACTTCCAGGAATTATTGTTAACAGACAGTAGAGAATTCTTTTGTGTGTCCCTGTAAATGAACGATGACTGCTATACACACACTATTCTGTAGTAAGCCTCTTGTAATGCACCTTAGTAATATATATAAACTTCAATGCGTTTAAAATAGTGGAACATTATTTAAATAAGCCGCAGACGATTTTTCTCCATAGACGTAATGTAACGGAATTATTTTGACTGTCCCTGTAAAGTAACTCTAAGTGCTATACACCTACTATTCCATATTAAGCTTCTTCTAATGCATCTTAGTGATCTATATAAATTTCAATGCGTTTACAATAGTGAAACATTTTTAAAATAAACCGCAAATGATTTTTCCCCATAGACCGCAATGTAACGGAATTCTTTTGAGTGTCCCTGTAAGAAAACTATAAGTGCTACACACTTCAGTTGAAATAGGGAACGTGCCATATATAACGACAATAACATATAAAAATTGCAGAGCAATCCGAGCATATTTACGGGAGTTAGAGCACGGACAGACGGCCAGACGGCCATACGGCCAGACAAACCGAAGTCATAAGCACTTTTCAACTAGGTTGGAAAGTGCTAAAAATGAGTTTGAACTGATTCTGATCATTTTTGAATATGTTCATGTTTCAAAATTAAGTATGAACTGACCTATATGTGCTCAGTTTTGTGTCCATGTTTAAATATTCTGAGTATTTCTGGTATTTCAGAATTGAAAGCATTGGCTCGTCATATATGAAACAAAAAGTTTCATAACAAAATGAAAACATCGATTTACTCAGATTTGAAATTGTCATTTTTCTCAGTGACAATAAAGTTTGTTGTTTAATATAATGATTTTTACTCAATGATTAATAACATTTAGCTTTTGGAAAATTAGATAATATGAAATATAATGATCAGATATCATAAAAGAAAATTTCAATTTCAAACTTCAGAATAGATATTTTGAGATTTTGACAGCTCGTACGAAATGTAAAATAATATATCAATTAATACGTACATTTAATTATCAATTTGAATTTCATAATAATATTCCTACAGATTAATAAGATATTAAAACTGAATAAAAATTAAATATATTTAGCTGCATCTTTTCTTACTTACATTTTACGCACGGTAATTCTTGGTATACAGACCAGTAGGTGAAACAGTATTTGTTGGATTTCAACTAAATTCGTGATAAGGCATTATACTGTATATTCAGGGTAAGTGAAGCAATTTAAAATTTTTATTATGAACAATAACAGTGATACGAACGAAAAATCACGTCTTGTAGTTCTAGTGTTAAACACGGAAATAATTAACTTAGGCATTGTGTGACATTTGTATATATGATTATATAATCAAGGATGGAATAATACGTTAATGACATTTAGTATTCTATTGAGATTTTCTCATTTGACTCTAGTATTTGCTTTAACTTGAATCTCTCTTAAGATGCAAATGTATACCTTGATTTATTAGTGAGGTACAGAATTAATTAATAGTGTAGTATTCTCCAATGCTGCCAATATTTCTTATATATTTTAATAATCTTAGTCTTCATTTTAAATATTTAATGTTTTTTTAATACAAAACGTGTTCAAACTTACAACAAAATATTCCAATTAAAAGTAATCATAGGCCTAACTAAAGTTCAAAGTCTGGAGACACTTTTGTAAAAAATTAAACTCCCATCACCGCGTACTAACACACATTCTTTTATACAGAGGTAAATTTAAATTAAATACTTATTAAAAATGTTAATATTTAAACAAAATTTCATTTTATTAATTCAAAATACTATAACAAACTAAAATAAAAGACATGTAATACTCAAATTTTAAACAAGTCAATCAAAGCGTATCGGATGAATGAAAAGGAGAAATAAACAAAAATTCAGTTATTTATGGTAATTTTTCTAGTTAGTCTTAATTCGCAGAGCAAGGTTCATAAAAAAATTAGCTTTTTTCTTTTTTCATCTCAAAAAATTCAGTCATTTTTAAAATCTAGAATACGTTTATTGGCAAGACCAACTAAGAAATTTCCATTATTTTTTTTAAGCAGGCAGGCAACAGCACGTTATTCTTATGGTAACATGTTAATCAATCTGAGGCACAAATGGTTCACTTTGCCAACTGTTTTTAAAATATTATATAAATAATGTATGTAAAGCATGCAATACACCAACTCCGTTGATGTAAAAGGCTAGTGGAAAATGTATAATATGATGAGGTGAACGGTATTCTTTTGAAAAGGCTCACACTCAGAAAAAGGAATTGATTAAAACTACAAAACATTTTTGTTGAGTACATTTTGGTTGTTTTAGCAAAATTGGAGTAAAATTGAACCATTTTACTTCAATTAACAAAAAATTTTTGCTGACGATACAAATTTCTTTTTTTTTTGGAATTGCAAAAAAAAAAAAAGTGGTTTTCAACAAAAAAAAAATTTTTGTTCATTCAAACAAAATTTCCATTGACCTATATTTAAACAAAATTTTTGTTTAAATATGGGTTAATAAAAATTTTGTTTGAATCAACAAATTTTTTTTTTTTTTTTGCAATTCCAAAAAAAATTTTTGTATCGTCAGCAAAAATGTTTTGTTAATTGAAGTAAAATGGTTCAATTTTACTCCAATTTTGCTAAAACAACAAAATGTACTCAAAAAATATGTTTTGTAGTTTTAATAAGTTTCTTTTTCTGAGTGCAGCATAAGTTGCTAGCTGATGTTTGAATACAGAATATAAAAGTACGTCTCTATAACGTTGGTCTTGTTAATTGGGCTTAAAACAATTTTTAATTTTGTTAACTCACTGTCAAATTATGAGCTACTTTTTCTTTTATGTACTTTGCGTGTATTTCAATGTTTGCAGGAGGCGGGAGTGTTGAAACAAATGTAATCAATTCAAGCATTTTGTGGCCAAGTTAGTTTAATTATCCTACATATATAAGCAGGGCTTTACAAATTTTATAAAATTTAGTAGGCAGCAAAAAATTCTAGTCGCCACTAAAAATTTTTTATTTACTCCCCCTTTCCCCAGTCATTGACTTCCAAAAAGCACAAAAATTTACTTTGTAAACATAGTTCAGAATTATTGGTTATATAATTTGGAATAGTATATAATTTAGGGAAATAATATAAACTATATTTTCTAATGAAACTTATCAAAATTATATATCTCTAAAAAAAGAAAAAGAAAAAAAGAAAAAAAAATCGTGTAAAGGTTGAATTAACCAGCATTTTCGGAAAATACTGATTGCCGAATGCTTGAAATGTCCAGATGGTTCAGTGCTACAAACTCTATATCTATTGAGGGGAGCATCGATGAAATAGTGAAGTGGGAAAACAAGTGTTTGCCTATTTTCCGGTCGAAGTAAGAGAATTAATTCTGATTTTATTATTTTAAACTTTTTTTTTTCATGAGCTTATTTTTGCAAAAAGTTTTATGTTTGAATCTAATTTCTAAGTTTTTTTTATCAATATTGGAGGAAGAGGAAAATGCTGTTTGCGCTCATTTTATAAGAATTTTTGTATACTAGGAAAAAAAAAGTCAGAATATATGATTTGGTCGCCAGATAAATAAAAAAAAAACTTGGTCGCCACTGGCAACCTGCGACCGCATTTGTCAAGCCCTGTATATAAGAACATGTAATTCAAGCTATTAATTATAAGGGAATTTCCGGGAAACTCTTGCATAAATGTTAACACGAATACGTTTCGGTAAACCTGTATCTATATGTTTTATACACATCACATAATATACTAAAATTCAATTCAGCTGGAAGAAGCATAACACTACTAAAAATCCACTTACAGCAAATACCATCCGTAAGCAGCAATACTATATCTAATTTATTTTTCGTGGCCCAGAATATCAATTTATTTATATTCTACAAACATCTATTTACTGCAGCTCAGTATATGATACATAGAATTTAATTTATACACGACGCGCAATGCACTAAAATTTAATTATGTTTAAAAATGCATATCACAGCTAAAAATACAGCTCCATAAATTATGTTTAATAGTCAAATCTGTAAACGAACTCCATAAACGTTATTTACATCATACTTCTAGAAAGCATGTTTTAGTACACCTCAGTGACTCATATCAACTTCCTCATGTTTGATGTACCATAATATCATTAAAATGAACCGTAAACTATTTTATCATAATGTAACGAAAACATTTTTGTGCAGCTTTGTAAACGAGCCATAACAGCTGTATACTTCATCGTCATTAAATAATATGTTATCAGCCTCAATATGGTCGCTAATCAGCCTCAATAACATATATCTATATCGTGGAAATCCAAGTATATTTACGAGTTTCAGAGTGCGAACAAACGGCGAAAAATACGAACTGACAAACGAAATTGCATTTCAATATTAAATTTCAGTAAATAATATTAATAATAAATTATTTTAAGGGGGTTGTGGATGTTTAAATTAATTTTCTCTTTTGATTTAAAATCTGTATATGCTGGCATGAAACATTTACCGCGTAAGCATATTTTGAAAAAAAAGATTAAAAACTTTCTCGACAATTTTTTTTATTTCATAAGCGTAATGCACAAGTAATTCATTTTTACGAATGCTCCATGCAATTTTTAAAGGATGCAGAACGAATGATTATTTAAGAAGAAAAAAAAAAAAGCTCTTAAAACTACATATATACTAAGTGTATTCGTTTTAATATATATCAATTATTACTTGAAATGATAATCTTTTCCACAAATTGGGAGTGCTTTCTTAAAATATCCTCCTTAATATTGTATTTGATAACTAGCAGGTTACGCCCGCTTCACTGGTCCGCTTTTTTCCCCCTCTCTAACTAACCTCCAATTAGTATTAAAACCTTTCAGTTCAACTTTCTACCTCCAGGGGGCTCATTCTGTTCTAAACAAACCTCTTTTCGAAAACTTCGAACGAATCCCCGCTGCCGTCAGCACCGTAAGGCTTGCTGCAAAAAAATTAGTTCCACCTTCCGGCGCCATGGGGCGCAAGACTTTCATACTTTTAACGCGATATTTAAATTGCAACCGAACTCCCCCTCGGAATTTAAGTAATGACCTTTTAACATAAACGAATATAGATAACTTTGAAATAAACAAAATGGGGCGTTTTTTCGTTTGACTTCGCCCTATATTTTCTTTTCGGAAAATAGCTAGTTTATTGCAAAAATTCCAATTTTTACAAATTGGATTTTTGTGTGCAGACATTTTTTTTTTTACATGTGTGGTGAGTTTTAAATCGATACCTCATACTTTTCTTAATATTCGCAAATTAGTAAAAAAAAAAAAACTACTCGTTGTCATCGTCAAAAGAGAAATAACCCTTTTTTCGCCGCCATGTGCCTTAGTTTTATATATAAATTACTAGCAAGCTACGCCCGCTGCGCTGGCCGGCTTCTACAAGTGAACCTTGAATCAAACGAAATATATCGTTTAATTTGACCTTGTATTTGAAAGCAATCTGTATATTTACCTGGAATATCCTTCCACATTACTGAAAAATGACGCCATTGCGCTATTATATTTTCTGATGTGCAGTCAAAATTTTAGCTGTTAAGGACAAACTATTTTATTTGGTAATTTACAGTTAGGGTTTTCTAAATAACGATAAAACTATATGTGATATATTAAAACAATCCCCAAAAATTATCGAACTAACAATGCAAAAAAATTAAATAACAAAAGCTATCCAGTAGAAGTTTTTATAAAGGCTAATCTTTGATAATCGGGTTCATCTGATTATAGAATTTTTCCACATAATTCTAAAACTAACATAGAACGTTCTGAAATATACTAAAATCATGCTTAAAAATTATCTACTTAAAAATGCAAGTCGCAAAAAAATACGCCCAGTAAAAACTTTCTAAAAGGCTAATCTTTCGGAATCGGGTTCACCTGACTGTATAACCCTCACACATAACTGTTTGACTAAGCAACGTAGAACAATATGCAGTACACTAAAACCATTCCTGAAATAGCATCTAACTAACAATACAATTATGATCAAAATCCGTCCAGTAGAACTTTTTCAGAAGGCTAATCTTTCATAATCGGAATCAGATATTAAAAAGGCTATTATATGATAAAAAAAAGGTCACCCGATTTTCGAATTTCCCCCTATAATTCTAGAGCTAAGCAACGTAGAATGATATGTTATATAATAAAACTTTCCCTACAAAATTATCTAACTAACGGTGTAGGTTTCATCGAAATCCATTCGGCAGAATCTTTTAAAAAGGCTAAAAAGGCGCAGTAAAAAATAAAATTATTAACAGTCTTTTCTTTTATTTTTCTAGATTTATAGCCTTTTTAATTTTTTCTGCAGAAAAAAAAAACACTTTTTGGCTTAAAATCAAATTATTTGGGGTGAAAAGTAAAATCAAAATCGCCAAAAACAAAAGATAAATCGCCAAAAACAAAAGATAAATCGCCAAAAACAAAAGATAAAAGTTATAAGTAGTAATAAGTTATAAGTAGCCGGAACGAAATTTCATATATAAGGTAGAAGTAAATAGAAGTATGTTGCTGTTAATATAGTTTACATTTGAATAAAAAAAAAGGTACCTTTCGGTTAGCCGGGCGCCAGTGATATATGTACATATATAAATATATATGTATATACATGTGTATATATATATCTTCATACATATAAGTGTATATATATATGTATATGTGTAGATATATGTGTATATATATGTATATGTGTAGATATATGTGTATATATATATATGTGTGTGTATATATATACAACATGTATACATATCACTGGTGCCCGGCTAACCGAAAAGTACCAAAAGAAATGCTGCAAAAATGATGTCGTACACTTGAAAAAACATCTTGTGGCTTAAAATCTCTCATCAAAACTGTTTTTCATTTTTTTTCTTTTCTTTCTTTCTTTTTTAAAAAATATAAAATTATTAACAGTCTTTTGTTTTATTTTTCTAGATGTATAGCCATTTTAATTTTTTCTGCAGAAAAAAAAAAAAAAAAAAAAAAAAAAAAAACTTTGGCTTAAAATCAAATTATTTGGGGTGAAAAGTAAAATCAAAATCGCCAAAAACAAAAGATAAATCTCCAAATATTTCAATAGCAATCTTGCCCATTGAATAACTTTTTAAGCATTACGAATATTCCCAATCATGTTTGATGTTTAAATTAAATATTTTCGTTTTATAATATTATCTCTCATCAAAACTGTTTTTCTTCTTTTTTTTTCTTTTTCTTTCTCTTTCTTTTTTTTCTTTTATTTTTTTTTAGTAAAATTAGCACAGTTTTTTCTTTTATTTTTTGAGATGTATAGCTTTTTCAATTCTTTCTGCAACAATAATGGTCGCCAAAAAATAACCAGTGGTAACCTTTTCGGCCAAAATAACAGAACTTTCTATCATAATTCTATAACTAATCTACGTAGAACGTTGTGTTATATACTAAAACCTTCCCTGAGAAATTATCTATCGAACAGTGCAAGTTCCAGCAAAATCCATTTGGCAGAACTCAAGTTATAAAGGAACGGAACGAAATTTCCGTTTGTGTTTTATATATATACTAGGGGGCCTACCCCCTGCGAGCTACGCTCGCCAACCCCTGCTCAGACTTCGAGGCCTGTAAAAACATGACAGCGTGGTTTATTTTAAAAATATTGGTAAATCTGTAATTGGGTTGCCATGCTTTTAACATTTTAATGGGACATTTTTCGATTATCATGGCCTCATACACAGCTGTTGCGACAACTGACGACTGTTTTCGGGATTGCTAAGTAAAAGCAATTACTACTTGAAAACCAGCTTGTATAAAATGGTTAGGTTTAAATTGTGACTACCTCTCGGACTTTTATAACAACAATCTCTATTCTATTCTTCCTTTGCGTTTAAGGATGAGAAAAATTCCATCTGCTTGTGAATAACATTAAGAACCACGGTATTGAAAAGTACTATGTTATAAACATTTTCAGTAACAGGTTTTAATTTTCTCTCTACTTTAGTGCACCATCATGCATATTTTCATGTTATTTTAAATAAGTAAATTATTTTTTTAATTAATATGTATATAGGAATTTTCTAATAATTATTTATCATAAAAAATGAATTAAATATTTTGTGCATGCATGCCTGCATTTATTCGGCATCAATTGATGAGATATTTAAACAAATTTGCTGTCCGCGGTAATTTTACACCATGTTCTGTCACTTGAATATTGTCCATAAGAAAATCGGGTACTTTTCCATTATAGGATCCTTTGCTTTTAGGTTTGGGAGTTTATTCGAGCTTCAAAAAGGGATAGATTCGTTAATATACATAGATTTGTTGCCAAAAGTTATGAAAATAAACCCAATGAACTTTTGGTGCTTTTCTATTATAGGGGTCTTGACGCTTTTTTAAAAAGCTTGGCGGAAAAAACCAAGCAGGATAGAAAACCAAGCAGGATATTTTATTCTTCCGTTCAGTTGGGCAATTATTATTTTATATATTAGTTTCAAATATCCGAATTAATGATTTTATAAATTCGTTTAGTTAAATTTTACAAAAAAATAACAAAATGATATCAATAAATAATAATTACTATTAATTCCTTTTCCCTCCTTTCTTTTGCGTTTACCTAAATGACGTCATTTGGACGAATTTATTCAAAATATTTTCAGTTTATAAATTAAATTAAATGCTGAGACGATTGAATCCTGACGATAGAAATGTCATTTTTTTTTCAAATTTTCCTGAAAAACATAATTTAATCATAATCTTGCCTTCATTATCGATTGAAATAAAAGATAAATTCAATTTCAATTTGAAAATGACGAATAAAAAGAAATCAATAATCCCTATCGGGATCCTTTTCAATTTTTTTCCCTTTTTTGTCACAAAAAAACTGAGTAATTAGTTGCCTTCATTACAGAAATGTCATTAAAATTAGAAAAAAATTAATATCTCGAAAACTAATTCCAATTTCAAAATTCTATTACCAGTTTTGACATCCGCGGATTTGTATGAACAATTGGTATTAATTTCACCATCAAGCGTTTAATATTTTATTAAAAATAGCCTTGAAACATAATCAGTCGTTTAATCAGTCGTTTCATAAAATCGTTTCATAAATTCGTTTCTTAAAATCGTTTCACAAATTCGTTTCATTAGGATTTTATATATATAGGGTAGATAGTAGATTATAACTTTGATTATTGCTATTTGTTTTCATGCGAATACTCATTTATCTAAAAAAAACCTATTAACATACTTGAGATATTCGAAAAGTGTTGAAGAAAAAATACTTTCTATGAGCCACTTCAATCATTGGTGAGATTTTAGAAATATGTAAAACTAATAACATTTAGTTGATAATTCGATCGGATTTTAATCTCATATAAGATAAAATATTCGATATTCATAAAATGAATCCTCATAATTTATCAAACAAAAATTGAAATCAAACACTAATTTTAAATATGTCTTTTTTTTATGTTACACATTTTCAGTGTCCCTTTTACGATCCAAATAAAAAGATTGTTTTCTTTTTATATCACTTATATTTAAAAAATAATAATAATAATAATAAAATTTATATTGTGAGAAAAGAGTAAAAAATTCATTCAACAGTAAAAGAGTCACTTACAAAATACTATATATTATTTTGTAAGTGAAACTAAAAAAATAAGTCAGTTATAAAAAGTAAGCTAAAAAATAAATTTGCATGCATGTATATGTATAATTTCAGTAGTAATTTCTAAACATTCTACAAGTGCTTTAAAAAAAGGATTAGCTTTAATGTTATACTATCATATATATACTATACCATATATATACCATATCATAAATAAACTATACCATATAATACCATAGTTTTCGAGAAAAATGCGAAATAAAAGTATGACGTCATATCGGTATTTGCATAAGTTGCCAGACGAAGATGCGCAAAATATCTACCCCCTATATCGAGACATGCATGAGCGCTCCGTGGAATGACACCAAGCCGTCGTCTGAATCTTGTTTAAAAGGCTGCATCTAGCAGCTACCTGTAATCTTCCCTTGGTGATAATGTATTCCGTTCGTGAATATTGCGACATGCACTTTAGCTTCGTACATTGCCATGCCTTACGAACTCCTGGAGAGGATGCTCATCGCTATCCATCACGTGATATCACGTCATACTTTTCTTTTTCATTTTTATGGAAAACTATGGGTCGTAGAGATATAGTTCTTTGAGATTTGTTTATGTACTCCAAGCGAGGAATCTGGCTGTGCAGAGTTTGGGCGGTCTTGATGGTACACCCTGTATAGTTCTGTACATCAAACGAGGAATATGTGTGACCATCATGAAGGCAGGAAACAAGTATTTACTATCATTCTAAACTCATTTTATTAGCATTGATATGCTTTTAAAATAAAGAGTGCATGCAACAAATTGAATGTTTTCCATTCTAATTGATTAAATGCTTTCCGTAATTACCTAATAAATCATGAATCAAACAGCTAATTTATGAGAAGCGACACATTTTAACATTGCCTTAAAATGTTACTAATTATGTTTAAAGATATTATTTATGTTTAAATGATTCGTTAAGTAGAAATACATAGATCATGCGAATAAATTTCGCAATAGAAACAAAAACAATGATGATATTGCAGTATCTTTAATAATTATTTTGTGATTACCTTAAAACTATAGCATTTTTCAGTCGTAAAAAAAGAAAAAGAAAATAATAATAATAATAAAAGAATATTGCAATGTCTATTTATGAAGAATTTTTTCGTTTGTCTAAAAATTAGCCAGTTATGATTTCTTAAACATTTTTTTACAATTTCAAGCATTATGTATATATATTTTTTTTACATTATCCATTTATTTTTCTAAAGTTTCTATAAAATATTATATCTAGATACAAAAAATCAAGCTGATCAAAAAATATCAGAATTACAAATTAAGATTGTTATCTTTTGTTAAATTTGCATGCTCTCATAAATTTTTAAAGAAACTTTTTCAAAATGTCAATAATTCTTCTTACCATCGCTGATGGCTTTGGTTACTGAATATTTGCCATTACCTTAGAACCTTAGATCAACTTAGTCATAGTTGCCAATAGCGAATTTTAACTATTGTAAATTCATAATAGAAATATTAGCTTTCTTTAATCGATTAAATCGTAAATTATGTACAGTTAATATTTCTATACGGCAAAAAGTGGTAATCAACAATCGGGAAACTTGGCAGCTAAGACAAGTCTGAAAAAAAAAAGTCAAATTTCTGAAACTTCTGTAGCGATTTCTCTACAGCATATTTCTTTTTTTTCCCGTATTCTGCAATTGTATTTAAGTTAAAATGTGAAATATATTTATAAATATGTTTTTACGTTTACGAATTTTGAAATGAAACAAACACAAGCGAATACTTAAAAACAGAATAAGACGGCCGATTTTTCTTTCCCTTTAAAACTAACTACTCTATGAGTGACTACCTTAGTGCAATATCTTTGCTCAATTCATACTCAAGAATTAAAAAAGAATTTGTTCGATAAATGGAACGTGTTTTTTATATTTCTGTTTTTGAAGAATTTCCCCAGTGAAAAACAAATTCTTTGGGCACATTGAATTACCAATGTGTATCTGTCAACTTGTAATAGGGGGAGTTAATCAGAAAGTTGCTGTATTCATATTATCCAATAGGTACTTTATTCTAAAGAAAGTCAAGAGGTAGTAATCAAGAAATTTTATCCTACACGTGAATATAAACAACCCTCAACTGGAAAAGGAAAAATAGGTTTCACTTTCTGGAAAAAAAAAAAAAAAAAAAAAAAAAAAAAGAGCAGGAGAAATATTTTTACGGTATTAAAGATTTTGTTAATATCTAACATAGAAATTACTGCTATGTGCGTGAGGACGTTAAATTTGAGTATTTTGAATTATCGAATATTTATTCTAGTTCTCACCTAAATTAGCACACGAATGGTTAATTTTTTTTTAAAAAAAAGATAAAATTGAAATACAAAACAAAACTGAGATTTAACAACAAAACAATAGAAAATTGGAGGGGCAAAAGATAAGTCTTTTCCTCTTCTTAAAAAATTGGGAGAACGCATATACCCCATCTTTGCCAGAGTACACCAATGAATTAATATAATTTAAATGTTTTATTTGCATTAAAATGAAAATTTAAGTTTACAAAAAGTAAAATCCGGCGCATCTATTTTTTTTTTTTTTGACTAAGCTGTGAACTTATATAATTACGAATTCCACAATACGACATAATACAATTTTATAGTAAGAAAATAAACATATAAATGTTTTCATTTATAAAACGTCCCTTATTAACTCTCAATTAATTAATTTAAAAGCTGAAAAACCCAATTTTCTCGTCATCACCATTATCCTTCATTATACAGAAAATCGATTCTTTCATTTACAAAGGAACTGAAAGAAACCCATTTAATTAAATAGGATTTCAAATTAATTATCTACCTTTATCTCTAACTGTTTAACAATAGGCATACTGAAATTCAATATACGAAGTCATTTAAATGTTTACAAAACTCTTACGATATTGAAATAATTAAGTGGACACTTTTGTACTTTTCAAAGTAAACTAACTGGCATACAAGAAGTAATTATTTTGTTATGAAATGCGTTTATGTTGAAACAATGGAATAATTGAGAAAATTTCCTTTGAATGAACTAATTAATCTGATATTCTCACTAATTGTTGCTTACGAAATGTATACTTTAATTATTGATCAAAACATAGTTATTTTGAAAGTGAAATTAGCGTGCTCTAGTACATATACGAGATAATTCAAATGTTTAAATTTCCATTGAAAAAGTATAAAAAAATGCTGAAGTTTGCATTTAAAAATATAGTATATGTCATTTTTTACGCTTTTTGTATTATTTATTTTCAACCATGAAAATTAGCATTTTCAAAAACAGTATACATAGCAGTATTGGAAAGGACTATTATTTGTGTTCGAACAACACTGATCTCTATAAAAATCCTTCTATAAAAAACTTTCTATTGAAAATGTCATGTTGAATTGTCTAGATTATAAAATTTCAACACAAATAAATTTGTAATTGAAATTCTTATGCTTCTATTTAAAACTATATTTCATTATTTAAACAAGTATTGATAAGTATTATTTTCACCCTTAAAACATCTCAACAATCACAATCTATCTTCAATCCGTATGCTGTAAATATTCTGTTCAAATCTACCTGTGGCCATTTGTATCCAGCCACCGTTGTATTAATTAATTGTTTATCGTATTTCTTTCAAGAAATAACATTTCTTTTATAGCTAATATTTCTGCGTAAACAAAATAAATTTAACGAAATTGGATCATCCATCTCTCTACATTAAAGAAAGATACTGTCTTTTAGGACTTTCTTTTCCTTTAGCTAAACAGTGTCACACTTATTTAGCTTAATGACTGATTCGAAAGAAAAAAAAATTCTGCGATTTAACATGATAATCTCTTTAGTGTTCGTTATTCGTCTTGTCAAAATAACGCGTAGCAGATTTATAATCGACTAACAAGCCCGACTGCTCCTTAAACACTACACGTCTTTTTTAGTGGTGATTCTACGTCCCATTTTTCAAGGATCATGATAAATATATTTTGTTTATCTCATTAAATGTGTATACTTAAATTTTTCTTTCTAAGTGTCATTAATTTTTTTAATAGCATCTAGTGTTTGTATGTCAATTTTGTTTCTGAACTATGTAATATAAACTCGCTATAAAACAATATTATTGACAGATAACTTCCAAATTTATATGTAGTTCCGCTGTAAACAACGTTCCATCATGGATTTGATAATATCTGTGGCTCTATTGAATTAGATAATATTTATGATTTTGATGGAAAAATTATAATTAAAGGATAGTTTCTAACTCAATAATAATATGCTACGAATTGAAGTCATAGGTGTATTTATATATGGATATTTAAAAGTGATTAGCACTAAATGCTGTTTTGGTCGAATCCGTATGCGAGAAATATTATGACCAACTACATTATGGCCATATGTATCCAGCCACTGTTTTATTTTAAATGACGCGCCACTACATTCAGTAAACACCGTCACGTTAATAACAGTGAACAAAATCCTTTATTAGAAAAGTAATGTTTTTTCCGTGTCCAGTAGGACGGTAACTTTCCGGCCAACATATAAAAAAATCTAGCATCATACAGAAAGCAGACAGACAGTCTTATCTATCTGATATATTTATTAAAAGAGATAAAATAATTTTTTTCATCATTATTTTCAACAGCATTTAGTTTGTTAAAACCGGTCATTAACGGAAAGTATTAAATATGATGCAATATTTATATTTTATACCCTAGAATATACATAAAAATCTTTTAGGCATTTCTTTAAAATACAAATAAAATACGCTTGACTCTAAAATATGTCTTTAATGTATATACACAGATATTGTTTTATGAGCACACTGGAAATAAAATGAATACATTTTATTTTTAATCCATATAATTTTTAATTGCAAAGATAAGTAGATAAAAATTTAAAATAGATTATATATGTTTATTTGAATAATACTAAACATAATTGGAATAAACTGTGTTGTTTATACATCCTTATTATGGGCAATTCCATTTGTGACGGAATGACATTTTGTGTTATAGAATTAAGTTAAACCAATTACCTTGAAACTATTTTCAAATGAAAATTGACTTTTCAATTTGCACATGACTGTTATTGATTATAAGATTAAAAAAAATATATGAAACAATTTTTTTAGCTATTTTATTCTTTCATTTTTTAGAAATTTCTTATCGTGTGACAGAATGACATTTTTGCTACCATGACTCTAACATGGTATTTAAAATTGGAAACTTTTGTGAATTAAGAAGACATTAAGTTTTTAAACTAACACATGTCTTAAATATGATGCATAAGCAATATAAAATTATAATTTAGAGCAACTATCATTTGACGTGACGGAATGACGGAAAGTTTCTTAAACATTTATTAAAAGAAAATCGACTAAACTAATAAATTTTATATATTTCTTATTATCCAGAATGATCATAAGAAATTGCATTATGTAATTATTCAAATGCGTCAGCTTTTTCAAAGGCATATCGAGCACGATTACGTAGTTTATTTTGCATGCATTATTATCAAGTATATGGTTTTAAGACTATTGTAAACTATTAAGCATTTTACTACATCATTTATTTATTAAGAAAATGCAAAAGAAACACCAATTATATTCTTTTTCGCAGTTTTTTTCAAAGTACTATTTGTACAAAACTGCAAATATTTTATTTTACAGCTATGATCTAAACGTTTTGAATCTAAAACATTAATTTGAAAACTTGGAATATATTTCAATATATTTTTTAACTTCATTTATAAAAATTATTATTTTTTTATAAGAGTTGACAGTTTCATGGAATCGCCCTTATATGAATATCTAATAAAAAAATTAATGATAAACGTGAATTTATTTATGTTTTTATTATTAGAAAAATATTTGCCATAAAAACAAAGTAAATGCTACTTTGAATACAGAAACAAACAGTTTTAGTTAAAAGAAAAAAACAAATATTAAAATTTAAAAAAATCTTAGAACTACTACTAAAATACAATTCACGATTACAGTTCGGTTGTACAGAACTTTTAATATAATTTACAATTTGATTCTAAACTAAAATATGATACCAAAAATAATTTTCAGTTTGGAGGTAATCAAATGGGTGTTTAATAAAATACAAACAGAAAAGGAATATTTTGGGTCTATGTAAAAACTAAAAATAGTATGAAGTTGTTTAAAAGAACATACAGTATATCTTAAAGTACTAACAAAATATAGTAAATTCCGTCTAAAGCAGACTCTGTGTAAGACGAAAATCTATCTAACTCTTAAAGATATTCAATTCCCGGGGAATCCATAGACATAAAGTAAAATGTTTCTCAGGCGGAATACTGTTTACGATGAAAAAGTTTCTCTGTCCCGATCGATTGTGCCTCAAACAGAGCATATTTGAGAGTATCACTTTATATATCAAACAAAAGACTCAATACTATTTGTTAATGTTAGGTTGCTAACAGATTTTCCCTTCAAATCTTTATGATTTTAAACAAGAAAAAAAAACACTTAAAATTACGGTGCACTTTTTTGTTACAAATTGTTTTTGTAAGAATAGAAAAAGGAAATTTGAAAACCTTTCCCTCGTTCCTTTTCCTTTTAAGAAAAGTCTTAAAGATGGTGAAAATTTATTAAAATTATTTCTATCTTTCAAAATAAAATCAGTTTTTTTAAGTGATTTAAAATAAATAGGCATTAAAAATATAGGGTAAGTCCGGAATAGTTGCCCTACTTAAGCTTGCCTTCATTTTTTTATAGTAATGATTTTTGGAGTGCACATGTAACAGATCTACTCGAAATTTTATGTAGAATTTCATAAAAAAAAATATTGTAATATAAATACCATGTAAAATAGTGTTTTTATCAAAAATCTTAAAAAATGATTTTGGCCATGTATCCCGGACCTCATGGTTAGACGCTCCGCTTGATCGGGATAGACGCCCCATTCGTAAAAGAATTGAGAGTATAGGTAATTAACATTTATAATTCAAAATCGCGATTTGCATTTTATGATTAAAAAATAATAATAATTTGAGCTTACAAGTTCTGTGTACTAATGTTGCTTTATACTCTCACATCAAAGGATATTTACTATTCCCAATTATTCGAATAAATTAGTATACAAAATTGGAAGCCAATCGGATATTTCTAAGGAAGGCAAAAGTTGTTTAATCTAAACTAAGAGGGATTACTCTCCCTTTCTTTTTATATTCGATGTACATACTCTAAAAACTAATTCGGAAAGCAATTTTAAACTTCTCAAATTAAATGCGTAAGATTTTTATGTTTCATAATAAATGAGTTTAAAATATTTCATTTATTCTACGGAAGGTTAAACTTGTGTAATGTGACTTAAGGGGTGTGTGTAGAAAAATTACCAACAATAAAAGAATATTTAAATAATTTAAATAAATAAATAAATAAACATGAAGAGGGATTATACCTCTACTATGATGCCCCGCTATATTCTTTCCGAATTTTCTGTGAGAATGATACACTTAAGGGATGTTAGATTTCTATATTGTATTTAGATTTCTACTTAGCGCTTTTGAATATACTTGTTATAAAGAGAGGGAAAGTTCGGAGATTTTGGTAAAAAACTCACTGATGAAATTTTTTGGAGAAGTAAAAAATATTATAATCGAAATTATGTAAAAATAAAATTGGAGATTGGAGATCTTGTAATTTATGAGAAGAATCCCATTATCCAAATACTAGAAAGCTCTCAAAAGTCTTTAGTGGACCCTATCAAATCCTTAATAAATTATCTGATGTTCATTTTGAAATTGATAGGCAAATTCAAAATAAAAATACTGAGTAGTCCATGTATCAAAAGTACGCCATTATTATCCTCCAGATCAATTAAAGTTAACCCATGAGAAACAACAGCAAACTAATGTAAAGTCCATAGTCTTGTCTTAATTTCCTAATAGTCACTAAATAAACTAAATTAAAATAAATACATAAATTTATAATTGACTAATCAATTCTCTTCTGTATAACAGTTTGTTCTTGAAAGACGTCACAAGAATATTTACTGCTGAGGTTTTTACTTAAGTTAACTTTTTATGCAGGCGTAAATTGGTTGATTTAAGTTAGGAATTTCTTATATTGAATTGAATTGGATTAGAATAATAAATTAAACTACATTAACTAAATAAATAAAATTAACTGGATTAAATTATAGATTAAATTCATTTAGTATAATTAAATATAATTATCTTAATAATAATTGAATTTTTATCAACCTTTCTTAAAAAATGCTACAAGGTCTCGTTTTCATTCAACAACTTATGTTTTTCTTGTTTGATTGAAAGCAAGATAGTTGCACAATCATGCTGAATTGATGAGGGTTTTATTTTTTCACAAATATTTCTTATTTATTTCTTATTTTATTTATATCTTTTTATTGAGTATATTCTCATATCTCATCCATATGATATTAGTATGGATCACCATCAGATATTAATTATATACTTAAGAAAGTATTTAAAGAAATATTATTTGATATTTTTTTAATTGTACTGCTTGTTATTGCTGAAATTATTGTTGATTATTATTGTTAATATGGTGTTTAGTTATTAATATAATTACTAGATGGCAGCACCACAGCGAATTTCTACGTCACATGCTGATTCAGTTACTGTTTGTCGATCACAAGAATAGCTCTCGCCGAGAAGTCTGCGCCTGTCTTTTGCCGTGGAAACAAGACTCGCTCCATTTTCGACAGGGGAAACCAGAAGCCAGAAGATAGACATTCACAATAGTTTACTAAACGCTTTTAATATTATTATTTTTTTTTGTAATTATTTTAATCGATTCATCGAGTGAAAGAAAACTGTTTCATATATTATTTATATGATAATATTTAGATTTTACAAATGAAAATAAAATATGAATCAATATGAATTAATCATGAAATTTATTACTGTAAAAATTAAATTAAATTAACTTAAATAATTGTTTAAAAATTGATATTTTCATAACCATTAATAATTATCAATGACTTTAAATTATTAATACAATGACCGAACTTCAGTGATTATTATAGATTTCAGTATGTATTTTCAAACAATTTGCAAGGACGGAAAATTTTTTTTATCATTAAAAATAGAAAAAATAATAATACCTTCTAAATTTTTAGAATTTATTCAAGCATGTGAAAATTCTCTGAATCACTCTCAGCAGTCCCGGTTTCTTCTGAATCACTCTCAGCAGTCTCGGTTTCTTCTGAATCAGAGTCGTCGGTATTAATGTTAAATGACAGTTCGTCTAATAGATCCTCTAACAGTCCATCTTTTTTCCAGTAATTATTTTCAACGTTTTCCACGTGTTTGCAATGTGCTGCCCATTCTGCCGAAGTAACCTCAGTGATAGCTGTTTGAAGTAAAGATTTTAGATTGTCCAAACTTAAATCACCAGTAACATTTCGTTCTTTTACTTTTCTTTTTACAGAGGACCACACAAATTCTATTGCGTTTAGATCACAATGATAAGGGGGGAGTCGTAGAACTTCATGTCCATCTTTTTCTATTAAATTATCAATTTTATAGACGATTTTCTTTGGACGATTGCTGTCTATAAGAGAGAATAGTTCCGCCTTCCGCATTTGTTCGTCGCAGTATATTTTGTTGTTTTTCAGCCAGTCAATCATAACTTTTTTTGTAGAATACTTTGTAGGAGTGAGGTTTTCAACAGTTGTATGATACGGAGCATTATCCATACATACGACGCTGTTTGGTTGCAAATTAGGAAGAAGTTTTTCCAACACCCATTTTTTGAAGTTTTCATAGTTCATTTGCCCGTGATAGTCACCGCTTTTTGTCGATGCTTTATATACTAGTTGAGCATCCGTAAGAAAACCTGTTGATGATCCAGCATGAACAACTATAAGTCTATTTTTCGCATTAACATTTGCTGTAACTCCCAAAACTGTGTCGTCTTGCCAACATTTCTTAAATGTCAAGTTGCTATCGACCCAAGTTTCATTAATATAGACAATCGGTCGTCCAGTGTTCTTATGACGTCTCATTTCTCTCAAATATTTGTGTCTCCAAAAAACAATATCTGGCCTTTCCATGAGAACTTTTCTTTTATTCACGCACTTTTTCCTTCGAAAATTGATTGAATGTAAGACTTTGCACAATGTGTCTCTTTTCCACGAAAATCCAATTTTTTCTTTCAACACGGGTAATAATTTTCTGAGAGATGGTACTTTTCTTTCTCTTATATAAAAATTTGAATCGTTTGACGTATAACGCACTTGTCAAAGTCATCTATTTCGCAGTTCCGCTCACTAGGTCTTTTACGATGTTTACCAGGTGATATTAAATCTGTCGATGAGCCCAATGCAGAAACTTCATTTCTTTTTTTTTTATTGTAGCTTCAGAAACTCCACTTGCTCGGGAAGCTCGTTTCAGAGCTTGTGGGAGTGGAATTAAAACATCTTTAGATGAAGCTTCACTGGAACAAAATTCCGCAACATTATATATGATTTTACGTGTTTGCGATTTCAAGACTTCACCTTTTCTAAACTGAAAGGGCATCTTTCCAGTTTAACAAATTAGCAAAATTATTTAATCAAATGGGAATAAATAATTTTAAAAAAGCAAAAGCAAAATTAAATCAAAAATAAGATAACGCAACTGCTGTAGATCCGAGAAGACGAATCACATGATCTAAACTTTTATTCCGCCAATTCCTCACACGCGTATTCCCCATTCGAAATGGACCGATCTTGTTACTATAGCGACCGCCACCAACCAGACTTTATGGCGGCAGCTATTCTTGTGGTCGACAAACAGTACTTTAATTTACTTACTTAATATATTATAAAATGGCGACGATGAAAATCAAATTTCTTACCGTAATAAAAATAAGAAGAAATTCCAACTGAGCAAAATGGCGAAACTTCGTGTTTTGCATCTACAATAGTATATGCTGTAGTAATATTTTGAATGCGTACGTCATTTCGAGGGTGGTAAGTGCTGATTTTTTTTCTTCTCTGCAATAAATAAAAGTTAATAATGTTTGCTAATTTTAAGGAATTCAATGATTCCATTGAATCGTTTCAATCATATGTTAAAAGATTGGAACAGAGTTTTTTATTACATGATGTTGAAGAAAAAAAAGGTACCTGCCATTATTTCATGTATGGGGCCTAAATTATATAATTTACTGTCAGATTTAACGTTTCCTAAAAATCCGGAAGCATTAAAATATGAGGAAATAGTTGAAATTCTGTTAAAGCACTTAAGCCCCGCCCCTAATAAATTTTGTTCTAGAATTAAATTCCGTAATTCTTATCAAAATGAAAACGAATCTCTACAAGATTTTGTTTCAAAATTAAAGAAGTTAACCACGTTTTGTGCTTTTGCTGGTGAAACAAATGAAAATTTGTTGGAACAATTTCTACGAGGTTTAAAAAATGAAAGTATCCAAAGTAAATTACTTTCACAAATAGAAGATTTAAGTTTTGAGAAAGCTATTGAAAAAGCAATAATTTTGCAAAATAATGAACAGGACATTTCTGAATTGAAACACAAAAATGTAAATGTTAATAAATTGGCATATTCTAAAAATGTTTAACCGAATAAAATTTCAAATAATTTCCAGAAACCGAAAATTAACAATGTAAATAAGGGGAATTTTGAAGTAAATAAAAATAAATTACAATGTTATAGATGTGGAAATCCATCACATCTTGCAAACAAGTGTAAGCATATAAATACTATTTGTAAAATATGTAAAAAAGAGGCCATCTTGGTAAAGTATGTAAAAGTAATTCTCAGAAACAAACAAATGTATTGCAAACTGTTGACATTTTATCTGTCAGCCATGATAAAAGTTCTACACCTATAAAAGTGTGGGTTTTAATTGAAAACAAAGCTAAAGCTGAAATGGAGTTAGACACGGGCTCCGGAATTTCGGCGGTACCTGTAAATCGTTTTCGGAGAATTTTTCCGAATAATAAAATTTTTCCAACATACATTCAATTGAGAACTGCAACGGGTGAGGTGTTTACACCTGTGGGGTATGTAACAGTAGATGTTTCTTATGCAAATATCACTAAAAAGCTTAAATTGTATTTAATTAAGGAAGATAATTTCCCACTTTTATTTGGCAGTGGGTGCTGCATTTAATTTCTTTCCCACTAATTTTAAATCTGTGTATGTCAATGAAATTGCAAATTCTACTGATAAATTGAAAGCATTATTAAATGATTTTTCTGATTTATTTTCGGATAAAGTAGGGGAAATAAAAGGTTTGAAAGAAGAACTTTATCTAAAAAAAGGTTCTACGCCCATATTTTGTAAGGCTAGAACAGTTACTTATGCTTTACGTAATGCAGTAAATGATTAAATTCAAAGGTTACAGGATGAGGGTATTATTAAATCTTTCACCAGTAGTAAGAGGGCAACTCCTATAGTTCCAGTGGCAAAACCTAATGGTAAAATACGTTTATGCGGAGACTTTAAAGTTACAGTAAATAAATTTTTGAAGGTGGAAAAATATCCTTTACCTAGGGTAGAGGACATGTTAGCTACTTTAGGTGGTGGTTTACATTTTACTAAAATTGATTTAAATCAAGCTTATCTTCAGTTACCTGTAGACGAAAAATCACAGGAATTGTTAACTATAAACACTCCGAAGGGCTTATTTCAATTTTTAAAGTTACCAATGGGTCTTACTAGCTCTCCAGCTATTAGGCAAAGATCTATTGAACAAATATTATGTGGTATTGATGGTGTCACTGTGTTCATTGATGATATTGGTGTTACAGGGGAAACGAATGAAATTCAATTAAAAAGACTAAAACAAGTCTTAGAAAGATTACGTGAATATAATATTAGGATTAATAAAGATAAATCAATTTTTTTCTGGCTGAACATATTACATATTGTGGTTATAAAATTGATAAGCAAGGTATTCATAAAACGCAAGATAAAATTGAAGCTATTGTCAATGCTCTTAGACCAATTAATGTGTCACAAATTAAAGCTTTTTTAGGCTTAGTCACATATTATTCTAAATTTGTACCAAATTTATCTTCAATCGCTCATCCTTTAAATCAGTTGCTCAAAAAGAATGTAAAATTTATCTGGTCTCCTGTTTGTAAACAAGCATTTAAAAATATAAAAAATGAAGTTATTTCAGAAAGAGTTCTTACACATTTCAACCCTAAATTGCTTTTAGTGTTAGCAACAGATGCTTCTCCATATGGTATCTCTGCAGTTCTTTCGCATGTGATGCCAGATAACGTGGAAAAACCAATTGGTTTTGTGTCCAGAACGCTTACGAATGCAGAAAAAAGTATAGCCAGGTGGATAAGGAAGCACTAGCTATTACCTTTGGAGTAAAGAAATTTTTTCAATATTTATATGGTAATAGGTTTACTTTATTTACAGATAGCAAACCACTTGTGTCCATATTTTCTCCAAATAAAAGTATTCCTGTTCTTTCAGCTGCTCGGATGCAAAGATATGCATTATACTTACAAGCATTTAAATATGATATTCGCTATAAGAAAACATCCGAACATGGAAATGTCGATGCTCTTTTGGGACTTCCATTACGTAGTGAAGATTTACCCCCACAATTAAATTCAAGTAATGTAATTGATGAATCTGATTTTTTTGCAAATTAACTAAATTTCTACGTTGCCTCTAAACGCCAAATCAATTGCTGTAGCTATAAAATCTGATCCTTTATTACGTCAACTTTTTCATCATCTAATTTCTGGTTCTCCAATTCCTAAAAAATTACTTTTTGGTGGCAAACAAGAAGAATTTACTCTTCAACATAGTTGTATTTTAAAAGATGTAGAGTAATTATCCCAGCAGTTCACCGCAAACAAATTTTACGTGATTTGCACTTTGGACATTTCGGTATAGTAAAAATGAAGTCCTTAGCTCGCAGTTTTATTTGGTGGCCAGGAATTGACCAAGATATTGAAGATCTTGCACGAAATTGCAATACTTGTGTCAATTTAAAAAAATAATCCTCCTAAGGTAGATACTCATCATTGGGAATGGCCTACAGCTCCATGGCAAAGAATTCACATAGAATATTTTGGTCCTGTGATGGGTAAAATGCTTTTGCTTGTGGTTGATGCTCATAGCAAATGGCCTGAAGTTTTTATTGTTCCTAATACAACATCAGAACATAATCGTTACTTGTCTTTCTTCTCTTTTTGCCAGATACTGGTATCCTATATCTCTGGTATCTGATAATGCAAAACAAAAGAATTTGAGACATTCTTGAAGAATCATGTTGTTAAACATAGGTTCAGTGCTCCATACCATCCGGCTACAAATGGTCAGGCAGAGAGATATGTACAAATTCTCAAACGAGTGTTAAAAGCCTTATCTTCTGAAGCTGGTACTTTACAGATGAAAATAAATTTCTTTTACCATATAGAAAGATGCCTCATGTTATTACGGGGGAAAGTCCTGCATCTCTATTTCTAAAGGGAAATATTAGAACAAAAATAGATTTGATAATTCCAAATGTTACAATTTTTGTGCATGATACATCTCTATTTCTAAAGCGAAATATTAGAACGAAAATAGATTTGATAATTCCAAATGTTACAAATTTTGTGCATGATAAACAAAATGCGAGAAAGGCCAATTGTAAAGTAAAAGAATTTCAAATTAACCAGAAAGTGGCTGTAAGAAATTATACTCCTGAAGCCAAGTGGAAAATTGGTCGCATTATTGCAAGAGAGGGCAAGTTGCATTATAGAATTCAAGTTGGTTCGAATATTTGGAAAAGGCATGTTGATCAGATAACTAATGTCGGTTCGAAGATAAATTTAACTAATGATTCAAATTCTGAAGAGAGTGATACAGAATGTCACAAAAGTGATAATGCAGTTTTTAATCAAAGTGATTCTCAGCTAATGCCTCCTAGTGTCTCAGATCTTTGACCAGCTGACTCTGTTGTCCCATCTGCTCCAAATCCTCAACCAGATGACTCTGTTGTCCCATCAGCTCCAAATCCTCAACCAGATGACTCTGTTGTCCTATCTGCTCCAAATCATAAACCAGATGACTTTGCCCTCCCAAATACTCCAAGTCCTTCTCCAGTAGACTCTAAAGGGATACCTTCAGTTCTAAAACCCATGGTGCCCAATACTTCTATTGATGATGCTACAGATACTTTAAATACTAACTCTTCTTCTTCCCTATAGGTACCTAGAAGATCCACCAGGAAAAGAAAAGCTCCCTGTAAGTTTCCAAATTAAGGAGGGGGATATTATGGTGTTTAGTTATTAATATAATTACTAGATGGCAGCACCACAGCGAATTTCTACGTTACTTACCGGTAAAAGTTTGTTTACTGTAAAATGTATCTGTTACGTGTGTTGTTTTTGATGTACGTGTTTGTGATTTAAATGTAAATTAAACGTCTTTAAAGTCCACCTCGAGTAATTAATAATGATGCTGACTCAGTTACTTTAATTTACTTACTTAATATATTATAGTTAATTATACTATTTGTTATTTGATATTAAAAGAAAATTCATAAGGAAGAATATTATTGATTACTGTGATAAACGAGTTGAATTAAATACTTGAAATTGAATATTACTTGAGATAGAATATGTTGTGATATATAAATTTTATTTCTAGAAGTTGATGTTGTTAAAAGTGAAAATCTAGATTTTCACTAATATATAACTCATGTAGGAATCACATGTAAGTAAGGGAAAATTAATTACCATTTAGACGGCCATAACATAACATAACAAACCATAAGATAAAAAAAAATCTCTTAAGAATTTTCACAATTTTCAACTATTGAACAACTTATGATTATTGTTATTGATGAAGTTAGAAAGAATATTATTGCCTAAAGAGATACAAAGGTACAAAGGCAATAATAGGTATTATTGTTTTAATTTTTATTGTTATTTTTTTTGTTATTAAATATGATATTATTAATTGCATATTTTTTATTATTGGTGATATATTAACTCTTATTTATTAAAACTGAGATTGAGAGTAAATTGAAAATTTAAGTTGCTAGTGTAAAGATAAAATATTTCAGATGAACATTTGAATTCTGAACATGAACTTTGATTATTTGAACTTTGATTAATTTTAAGGACATTTTTCAAAGTAATTCCACTAGCAGACTTAAAATTGTAGCATACTGAGTTCATTTACTTCTTATTAGTGAAGTATGCCATCCGTCCCCAGGTGGCTCCATACACCTCATCAAATCTAAACAGTAGGATCGGAACTCCCGGCCTAGGAAAGTTTGTTCCCTGCCGCTGGTATCTGAATACCGAGGTGCTCTCGCCCGTGCAATGCAACCGGTACCAAGGAGAATAGAGCCATCGCTCGCAACCCCGGAAACTTTCCTTCCGAGCACCATAGTAGTATCCTCACTCCGGAGTTAGTAGTTGGAAGTTACTTTCGAGAAATCTACTAATCCAACCACCAGGAACACAAAGCTCTGGTTGAGCATAGACACGCTGGACTGGTTTAATCGGCCATAGAGAACCGACAAAGCTCACAAGCTATCTTTTCTAGCACACAGGGTGTATTTTATGCGTAGTTAGCGACCTGGAGAAATTAATAAATGACAGATATACCTCGGACTATAACTCTTCACCAGTTGCATTCGGACGGGTAATTGTATACATTTCCTTGATCGCCATACTAAGAGTTTTCCAATGATACCACTCTCGACAAAATCCCGATAAGGGAGTTGGGTACCTTCCCTAGTAAGGTGTAGCTTCTCCCACGAGACGCCTAATTCAGCTTCACATGAGAACCGAGCTGCATAGGAATGGCCTGGAAAACCACGACCACTGGGATTTTCGGCAACCTCTTTCCACTCCGGACATCGCCCGGAGGCTTGTGATTCGACCATACACCCGCCCCCATATCATTTCGACGCATAGCGCGCAATGCCAAGGCTTTAGGTCATCTTACGTTCTTAGGCGGTCGAGTCAGAACTAACTTTAAGGCTTCTTTAAATAATAAACGACTCGATCTTTGACATATTGGAATGTTATCAGTCAAAATTATTAACGTCTTTAAATCAACAGTTCCATTTTGTTTGATTGGAACTAGTAATAATTTCACTGAAGTTAGATTTTAAAGCGAAGTCAGTACTATGGCTTAAATCATAATCATAACTTTTAATTTCGAAATATTCCCTAAAAATGAATTCAATACAGAAATATGATCATCAAAAGAAGATATATATCCATTATCAATAAATATTTATACATTTTCCTGCATTTCATTTTATGGAATAATTTTTTTTTCACTTTTATTAATATCTGTAAACATTGATTGGAAGTCTTACGTCACAGTTTAATTATTCGTAAACAGCTGCAATGATTTCAACAGGTTCGGTATTTTCTAATGAAATTATAAATTTAATAAGACTTTTTATTTTATTATTTTTTAAAACAAAAGGTGAAAATGATTTGAGAAGAAACTGATTTTTGTTTCTAAATGTTAATTACAATTACCTCAGACCCTAAAACGATCATTGCCTTTGTCAGGCTTTTCTCACAGCTACAAGAGTTGAAAGCTATTCTTAAGGGATTAGCGTATTGTATCTGTATCTATTGTGTACCGTTAGAGGCTGGTTTAAGAAGAATCTTAATCCGAAGGGGAGCGACTCAGAATATGAGTGGAAGGAAGGTGAAACAGAATGAAAGAAGTATTTCTATTGCAATGTGGTCTTTCATAGATAAGAAAGCTATTGCACTCTTTTATTTAGGAAGACAGATCCGTCAAGAGGGAGGAAGGGTTGTCAAGGACCCTTGGAAAAAGAGGGAGAAACCCCGTAGAAAGGAGGGTGCTCTGCAGTTTACGAGAAAGAGAAAGTTAGTTCGGACGGAGCAGCGAAGTGTGAAGGTTGCTCGGGGAATGAGCGCTGAGAGCGGGTGTGAGATGAATAGAAATCTGAGTGCGGAATGAATTGAAGTAGTCTAACGGTACACGTAGAGCGTTTTCTGTAATTGTTTTGATTTAGTGCTAAACCGGATAATTTACATCCGAGTTTAAGTGTAAATATTGTTAATAAATTGTTACTTTAACTTTAATTGAAAGAGTTAGGTTTTTTTTTAATATACATCAAGTATCGTGCCCGATATGACGTTTTGATATCGGTGGTGGCAGCATATCAAGAGACCGGATCTATTTCGAAGTTGTGGGGACGGAGAAATGGAATCCGATAATGGTGGCAGCGGTGGGATTGAATCACCGAAGACCAGTGCCAGTTAGCCGTGTTACTGAGAGTTTGTGCCGGATCGTCTAGCGGAAGTGTTTCTGCTCTATCGTCGAAGACCAGCGCCAGTTAGCCGTGTTACTGAGAGTTTGTGCAGGATCGTCTAGCGGAAGTGTTTGTGCTCTATCGTCGAAGACCAGCGCCAGTTAGCCGTATTAAGTCAGTTTATGCCGGATCGTCTAGTGGAAGTGTTTGTGCTCTATCGTCGTAGACCAGTGCCAGCTAGCCTATCGTTATTACAGTGAAGTGAATTAGTGGTGGTGCTGTGTTAGTGTAGTGTTGTGCGTAGTGTTCTTTGTGCATTGTGAAGCAAGGTGCAGTGATTGTGGCCCGAGAGTGCAAGATTTACCCTGTGGAAAAGTGAGCAGAGAATTGCCCAGCGAATAAAGTACGAGGTAAGGTGTTTTGATCATTTTACTCTACTGACATTCTCGAACCTACTGTTTTTTATTGTGTATAATTGATGGTAATTTGGGTTAATGTTGTAGTTAATTTATGATAATTTATGTGCAATATAATAATTGGTCTAAATCAAATGAGATATTAACAACCATTTTACACTATTGTTTTAAGAAAAGGATCTTATATTAATTACTAGAAGTGATTTTCTAATTGTTTTAAACGGATAAGATTAATGATTAAAATTAATGCATTGTGTTAATAGTTGGAAGGAATAATTGAAATTTCTTAAATTTAAATTATTATTAAAGTAATATTTAAATTAAGTGATATTGTTTGCTTTAAGTTTGAAATATTGATAGTAAATGAGGAAAGGAAATTTGTGTAGAATTTAAATTAAATTGAAATAACCTTCAAGGAAGAACTGAAGGCCCAGAGAAAAAAAATGTGCTGTGATTTACTTTTTAATGTGAGAACTAATTTTGGAAATTGAAATATTTTATTGAGATTAAATTTAGGAATTTATGTGCATTTCATGCAAATTTTTGTTAGATGGATATTTTTTATGTAGTGATTGGCATTAGTGTTTTATTCAAATTGCAACGTATCAGTATTATTGTGTAAATTGTGTTTTATTATTTAATGGTATAAATTAAAAATCTGTATTGCATAATAGTCAAATTGAGATTATTGTTACTTTGTTATTGGAAGCAAATTGTTGGGTATCATTGTTTAAGGAAATTTATCAATTATTATTATGTATTTGAAATATGTTAAATAGTATAATATATGGAGGTAACTTATGAGGGTAGGATTTGAGGAAATATTAATTTAATATTGTGCTTAAGTATTATTGTAGGGTAGTAATAATTATCGGTAGAAGGTATGGCTTTCTTCCTAAAATTAAAAAGGGTGGATCTTCAGGCGATATGTGGAGATTTAGGAATTGAGGTCTCGGAAGATGATACCAGGTTTAAGCTTAAGAAAAAGATAGTGGAGAGTGACGAATATGAAGAGGGGGCCGTTATGGAATTATCTAGCACTGTTGTTACGGAACGGTTAGAACAAGATGCGTTAGTGGTAGAACGGGAAAAGTTAGAAAGGGAGGAAAAGTTACAACGAGAAAAGTTAGATAGAGAAGAAAGGTCTGAAAAATTGAGATTGGAACATGAGTTAGAGTTGGAAAGGATAAAGATTCAAAGTTCGGCTAATAACGCTAATGGGACTAGAGAATCTAATCATGAGAGTAGCCTAGAGAAATTGATTAAAAGTGTTAAAACTTTGTCTATCAAGGTTCCAGAAGGGACTGAGGGATGGAATCCGTTTTTTAGCAGTTTAGAACGAGCATTCCAAACAAAAAATGTACCGGAAACCCAGCAGGCCGAAATTTTACTAAATATGCTAGGGGATAAGGCCGATAATTTGCTAATATACACGACTAGAGAACAAATTGAGAGTTATGAGAAATTAAAGGAATTAGTTCTAAGGGAACATGAGCCGACACCGAAGGCGTGTTTGGAAAACTTTAAGAAGGCTAAAAGGAACCAAAATGAAACTCATATATTATTTGTATCGCGTCTAATAGCAACGTGGGAAAATTACTGTAAGATTAGAGGTGCAGATACGTATGAGAAGGTTAATCAGTTAATTGTCACGGATAAGTTGTTAACTACGTTAGATGAGGAAACCGCGACGCATGTTGGATTAACTCAGCACAGTAATTGGTTAGAAGTTTCTAAAATTGCTAAGGAATGTGATAATTTCTTTGATGCTAAACAAAAATCTTATGCTGTAACTTATAAGGGTTATAAAGGTAAAGAAAGGTATGTGAATAATGAAGATTCTAGAAGGGCAAAAGATGAGGGATTTAGTAGTAATTGGAGACAAAATGGGAATAATGAAGTTAGTCCATTTTTGGGTAGAAAACCGGAATATAAGAAACCTAATGATACGACGCCTATCTGTTTCAAGTGTTCTCAACGAGGACATGTACAGCGATTTTGTACAAAAGGAAATAACGAGGGAAGTAATCAAATTAATAACCGACAAGAATCAAGGGCTAGTATCAATAATGTCTCAGTGCGAGGAATTAAAGAATTACCAAGGGGAGTGAGTATGGCAAAAATCGGAGCAAAAGGGAATTGGAGAACTAAAGTTATTGGTGAGAAGTTAAATAAACTCGAGAAAGTGGAGGTTAGTGTAAATGGGAAAATAGCAAAAGGATTTGTGGATTCTGGTTGCGAAATTAGCGGCGTTCATAAAGATTTAGTACCAGCAGAGAAACGAAGAGGGGCTGGTAGCATCTACTTACAAGGGATATTTGGTAAGGCAGTTAAATCGCCGTTAATTCAATTACCTTTAGCTATTCCAAAAGCGGTCAAACTAATGTAATTCATCAGGATGTACTTTGCGCAATAATTGATAATAGTAAGGAACTAGTAATTTTACATCCTGACGTGGCTAATGAATTATCAGGGTTAAACAACGAGAAATCATTAAGAGAATCGGTAGAAAGGGAATGTAAGGAAGGTAGTAGGAATAAAGTGAAGGAAAGGGAAAGGATTGGAAATGATAAGAGTGACTGTTATGCTGTAAAAACGAGATCGGTAAATTTACAAAGTCATGAGAAGGAAAAAGCCGAGGTAGAGAAAAGTAAGATTAATCAAGTTACGGAAAGTAGTTTAAATATATTTCAGGAATCCCAAACGAATTGTAAAGAGTTAGAGAAGGCTTGGGAATTGGCTGAAAATGAGAAAGGGTCTTACTATGTTGTAAATGGGTTATTGTATCATAAAGAGAAATTAGTAGATGAAACTGTAGCTCAATTAGTATTACCCAAAATTAGAAGGGAGGAAATTCTAAAATTAGCGCATATTTCCTTATATGGAGAACATCACGCGGTTAAGAAAATGTTACAAAGAATCAAGCATTCATTTTATTGGGAAAATATGGCGAAGGAAGCTAAAATATATTGCGAATCATGTGTAGAATGTCGATTAACGAGGGAAATGAATGTGAGTAATAAGGAGAAAGAGGAAATATGTCGACCTGCAGTTATAGTTGAGTTAGGGGACGGGAGTAAGAAATTGGTGTATCAAGATGAAATGAGAGCATTTATGGCTAAAAATGAAGTAGTCGATATTGTCTTGGATAGTGACGGGGAGTTTGAAGACTGTATGAAAGATCTGTTGTTAGACCGAGAACAACCGGAAAATAAAGACAGGAAGGGATTTGAGATAAAAGGGTTAACAAATATTCAAGTTGGGGACATAAAATCAATCTTAAGGAAAATAAGGAATTATTTATGGGTCCTATCGAACTGGTAGAAATGGAGAAAAATCGGATTGGTCGTAAACCGGAGAGGGGTAAGATAAGGCAGAAATTGTACAATGTCTTTATTACGTACAAAGAGGACTTGGACAGGCAAGTGCCTGATGTGAGTAATATGATTGGTTAGTTGAAGATTTAATTGGGACATCAGAGGCAGAAGTTAGCCATTCAAACGGGTGCATTACGAAAAAGGATGTACCAATTAAGTTAACGAGGAAGGACTGGAGGGAAAAGGTAGTACCGCCTCCAGCAATCTCAGCCTAAGGACTGACATTGAAATGACATAATACTAGTGTAACTTTATTTTTTTGTGTATTTATAATTGTATTTGCATCTTGTGTTTATAATAGTGTATTAGCATATTGTGTAATTTTTTTTTTTTGTAGTTATCACATTAGTATATGGTTCATTAGAGATGTCAGTAGTTAAATTTTCAGACACCTTGAAATATTTATGCAATTGTAGTAATGAAGAAACCTATCAAGGAACTGTTGAACTCTTCTCAGACATTACATAGTTTGAGGAAAATTAGCCCCTAAAAGGCATATTTTCCGCTAAGGTGGGGGGTGTCAGGCTTTTATCACAGCTGCAAGAGTTGAAAGATATTCTTAAGGGATTAGCGTATTGTATCTGTATCTATTGTGTACCGTTAGAGGCTGGTTTAAGAAGAATCTTAATCCGAAGGGGAGCGACTCAGAATATGAGTGGAAGGAAGGTGGAACAGAATGAAAGAAGTATTTCCATTGCAATGTGGTCTTTCATAGATAAGAAAGCTATTGCACTCTTTTATTTAGGAAGACAGTTCCGTCAAGAGGGAGGAAGGGTTGTCAAGGACCCTTGGAAACAGAGGGAGAAACCCCGTAGAAAGGAGGGTGCTCTGCAGTTTACGAGAGAGAGAAAGTTAGTTCGGACGGAGCAGCGAAGTGTGAAGGTTGCTCGGGGAATGAGCGCTGAGAGCGGGTGTGAGATGAATAGAAATCTGAGTGCGGAGTGAATTGACGTAGTCTAATGGTACACGTAGAGCGTTTTCTGTAATTGTTTTGATTTAGTGTTAAACCGGATAATTTACATCCGAGTTTAAGTGTAAATATTGTTAATAAATTGTTACTTTAACTTTAATTGAAAGAGTTAGGTTTTTCTTGAATATACATCAAGTATCGTGCCCGATATCACGTTTTCATATCGGTGGTGGCAGCATATCAAGAGACCGGATCTATTTCGAAGTTGTGTGGACGGAGAAGTGGAATCCGACAGCCTTAAAAAACATCATCTATCAATATATTAATATGATTTGACTGTTTTTAGAAAATGTCTCTCTGTGAGTCTTTGACTCTTTCTGTCTGTCTGTCTGTATGTGACAAAAAATTTGTGGGCGCTCTATCTCAAGAACTAATGCACTAAATTTAATGAAACTTTATATTCAGTTAATCCCTAATATAAATTGGTGCTGATTAGTTTTGGGTGAAAATCGCCCAACAGATGGCGCTGCTATGCTGCATTTTTCGCGAATTTCGCAATAGCTCTGTCTTAGGAACTAGTACACTCATGTTCATCAAACTTCAGATTCAATTAGACTTTGACATAAATGGACGCTGACTATGTTTTGATGTAGATAGTCCAACAGGTGGCGCTTCTATACCACTTTTTTCGTGACTTTAACGATATCTATGTAGCTTATTAAATAGTCCAACAGGTGGCGCTGCTATGCTACTTTTTTCATTATTATCAAAATCTCAAGAACTAATGCACAGATTTTCATCAAACTTCAGATTCAGTTAGACGTTGACATAAGTTGTTGTTGGTTAGGTTTTGGTCTAAATCTCCCAACAGGTGGCGCTGCTATTCTGCATTTTGCATTATTTACAGGATCTTAGCAATAGTCATATTTCAAGAACTAATGCACGGAACTTAATAAAACTTTAGATTCAATTAGAAATTTATATATTTTGGAAAATATTTCAAATTTGGAAAATATTTCCTCTCTGAGAATACGCCTGTGCGTATGTCCCATCTTATTTATAAAGGAGCTGTATTGGCAATAATGTAAATTAAATTAAATGTGGATAGCAAAACATGTTATCACAAAGTTTTTACTTTCTTCTATCTTTACAAGAAGAAAGTATTGGATTCACGAAAACTTTCGACTTCCGGTTTTCGACGGATTTATACGTTCTAGAAGGTCCTGAACACGAATTGACCCTTTTTTAGAAAATGTCTGTCTGTCTGTCTGTATGTATTTGACAAAAATTTTGTCGGCGCTCTATCTCAAGAACTAATGCACGAAAATTAATAAAACTTTATATTTAGTTAGCCCCTGATATAAGTTGGTGCTGATTAGTTTTTGGTAAAAATGGCCCAACAGGCTATCTCAGCTCTATTTCAAGAGCTAATGCGTTTATTTTCCTCAAACTTCAGGTTCAGTTAGACCTTGACATACATAGACGCTGATTAAAGTTTGATGTAGATATCCCAATAGGTGGCGCTGCTATACCACATTTTTCTCGATTTTTACGATAGCTATATTTCAAGAACTAATGCACGGAATTTCGTCAAACTTGAGATTATGTTAGATCTTGACATAAATAGTTGCTGATTATGTGTTTGTGTAAAATTCCCAACAGATGGCGCTGCTATGCTACTTTTTTCATTATTATCACGATAACTATATCTCAAGAACTAATGCACGGATTTTAATCGAACTTCAGATTCCGTTAGACGTTAACATTAGTTGTTGTTGATTAGGTTTTGGTCTAAATCTCCCAACACGTGGCGCTGCTATGCTGCATTCTGCAGGATTTACACGATTTTTGCAATAGTCACATCTCAAGAAATAATGCGCGAAATTTAATAGAATTTTAGCTTCAGTTAGACCTTGATATAAATTGGGTTTGATTCTTTTTAGTGTATGCGAAATCTGTGTGAAATAGAAGAAAGTTTTGGGATTGGCACATCCGACTAATCTATAAATAGGAATTAACGAAAATGAAATTAAAACGACTATTCAAACTTTTTGGTGAGAAATTAAAATTTTTGAATAAAAAATGCGCCAGGTTTGGCAACTCTGCTCTTGCTAACAATACTTACACAGTGCTTTAAAAATTAGTGTTGGTCATCTTACATAGTAAGTAAATAGAAAAAAAACGCGCATTGTTAATAATATGATTTTTAATTTCTTCTATCTTTACAAGAAGAAAGTATTGGATTCAGGAAAATTTTCGACTTCCGGTTTTCGACGGATTTATACGTTTTAGAAGGTAGTAAACACGATTTAACTATTTTTAGAAAATGTCTGTGTGTGACTCTGTCTGTCTGTATGTGACAAAAATTTTGTGGGCGCTCTATCTCAAGAACTAACGTACTAAATTTAATAAAACTTTATATTCAGTTAGTCCCTGATATAAATTGACGCTGATTAGTTTTTGGAGAAAATCGCCCGACAGGTGGCGTTGCTATGCTGTATTTTTTGCGATTTCCGCAATAGCTCTATCTCAAGAACTAATGCACTTATTTTCATAAAACTTCAGGTTCTGTTAGACCTTGACATACATAGACGCTGATTACGTTTTGGTGTAGATATCCCAACATGTGGCGCTACTATACCACTTTTTACTCGATTTTTACGATAGCTATATCTCAAGAACTAATGCGCGGAATTTCATAAGACCTTGATATAAATAGATGCTGCTTATGTTTTGGTATAAATTGCCCAACAGGTGGCGCTTCTATACCACTTTTTTCATTATTATCACGATAACTATATCTCAAGAACTAATGCACGGATTTTCATCAAACTTCAGATTCAGTTAGATGTTGACGTAAGTTGCTGTTGATTAGGTTTTGGTCTAAATCTACCAACAGGTGGCGCTGCTATACTTCATTTTGCAGGATTCACACGATTTTAGCAATAGTCATATCTGAAGAACTAATGCACGAAATTTAATAAAACTTTAGATTCAGTTAGTTCAGTTTTGGTGGTGATTATTTGCAGTGTATGAGAAATCTGTGTGAGATAGAAGAAAGTTTTGGGATCGGCACATCCGACTGGTTTTTCTTTATATTTCCATGCAAGCCGTGAATAATAGTTGTTTAAAGATGTTTACATTTTTTGATTAAATTTACTGGTAATTGTAAATTTTGTGATTTAGTAACGAATATAATATTTGAAAAGATGTGAAAGTTGTTATCTACACATAAAAAAGAAGCAGCATATGTATTTGAATTAAGATATACTAGATGGAACCCGTCAAAATTTGACGGCAAACAACTTGATAGTACCCTTTGGGGGGGGAGGGGGGCAAAGTGGGGAGATGGACATCGGAGGTACATAATATGATTAAGTGGTCACAGACCTTTCCAATGATATATAACATGAGGGTTGTGTGCAAAATTTAGAAAGTACCCTTATGGGGGAGGGGGGCAAAGTGGGGAGATTGACATCGGAGATGCATAATATGATTAAGCAGTCACAGACCTTTCCAACAATATATGACATGAGGGTTGTCAACAAAATTTAGAAAAGTGTCACTTGGGGGGGGGGGCAAAGTGGGGAGATGGACATTGGAGATGCATAATATGATTAAGTGGTCACAGACCTTTCCAATGATATATAAGATGAGGGTTGTGTGCAAAATTTAGAAAGTACCCCTTGGGGGGCAAAGTGGGGAGATGTAAAATATGATTAAGCGGTCACAGACCTTTCCAACAATATATGACATGAGGGGTGTCAACAAAATTTAGAAAAGTATTCCTTGGGGGGTGGACAAAGTGGGGAGATGGACATTGGAGATGCATAATATGATTAAGTGGTCACAGACCTTTCCAATGATATATAACGTGCGGGTTGTGTGCAAAATTTAGAAAGTACCCTTTGGGGGGGAGGGGGGCAAAGTGGGGAGATGGACATCGGAGATGCATAATATGATTAAGCAGTCACAGACCTTTCCAACAATATATGACATGAGGGGTGTCAACAAAATTTAGAAAAGTATCCCTTGGGGGGGTGGGGGGGGGCAAAGTGGGGAGATGGACATTGGAGATGCATAATATGATTAAGTGGTCACAGACCTTTCCAATGATATATAACATGAGGGTTGTGTACAAAATTTAGAAAGTACCCTTTGGGGGGGGAGGGGGGGCAAAGTGGGGAGATGGACATCGGAGATGCATAATATGACTAAGTGGTCACAGACCTTTCCAATGTATAACATGAGGGTTGTGTGCAAAATTTAGAAAGTACCCTTTAGGGGGGAGGGGGGCAAAGTGGGGAGATGGACATCGGAGATGCATAATATGATTAAGCAGTCACAGACCTTTCCAACAATATATGACATGAGGGGTGTCAACAAAATTTAGAAAAGTATCACTTGGGGGGTTGGGGGGGGGCAAAGTGGGGAGATGGACATTGGAGATGCATAATATGATTAAGTGGTCACAGACCTTTCCAATGATATATAACATGAGGGTTGTGTGCAAAATTTAGAAAGTACCCTTTGGGGGGGGAGGGGGGCAAAGTGGGGAGATGGACATCGGAGGTGCATAATATGATTAAGTGGTCACAGACCTTTCCAATGATATATAACATGAGGGTTGTTTGCAAAATTTAGAAAGTACCCTTTGGGGGGAGGGGGGGCAAAGTGGGGAGATGGACATCGGAGATGCATAATATGACTAAGTGGTCACAGACCTTTCCAATGATATATGACATGAGGGGTGTCAACAAAATTTAGAAAAGAGCCCCCTTTAGGGGGGAGGGGGGAGTGGCGGGATGGATCCCGGAGATGCATAACATGAATAAGTGGTCAAAGACTTTTCCAGCGATATATCACATGAGGGGTGTGTGCAAAATTTTGAAAAGTGTCCCACTTGGGGGGGGGAGTGAGGGGATGGACCCCAGAGATGCATAACATGAAAAAGAGGTCACAGGCATTTCAACTTGCAACTTTTTTCTCGAAGGCATTTGACAATAAATTTTTTTTTACCCAAGACAATTTAACGATATTCTTATATTTTATTGCGTAATTTGTCAAACGTTCATGGAAAAAATCATGAAATTCGCTAATCAATAGTTGATAAATTATAAAATTCAACAATTGATAGTAGTAAAATTGGTCAATCGGTAACGGAAAAATCACGAAATTCATCAAATGGTCTCCCGTAAAAAAATTGTCCTGCACACTGATGTGATGATCAAAAGGGTTTTGAAGTATAGGACAAAATTAGCACTTGCCAAACAGCGAGTAATACTGAAAATTTGGCAATGGACTTTATTGCCACCACTGGTCAAACATAATAGTCACACTCACCAATTGCGATGACTGAATGGAAAAAGATTTTTTTCTCTGCTGTCGCTCGACAAATTTCGAAACCATTTGGCGAATTTCACGATTTTTTCCCCGAAATTGACGGATTGTGATTTTTTTTCTCGAAGTCATTCGAAAACTTTTTCCTCCGAAACCAGTTGATGAACTTTGCGATTTTTCCACTGTCGATTAATGAATTTTGTTATTTTTCCGCTATCGATTGACAAATTTCGCATTTTATCGACTATCAATTAATGAATTTCACGTTTTTTTCATGAACGAATGAATTGCGCACTTTCTTTCCGCTAATGTTTGACACATTTCGCCCTTTACAATTCAGCCAATGAGTTGAACGTTTTTCTTTCCAGAAATGTCAGGAATGAAACAATGCCCCATGGACGAATGTGTGCGATGCAGCAACGGGCGTCACAGACTTTTTAGGGCACCTGCCGACTAAAAACATCTAACCAATCTTCGTGGGGGGAAAAATCACAGATTTCGTCAAATGATTGAGGAAAAAACACTAATTTCATCAAAGGATCATGGGAAAACATGACTTTCGTTAAAAGACCACAGAAAAAACGTGAATCATGCAAAAGGATCGTGAAAGATAAGCAAATTTTGTCAAAGAATCGCAAAAAAGGAAATTTCACCAAAAAATCACGCTTTTTTACTAAATTTCGTCTAAAAATTGCGGAATAAAATGTATTTTATCAACGAATCGCTGGAAAATGTGAATTTCATTAAGGATCACGAGAAAAATGCGAAATTCTTCAAAGGATCTCTGAAAAAACACGAATTTCGTCAAAGAATTGCTTAAAAAACATGAATCTCGCCCAATAACAGAAAAATCATGATTCATAATCATTGTATCTAGTAGTATATGTAAATACAGTTTGTGATAAGACAAAATTAAACACTCACCAATCGGCAAGTAATACTGAAAATTGGTGATTGATGTTATTGCCAGTACTGGCTAAACTTAATGGTCACACTCGCCAATTGCGATGATTGAATGTAAGATGAAATTTTTTTTCCCGCTGTCACTCAAAGAAATTTGAAACCATTTGGTGAAGTTTTTCCCAAAACCATTTTGTGAATTTCTCGATTTTTTCTTCAAAATCATTTTTCAACAATATTCGACACAGTACGCATGCGTCAAAAAAATCTTCCGGTAGGACCGGCCAATGAGGTGAGGGTCTATTACTGTCTCTAGAAACGTGTTTGGATCATCTCCTGTTGTTTTTTTCTTGCACATTGCATTAAACCTAGGAAGGTATTTATATAGAACTCACTGTGGAGTGTTTAGAAGGCATTTATTTTATTTATTATAATTTGTATGAATACTTAGGTGTCCATTTCGGATTTACTGTTTAAAATTGAATTTAGGCTCATTTAACATTCGCGAAATCAATCCCGATGGAAATTGTCTTTTTAGATCTCTATCATTTTGTTTATATAGTACAGAAAATAATTATTGAAACGTACGTAAAAATATCGTAGAACACGTAATACAAAATTAGACCACTTGTAGTCCGTTTATTATCGGGGATGAATCTTATGGTGTTTCGATTGCTAATGAAAATGATTATGTAAATATATGGTTCTTCATATAAGTATGTGCTTCTTCACACTTCAATAGAAGCATTGTTTAAATTAATATAATTCTACAAATATGATGCAGTTTTAAAATATCGAGTAATGATTAATACTGTCAAGGAATCTACTCATATATGTAAGTTTTGGTACTTCTCTATTATCTCATCGACCACTTTTCATAACAAAAAACTATCGCCAAACTGTAACGCCAAATAAACGGGAGAACTTTGTCATTAATACACGCAAATGTTGAATTAAAAACCACTTGATGACATAACAATCACGTATAATACTTCCGACATCAAGTAAATGGGACTGCATTTTTGGCATTTAATCATACAGTTTGGCAATAGTATTTTGTTATGAAAAGTGGACGATGGGATAATAGAGAAGTACCTCAGTTTTTTATACCAAGTTTGAAAATTTATCTTTTTTTTTGTCGCATTCTTGGGCAAAGATGTATATTATCAAGATACCATTTTGATTTGTAAGCACAAAGTCAATAAAATCACCATTTTGTGACAAATTATGAGTTTAATAAGTATCGCCCAGAACAGAGATGCAATCTGGTATAAAATGAAATCATTATCGCCCAATAATGAAAGCAATAATAAGTCAAAAGATTCAAGAATTGCTTATGAAGCAAAATTAATTCAATAACAAATCTTAATGAAAATATACATTTTACACTCTACTATAACTTTAAACTGAGTTTGATGTTTCAATTAAGAAATGAAAACATTCAATAAAGTGTAAAATATATGTTTTCATAGAGATTTCTTATGAAACTGATAGTATATGGGAAAGTGGCAAAAAAAAATTAACCGAACAACAACAACAAAAAAAAACTAAATAACCTCTTTAAGTTTTCCTAAAATCAAAAATAGTTTTTTTTTTTTTTTTTTTTTTTGGCGCATTCTTGGGCAAAGATGTATATTATCAAGATACCATTTTGATTTGTAAGCACAAAGTCAATAAAATCACCATTTAGTGACAAATTATGAGTTTAATAAGTATCGCCCAGAACAGAGATACAATCTGGTATAAAATGAAATCGTTATCGCCCAATAATGAAAGCAATAATAAATCAAAAGATTCAAGAATTGTTTATGAAGCAAAATTAATTCAATAACAAATCTTAATGAAAATATACATTTTACACTCTACTATAACTTTAAACTGAGTTTGATGTTTCAATTAAGAAATGAAAACATTCAATAAAGTGTAAAATATATGTTTTCACAGAGATTTTTTTATGAAACTGATGGTATATGGGGAAGTGGTAAAAAAGATTACAAAAAAAAAAAAAAAAAAAAAAAAAAACTAAATAACCTTTTTCATATCTCTTGAAGTCAAAAATATTTATTTTTTTTAGCTTGGATAACTATTATCAGGTATTTTTTCAGTTTGGTTTGTTGAGTTGATGAACATGTGTTCATGATTGAATCCTTTGGATGCTGTTTGTATCGTACAGAAAATCATCTACATTCTGCTGTATTTTAACTAATTCATATGGCCACTTACACACTGGCTCTGTAAATTATTTTGGAAATTAGCACATGATGTAAGCAAAAATCAATAAACAACAACAAAAACGTGGCAATCATTTTCAAACTGTTTTATATAATCAAAACTTTTCGATATTTTACTGCCGAATGTAAATATTAAAACATTCAGCTTTTCAAAGTAAAAATAAACTCCTTCAAAAAATAAATCCTAATAAAATCTCGACCATTACTTTTAGGTTTAAAAAATTTTAATTTTCAATATACATACGATATAAAAAGAAGAAAAAAATACACCAGAATGTATCTCTAATTTTGTGTTCACGAAAGCAAGGAACTCAATCATGATTATGTTTACTATGTTCATCAACTCAATAAACCAAAATAATAAAATGAAAAATTACCTGATAATAGTTATCCAAGATAAATCGTAAACCAAACTTGTCATATTTAAAGTAACTCAAGAGGAATGACCGATCTTAAAAAATCTCAAAATTAAAGTAACTCGAGAGGAATGACCGATCTTAAAAAATCTCAAATACACTTCTAATGCAAACTGCTTTAAATATATGGATTGGCGACACAGCAAGTTTCTAAATTTGTCCCTGCTGATGAGTTTTTTTTTTTTTTTTTTTTTTTCGTGCAGCTGCTGGTTGATTTTTGCAATTTTTCTCCCCGCAGCAAACTGAAGAAATTCGTGTAATTTTTGTGCCACCAAATTACTGAAATTACAATCTCTCCCCCCCCCCCCCCCCGAGTGAGTGGTGTTTTGGAAATTTGGATTACAATAAATATTTGGTACTTTTTCATTTTATCATTATTTATTCTGGTTTGTTGAATTCTTTGGATTCACCATATAATTATACTGGATGGAAACTATTTATAGTACGATCAGTTATTTTTTTCTGGAAATATATTTGCAGTCTGGCTTATTTAGGAACTCTTAGAATGAAACATAATAGAAATTTGTAAGATGCTGAAACAGCCTTTTGTATATTTTAGTATTAGGTTATATTTAGCATTGGGTTATATTTAGTATTAGGCGAGTACATGCAGAGTATTTTATGCATTGATTCTCTAACATCGTCTATCAATAGACAACAACAAAAAGTGGCACCTCATTTTCAAACAGCCGAATGTTAACTATTAAAACATCTGAAATATTATATTCAAAAAATGAAATTTCTGTTTTTCCAAATGAAAATAAACCCCTTCAATAAAAAAAGAAAAAAAAAATACTTATAAAAACTCATAAGCAAAATAGTACTCAGTAGCAAAAAATACACCAAGCATGCAACAATTACATTACTCGCACTAAATAATTTCGCGAACAAAAAGAATTAAGAGATATCCAAAGAATTCAATCATGTACACAGAAATAGATATATATTTCTATGTTCATGAACTAAATAAAAACAAAATAAATAAAGATAAAATGAAAAAATACCTCACAATTGTAATCTAAACTTCTTGCCGACGCCATACCCACAGAAGGGTCGTACACTCGTTTTGTAAACAGTTCCTAATCTAATGTGACTCTAGAGACAGGAAATATCCCTCACCTCATTGGCGGAAGATTTTTTTGACGCATGCGTATACGGTCCAATTTCGATGGAAATTTGACAAAATTACCAAACTGCTTTAAATAGATGGATTTATGAAATACAAGAACATTTTTATTAGGACTTTATTTTTATGAGTTGTGTATGCATGAGTCATCTATAAGTACTCCAATTAATTATTTTTTAAATGTTAAAGACAGTTTATCTTAAATAAACATGGCTAACATTCAATTTAACATACCTACATTTATACAATTTACGGAACACTAATATCCTTATTTTAGAGATTATTTTTTTGCTTAATAACCTCGTTAGCGTAAATTTTACTAACGTTAAAAATTATAAAAGTAAGATGAGCTTGAATAAATTTTCTTCTCTTAATTTGTCATATAAATAAGTTTTTCCATATATATTTTATTAAAAATAAAATCTAATTAAATTTCCGAATCACTGGTTATGACATTTATTATATACAGAAAAAAAAGTCTACCAGAGTAGAAAAAGGACGTTTTTCAATTATCGAAATAATGTAAATAACTAAAAACTTAATCATTATAAATAATGTTATAACAAAGTTATATTTGAAGGGGATTACATTTTTTCTTTTTTCTTTATTTTTTATTTTTTTTTTTTTTTATAAATTCTTGAACAAGTATTTTTTATTTTTATTATAAGCTCATAATATTCTGTATTTAGAAGTAAATCAAATTCAGAAAAAAAATAAAGCTTAAGGTTGGATTTACCTTTTTTTCACTGTATTTTTTTTATGAGTTAAGATAAACAATATCGAAAGAGAAACTATATAAAAAAAAATCTATCGTTGCCATACGTTTAATAAAATGAAAAATTTAATGTTAGTAAAATGAATTTGCAAGTAAGCAAAAGTCGAAATAAAAATTTCTTTTTATATCTTATTCATGTAATTAATTAAATAATTAAAGGATGCATGATCGCTAATCAAACATGAACAAAAAAGATGATGACTTTTTCAAGCGTCATATTTTAAACTTCATCTGTTGACATTGACTATTTTATAATTTACATTTTTTTTCTCTTTTATTCACATACAGAATAGTCCAGTAGAAATAGCGCAAAAAGGGCCTTGCCTTACAAAAATTCGGGTACTTCTGATTTTTGGGTATGCTTTAAAGGTTGACCCTCTAATAAAAAAACCAAGTTTTCGACCTCCTAGACCTTGTGCCTTTTTCACAATATTGAAAAAACCAATATTTTTCGGCACTTTTTTCGATTTTTCTTAAATAATTTTAGTGCATTTCACAGAAAAAGCACTTTCACCATTTTATAGAGCATACAATTCTCTACAACATGCAGTATTCAGGTTTGTAAATTGTCCAAATAGGGGGTAAGATACGGAGCCGGGAAAATAGGGTAAAGTTTGCAAGAAATGCAAAAATCCACTAAAGACGTTAGTTTTTGCTTAATAACCTACTTTTAGTACGTTTTAGAGACAAAAGCACTTTCACTCTTTTGTAGAGCATACAATTCTCTACAACATTCAGTATTCATGTTTGTAAATTGTCCAAATAGGGGGTAAGATACGGAGCCGAGAAAATAGGGTTAAATTTGGAAAAAATGTAAATATCCACAAATGACGTTAGTTTTTGCTTAATAACCCACTTTTAGTGCATTTTAGAAACAAAATTGTCATAATCAACCTTTTAGAGCATGAGATAGTCGATAGTTTAATTTATTATAGGTTGACAGTCTAATAAAAAAACCAAGTTTTCGACCTTCTAGACCTTGTGCGTTTTTCACAATATTGAAAAAACCAATATTTTTCGGCACTTTTTTCGATTTTTCTAAAATAACTCAATTTTAGTGCATTTTACAGAAAAAGCACTTTCACCATTTTGTAGAGCATAAAATTCTCTACAACATGCAGTATTCAGATTTGTAAATTGTCCAAATAGGGGGTAAGATACGGAACCGGAAAAATAGGGTTAAATTTGGAAAAAATGTAAAAATCCACTAGAGACGTATATGACAAAGTGACTATACTTTCTATATATTTGGTTATTAAATTCGTATACATTCTGTAATTAATTAACCGCATCGTGTTTTCAATTTCAAAAATAAAAGCTCGTTTTTTTTAAATTAATAACTTGTTAGACAGTATTTTTCTGTTTTCACCCAAAATATTTTTGCTGTGATTTTAAAGGTTTATTACAAATAATTAACCTACTATATATATAAAACACAAACGGAAATTTCGTTCCGTTCCTTTATAACTCGAGATCAGCTGAATGGATTTCGATGAGACCTACACCGTTAGTTAGATAATTTTGTAGGGAAAGTTTTATTATATAACATATTATTCCACGTTGCTTAGTTCTAGAATTATAGGGGGAAATTCGAAAATCGGGTGACCTTTTTTTATCAACCTTTTTTATATTTGATTACGATTATGAAAGATTAGCCTTCTGAAAAAAGTTCTACTGGACGGATTTTGGTGACAATCGTATTGTTAGTTAGATGCTATTTTAGGAATGGTTTTAGCATACTACATATATACTACGTTGCTTAGTCAAACAGTTATGTGTGAAGGTTATATAGTCAGGTGAACCCAAATCCAAAAGATTAGCCTTTTTCAAAGTTTTTACTGGGCGTATTTTTTGTGACTTGCATTGTTAAGTAGATAATTCTTAAGGATGGTTTTAGAATATTTCATATCGTTCTATGTTAGTTTTAGAATTATGTGGAAAAGTTCTATAATCAGATGAACCCGATTATGAAAGATTAGCCTTTATAAAAGCTTCTACTGCATGGCTTTTGTTAGTTAATTTGTTGGCATTGTTAGTTCGATATTTTTTAGTGATTATTTTAATATATTGCATAGAGTTTTATCGTTCTTTAGCAAACCCTAACTGTAAATTACCAAATAAAATAGTTTGTCCTTAACAGCTAAAATTTTGACTGCACATTAGAAAATATAATAGCGCAATGGCGTCATTTTTCAGTAATGTGGAAGGATATTCCAGGTAAATATACAGATTACTTTCAAATACAAAGTCAAATTAAACGATATATTTCGTTTGATTCAAGGTTCATTTGTAGAAACCGACCAGCGCAGCGGGCGTAGCTTGCTAGTTTTATAATAAATGAAACTATCGACTATCTCATGCTCTAAAAAGTTCATTATGACAATTTTGTTTCTAAAATGCACTAAAACTCGGTTATTAAGCAAAAACTAACGTCATTTGTGGATTTTTACATTTTTTCCAAATTTAACCCTATTTTTCCGGTTCCGTATCTTACCCCCTATTTGGACAATTTACAAACATGAATGCTGTATGTTGTAGAGAATTTTATGCTCTACAATATGATGAAAGTGCTTTTTCTGTAAAATGCACTTAAATTGAGTTATTTAAGAAACATAAAAAAAGTCCCGAAAAATATTGGTTTTTTCAATATTGTGAAAAACGCACAAGGTCTAGAAGATCGAAAACTTGGTTATTTTATTAGAGGATCAACCTATAATAAATGAAACTATCGACTATCTCATGCTCTAAAAAGTTGATTATGACAATTTTGTTTCTAAAATGCACTTAAAGTGGGTTATTAAGCAAAAACTAACGTCATTTGTGGATTTTTACATTTTTTCCAAATTTAACCCTATTTTCCAGACTCCGTATCTTACCCCCTATTTGGACAATTTACAAACCTGAATACTGCATGTTGTAGAGAATTTGATGCTCTACAAAATGGTGAAAGTGCTTTTGTCTCTAAAACGCATTAAAAGTAGGTTATTAAGCAAAAACTAACGTGTTTAGTGGATTTATGCAGTTTTTGCAAATTTTACCCTATTTTCCCGGCTCCGTATCTTACCCCCTATTTGGACAATTTACAAATCTGAATACTGCATATTGTAGAGCATTTTATGCTCTATAAAATGGTGAAAGTGCTTTTTCTGTAAAATGCACTAAAATTGAGGTATTTAAGAAAAAATCGAAAAACGTACTAAAAAATATTGTTTTTTTTTCAATATTGTGAAAAACACACAAGGTCTAGAAGGTCGAAAACTTGGTTTTTTTATTAGAGGGTCAATATTTATAACATACCCAAAAATCAGAACTACCCGAATTTTTGTAAGGTAAAATGCTATTTCTACTGGACTAGAATGTCGCTGTTTAATATCTTATTCGTAAACTGTTAAAGTAAGAGGTATACTTTCACCTCTAAAGTTGTTTAAAATTTTATTCTTCGTCCTATTGAAAGCCATTTAAGTCAATGAAATTATTTTTAAAAAGTTACGAAATGAAAATTTTTATACACTTCCTGAGTCTTTTAAGTTATGCGGGTTATCCTTCTAAAAACGTAAATTTTCACTGATTTCTTTAAAATAAAACTAAGTTAAGGCCAGAAAAATGTTTTTAGATTCTTTAGAATCATGCCTGTATCTTCTAAGATGGAGAAAAAAAAATTTTCATTATTATTGCACCTTGATGTTCATAACAATTATTGCCATGGAAATGATTTAAACAGACCTAGCTGCTTTTGAATAAACGATTTGTAATACACTATTATAAAGCACTGAATGATGTTTCTTTAAAAGAAAATATGAAATTAATATTATATGTTATTCTATTTAATTTTACTATTTTAAATTCCTTACATATCTTTATCTTGACCATGGAATTTGTGGTAAGATTATGGTATAATTCTTACATTCATGGTTTCATAGGAAAATTCTCTATATGAAAGTTGGCAACAGGCCATAGATTGTGATATAATGGAAGTAACAAGCACTGATATGGACAATTCAGGTTTGGAAAAAAAACTAAAAGATGAAGTAACGAATGCTCTAAAATATTGCGAGACATTGTTAGAAAATGATAATCTCTTTAAACATTCGCCATCTGATAAAATTTCTAGTTAATATTTCTTAATTTATGCATTCTTTCAACATTGTTCAAAAAATTCATGTTAAGAAATTCTTTTTATAAGGATTTTTAATGTCATTTTATGTTTTGAATATTTTTGCGATATGCATCATCACCCAATAAATTCTATATTTATATAATTAAAAATATCAATGACGGTAATGATAAACATTTTGGTATTTCATCAGTTAAGATGCTGCAAGATATTTAGAACTAATCAAATATTAAAAGGATATATTATTTTGTAAATGTTTTCCTAATCAATTACTTTTTTAAAAATAGAAAATCCAAGTAAAAAAAAAAGTATGCATTATTTTATATCTATGATAAATAAATAAATAAATAAACATAAATGCAAACAATAATAGTAAGTTTTAAAAAAATACGAGACTTCTAGACATAAATTATCTTGGATTTTCGTCGACAGAAATATTAGTTTAATAATTGCATAAAAGCTATAAGTTTTTATGAAAAATTCGAAAATGTAAATATAATTTATTAGGAAAATATAAAAAAGTTCAAAGATCCAGAATTCACACTTCTGCTAAAAACGTACAACAATATCAAATTAATTTTATAAAAAAGGGCATAGGATGGGACAGAACGCTTGCATTCCGTACTAGAATCGCGAACGCTAGGCTTGCGCCACGGACGCCACGCTCAGATCTGCAATCTAATGGGTATTTCAAACGTATGCTGAAATTTAACCCCGAATTTGTCAAAAACTAAGGGCCATTTGAAGGAAACCTTTGACCTGAATAGTTAGGGGTGTGACCCCTACAACATACCTTACAATAATCAAAATCTGTGCGCATCATGTTTGGCGGTCCTCTTGTAAGTATTAAGAGCAAAATTACAACATTGAAATAAAAAAGTACAATTTATCTAAACTAATAAATTTTAATAAAATTTGTTTATAGTGATATTAATCCAATATATTCACACGACATTTAATGATATTATTTTATAATCATTTTAAATGATTTATTTCTCTTTTAAAGTTTTCTTTAAGGCCCATTATACTTTTCTATTTAAGTTATCTCTGAGCTTACATAAATAGAATAAATCTCATTTATTTAAAGTGCTTGTTAAATAACGTGTTTAACTATATTTGATATATCATTTTAACTTAAAACCAATTAAGTTTGTCATTTACTGCCTATTTTTAATCTTTATGAATCTATAAAACGGATTTCAAATTAATCATAGGCTTAGGTTATTGGAAAGTCAAAGTAATTATTGAACTTCTTTAAAATGAATGGCACACTTTAGAAGTGTCATTAAATGTGGTATATTTAAAAATAACAAAAATTATTTATGCAATATTGGTAGAACCATCGAATATAATATAGATTTTTAGAATACATGGTAGGTTTAGTAGGCTTTAATGTATGCTTAGCTTGAAGTGTTCTTTTTGTGTATATATTTTTAAACGATTATTTCAACAGAATTTTGGGTGTTTTATGTTACTGAAAAAGGCATTGCTAATCCATACGAATCTTCTTTGTGCAAGTGTATAAACAAAATTTATATCAATGTTTCTCATTGCATTTTTAAATTGTTTAGTCTAAACAAGTCCTCCCGCCTCAGTCGGAAAATTAGGAAGATTTCTTTATTTCTTATAATTTAAATACATACATGAGATTTAATATAAATTAAATTAATTAATCTCATCCTTTCTAAGATAACTTTTTTTGGAGCGAAAGGAAATTAGCAGATAATTTTTAAATAGGGATTCTTAATTGTAAGTGACTTGATATGAGTGAATTAAATGAACAATGTTAAAAATTTGTTGAAAACACAGATTTAAAATTGTCTATAGTCTGTAATAGAATCTAAACTATTCAGTGAATGTCACCGATAACTTTTGTTTATCCCTGTAGATGAAGTATAAGAGCAGCGCATTTGATTAACAAATACATCTGATATACGTGCAAGATCAATACATTGTTTCAATTAGGTATGGTTTGGTACAGTATTTCGGATGTTAGTGTGACGACAAATTTTGCGTGTCCCTGTAAACGAAGTGTAAGAGCTATATGCTTAGATTAATTTTAACACAATTATTCAAATTTGTAAAGAAATCACATGAGTTGTAATTTTGTAACTGGGTGAAAAATATCCGGGCCAGGATTCCAACCTGGGATCTCTTGGCTGAAACTGCCAGTGCTCTACCAACATATCCATCCCGGTTGAATCTGAAGTACCTAATTTATCCAGTTAATCTTATTGATCATAGCGTCTGGTATGATATCTTAATCACCTCAACAGATTAAATCGCAGGTAATTTGGAACTCCAGTAAACGCTGGATACGTGATTACACTAGATTAATTTTAACACAATTATTCAAATTGGTAAAGAAATCATATGAGTTGTAATTTTCCAACTGGACGAAAAATTTCCGTGACAGGATTCGAACCTGGGATTTCTTGGCTGAAGCTGCTAGTGCTCTACCAACTGAACCATCTCGGTCCAATCTGGAGGACCTAATTCATTCAGTTAACTTTGTTGATCATAGCATCTGGTCTGATATCTGAATCAGCTCAACAGAAAAAATCGCAGGTAATTTGGAACTCTAGTAAACGCTGGATACGTGATTACACTAAATTAATTTTAACACAGTTATTCAAATTGGTACAGAAATCACATGAGTTGTAATGAGCACTGGCAGCTTCAGCCAAGAGATCCCAGGATCGAATCCCGGCCTGGACATTTTTCGACCAGTTGGAAAATTACAACCTTTATGATTAGTTGAATAACAAATCTAAGATACTGACAAGATCAATACATTGTCCCAATTAAGAAACTGGCTGAGTATCTTGGGCGTTCACGTGATGACAAATTTTGCTTGTTTTTGCTTTTGTGTGTAACTGTAAACAAATTATAAGACCTGCATACTTGGATAACGAACTTGTCCAAAATACGGATAAGGTGAATACATTCTCTCAGATAGGTTCGAACGAGTTCAGTATTTCTGACGCTGTCGTGATGATAAAATTTGTATTACATATAGATAAATACATAAGAAATCATTACAAAAGATCGATTTCTAACGAAAACAATATGAAAATAATCTGAAAATTAATTTGCATGAAATAAAAGAGCACATGATACTTTAACTCATTTTGTTAAAAAAATAAAAAATAAATAAAACTTTTAGAAAATATTTTCTTTTTTCGATTATTCTAATGTTGAAAAATAAGACGTACCTTTTGCAGATACTAGGAGCAGAAAGTAGCAGCCGTAATTTTACAGCAAAATATAAAATAATTTAACTTATAATTTAACACAGAAATTAATTCATATTAATTGAATTGTTGAAAGAAATATATAGTGCGTCGATACTCTTTTCAGAGAATGAGCTTTAGCTAGAGATGATAAAGTTTTAATTTTCGAGAGAATTGCTTGAGAATATATTTTGTACCTCAATTTTAAAATTATATCTGCCCTATATATATATAATCATAATATAACGATTTTATGTAACGGATTTGTGTGACGCTTCTCATCATATGAATTTGTTTAAAGATTTGAAAAAAAACGATTTTATGAAACGAATTTATGAAACTTTTTTTTTAAACGCTTAAATACAGGGCGCGCATGCAGAAATCTGACGGTAATGTAATTTTAGTGTGTTGTTAAATCAACAGCAAGTTTTTTGTTGAAGAGGGTGTGTGAAGCAGTTATTGTACAGGTCCGTAGAAAGGAATATACCTAAAATGTATTTTGAGTGCCTGTATGTTATTTGAAGCTCTACGAAATTTGTATACGTTACTAAAGATTACTGCGGTATATTCTCCATTGAAATATAGGCTATAACGTTTATATGTCGTTTACAGAAAAACAGATAAAAATTCATATGCATTACAGTTTATCGCCAGATACTGTTGGAAGAGCTATTTTCTATGATCTTTATTTAACTTATGAATGCTTCATGTGTGTAACTGTGTCATCAACTAAACTTTCGACCGCATATTAAGCTCACTACCCACTAACAAATTTTACTCAAATCTTCAGGTAAAAAACCTTCCGCCATAGTAAAATTTATGCATCAAAGAAAAAATTTTCATTTTTTTTTCACTGGATGTTTGCATAATTAAAATTAGAAATAGATTTTTTTAATTTATTTACTCATACAGCAATCATACTCCAAGTTAAAAACAGATAGGGTGATTCAAATTACATTCTTTTACGATAACATCCTTTAGTGAGAAATATAGTAACCAAATTAAAATAAAAGTGATATTTTTATGTTTCACCGCATTATGACCGTACTTAAGATGAAAATAGGATTTCTTTTGCGTTTATAGCACTACCTGGGAGGATATAGGGTAACCAAATTAAAGAAAATTGATTTTTTTATGTTTCACTGTATGGCAGTTGTGCGGAATTTAAAAATTGGTGGCACAATTTACCAAAATTTTCTTTTGTTTTTATAGCGTTCCACGATGGGAAATAGAATAACTAAATTTAAATTTTTTTTTCATTTTTAAATAAATCTTCAGAATAAGTTCAGAACTATGGCCAAATTTATGTTTTGATAAAAGTTTTACCATTATAGGTTTTTTTTAGGCTAGTAGTAGGGGCACCACTGGTGGAAAATAGCATAACTAAAACTTTAAATATTTTTTTTGTTTTATTGTATGGAAACCATACTCCTAATTAAAATTAGTTAATAGAAAATGAAGAAAATTGTCTTTCGCATTTATAGCACGCTCAGGCAGAAAATAACGTAAATTAAGTAACATTTGATTTTTTGTTTTTAAAATAAATCGTCAGAATAACTTTCTGCCATGGAAAAATTTAAATTTTAATAAAGAAATTCACATGATAAGTTTTTGTTACGCTGGTGAGTATTTACATAGTGACCTTGTGACTGACCTTGTGAGAATTTACATAACTAAAACTTTAAAATGGATTTTATTTATGCATTATCTGCATTATCAGCATTATGCATTATATGGCAACTATACTCCTTATTAAAAGTAAAGAATACAGATTCAACAGAACTTTATAGTGCGTTTATAGCATCCGCTGGCAAGAAATAAGGTAACTAAATTTAAATACATTTTAATTCTTCTGATTATTATTGTTTAATTAATCTTTGGAATAAGCTTTTGCTACGGTCAAATTTATGTTTTCATAAAACAAAATTCACATGATAGTGGTTTTATTTAGGCTAGTAGTGGAATAGCATAACTAAAACTTTAAAAGTGATTATTTTATGTATTCTCATATGGTAAGCATACTCCAAATTAAAATTAGGTAATATAGATTCTCCAAAAACCTTTTGCGTTTTTAGCGCCCCGATGAAAGACGGTTTTAAATTTAATTTTTTTAATTTTTTTAACTGAATCTTCAGAAAAAGCTCCTGCATGGTAAAATTTAAATTTTAACAAAATTTTTCACATGATAGGTCGTTTTACGCTGGTAGCACCCCTGGTATAAAATTGCGTAACTAAAACTTTAAAATAGATTTTTTTTAATGTTTTCTCATATCAAAACCATATTCCAAATTGAGATTAGGTAATACAGATTCTAAATTTTTTTTCGCGCTTATAGTGCCTCTAGGAGAAATAGAATAATGAAATTTAAGTAAAAGGGAATTTTTTTTCTTTTAAAGTTTTACTGTATGATACCATCACTGCAGTTAAATATAATTGGCACAGTATCGGTACAATTTTATTTTGTGTTTATTTTGTGTGAAGGAGACATTGTAACAAACGTTGATAAAAAATTATTTTTTATATATTTTTATATAAATGTTTGGAATACGATTCTGCCACGGTCAAATTAATGTTTTGATTAAACATTTTACACAATATTTTACGTTGATAACGTAGCTGACGAGAAATTTCATAACTAAAACTTGGAAATGTTTTTTATTATGTTGGTTGCATATGAAAAATATAATAAAAGTTAAAATATAGTAATGCATATTCAACAAAACTTTCTTTTGCGTGTGTGATTTCCGTTGGAAGAAGTAAATTAACTAATTTTAAGTAAAATGTATTTTTTATATTTCATTGTATTGCATCTTTACTGAAGATTTAAGAAAATGCCTCAGATTTAACATAATTTTCTTTTTCGTTTTTAGAGCCCCGTGGCGGCAAACAGCGTAATTAAAATGTTAAAATATGATTTAAAAAAATAAATCTTCTAAATAAGCTTCTGCCACGTTCAAATTCCTTTTGTTATATAAAAAAAATACATTATAGATTTTCTATACTCTTAGCGTCCCTGATGGGAAATTCCATGACTTAACCTTTAAAATGAATATTTTTTTATGTTTTCTCATATGGCAAACACATTCCATGTTAATATTAGGGAATACACATTCAAGAAAATTTTCTTTTGGGTTTATAACTCTCACTAGAAGGAAATGGGGTGGCCAAATTTAAGTAAAACTAATTCTTTATATGTTTCTTTTTTTCTTTCCTTTCTTTGTTTGTTTCTTTTTGTTTCTTTTCTTTTTCTTTTTTTTGTAAATTTGTATAAAAAGTATCTGTCACAGTCAAGTTTATGTTTTGATAAGAAAAAATGAAAAAATAGACTTTTTGTTACACTGGTAGTGTCCCTGGTGGGAGATTGTACAATCGGAATTTTAAAATAAATATTTTTATGTTTTTTCATGAGACAAACGTATTCCAAGTTAAAGTAGATAGGCGATGTTGAACTTAACTTTTTTTAATGCTGATAACAGCTTTTAGCAAGAAAACGTTTAACCAAATATGAAGGCAAATGTGTTATGATGTATTACTACATAACCTGCCTTAAGATAAAAATAAGTAAGCTTTCGGTTAAGCCGTTTATTTCGGTAAGCCTTCGGTATAATATTTTGCGTACCACTTATGCCAATTCTGCTTTTAGATAAAAATAGGTAAAACTCAAGAAAAAAAATATGGCTGATTCAACGTAATTTTCTTAAACGTCCTCTGAAGATAAATAGGGTAAATAAATCTGAATAAATTTGATTTGTATGTTTTTCTAAAAAATAAATCTTTAGAATAGACTTCAATTTTATGTGTTCATAAAAAGTTTCATTTAATGGGTATTTTACGTTGGTGGCGCTCTTGGTGAAAAATTTCATAACTAAAATCGTCAAATCGATTTTTTTATGTTTTCATATCTGGCAACCATACTTTAAATGAAAATTAGATAGGACAGATACAACAAAGGATACTTTCTGCCGATAACGCCCCGTTGCTAGAAAAAAAAATAACCAAATTTAAACAAAAATTTTAATATATAGGATGTTTTTTACGTATCACTGTACGACAGCGTTAAGATAAAAATAAGGAGAAGTGATTTAAAATGTTTCTAGTGACCACTGGCGAAAAATAGACTATCTACATTTAAATAAATCTGATTTTTTTTAAATGTCTTTTTGTATGGAAACATTGTTAAAATTTTGAATTTACATTTCCTAAAGCAAATAAATTTTTTATAAATATTTAAATAACTACAGATTAGTAACTCTTTACTGATACTAAACTATCGACTAAATTGTTACCTAAAACAAACAAACGCAACGTATGTGCAGTTAATCTATCTGCAGAACACTGCATCCATACACAATTTAAAGTTCTTAAAATGCTCTTAAATTCAAGAATTTTAAGTTTTTTATTGGTGTAGATTACTTTTCGCACTAAGTGAGCAGGGGGCAAAGCCCCCTAGTATATTTAATGTTACGAATTTATAACTTAATATATTTGAATGAATTTGATCTGAATTTAAGCAATCATTTTATGCATTTAAAATTTTGAGTGATAAAAAGAAATATATCATATATTATTCTAACTTCTCCATTAACATATAAAAATATTTACTAACATATTCCATTAACAAAAAGCCTTATAGGAGCATAATTTGGTTTTTAGATTGAGAATTCTTCAAATTTTCTACCTTATCACCTAGTTTTATTTTCAAGACAAGTGTCATATACTGAATGTGTTATTTATATTACAAGAACATATTTACTTGCTTCTAGATAAATTGGCGTGAGTTAATTTATGGTGTCTATTGTTCTATTAAATGTATATTAATGTTCAAAGAGTTCAAGAAAAATTAGGTAAGGTAATTCGCTTACCTTGTTCGATCCAGGCACAGGGCCTCCTTCTATAATCCAATATTGAAATCCATAAAAGTGAAATTTGTATCATCATGGTCGCGTTTTTTTAAGCCAATGATTTGCACATATTCAGAAATAAATTAAGGTGACTTTTCCTTAAATCTATCTTATAATAATAAGGAACTAAGTTTGTGTATGTGTGTGTTTCTGTCCACTGTGCTCTGAAGAGACCGCTGCATGTAGAGCTGCAAAACGTGGTAGAAAGGTACCACCCGATTTTGAAATGTTTGATTAGATTTTTTAATTTAATTTATTATGCGATTTTTAGCGTTTTTTTTACATTACGAGGCGATTTTTCTACATTTATAAAATAATACAGCTTCAATTTTTATCCCAATATAGTAAATTTTGTGCTCTATACATTGTTTCAAATTTCGTAAAAATCGCTCCATAATTACTCGAGATATTAATAAAAACTCATTAAAAATACCCCGAAATTACAATCTCCTTTTATCAAAATGGCTCAGACATTTCAGGGGGCCCGTCCTTTTATTTACTTTCCGAAACGGAAGAAAAAAACAAAAACAAATCGACAATGGATGAAACTAATAAAAACTACAGGTTCAAATTTACAGGGTTTATTAAAAATATGAGAACTATTTCACGTAGCGATTTGGAAATGTGCATAGCTATGCCAAAAATTTCTATGTAAGAAAATCTAATTTTCTAAGAATCTGCCGGTAACATTTTCATCTTCTTAATCAAATATAATTAGCGCGGTTTACCGTTTTTTGAAATCAATTTTCGCTTTAATAATAACTGATTTTGGAATCATTTTGTGTCTAATTACAGCTATAATAGTTCAGAGCTAAGTTAATCTGAATTCTTAATATATGGCTACACAATTTATGAATACTAATCTCCACGAAGGAGGGAGGGGGGGTATTTTCTCGGGCTCTAAGGGCCCAATTTCAACGGGAATCGGTTCATTCAAATTAACATGAATTAATTAAGATATAGATAATTAATTACGATATAGGTTTAGGGCTCCCTGGCGGTGGAAAGAGGAACTAAAAGATTTTCAGCGCCTGCACAGCACGCCCGCTATACGGTACCGTCGAAGTTTCGTTTGAAAAGAGGTTTGTTTAGAACAGAGTGTGCCCCCTGCGGTGGAAAGGGAAACTAAACGATTTTGCAGCGCGTGCGCAATATACTTGCTTGGGCCACGTGCCGAAGTTTCGTTCGGAAAGCGGTTTGTTTAGAGCAGAATGCGCCTCCTGGCTGTGGAAAGTGCCGAAAATGGCTATTGGTATCGAAACTGCCAATCAAAAGTACGGATTTGATAATCACTGACATCGAAACATTCCCACTTTCAATCATCCTTGAATATTAACCCGAGAGAGATCGCGCGGGGCACAGAGTCATCCCATTCTTAGAAAAACATCTGTCCCGGAAAAAATGTTTATCTGTAATCAATCATCCTTTCAGTATTCTCCTGTCTGACACTCCCCTTGGTAGATGCAGTGTCATTTTTACATCCCTTTCCTTTCTGCGCATGAAACAATCGTTTCTTGGAATCCATGTAACAAAGGGGTGACTCAGTCTCCCCACGTGACCTTAATTGCTTCGAATTTTCTCATTCTAAGCGACGTAGTTTTCTGTTCTGAAGTGTTTATGTTGTTTTTTGCGTTGAACTATTTAATAAATAATGGCGTGCAAACCTAAACTTACGGACTATGAACAAGAACTGGAACGTTTGAGAAATCCATTAGATGAAGTTGAGTACTCTAAAGAAGAAATTGATCAAACTGTTTTGAGAAATCTATTAGATGAAGTTGAGTCTTCTGAAGAAGAAATTGATCAAGCTACTGGAAATGAACCTGATGAGGAAATATACAGTTATCACGACAGTGAAAGTGAGTTTGAGTAAAAGCATGAAGATTACGAAAATTCTGATTCAGAAGAAAGTATATTTGTAGCAAAAATAAAACAGTTTGGAAAAAGAAAAAAACAAATCATAAAGTGAAAACGTGTTCTCAAAATATAATATCTAATTTACCAGGAGAGAAAAGTATCGCACGCAATATAACAGAACCTCTAGAAAGTTGGGAATTACTTTTAACGCTAAACTAATACGATCCATAATAGAATGGACAAATATTTATATTGAAAAACTATGGTAAATTATACAAGAGATCGAAACGCCAAAGACCAGTGAAGTGGAAATGAGAATACTTTTTAGACTTTTTTTCAAGGACAAGTTCCGGAGTTTTGTTCGGAAAAGATATTTATTTAAAACAGAATGAGCAACCTGGCGGTGGATGGTGCGACTAAAAGTTGTTTTAATCATTCGAGTTTTGTTTGGAAAAAATTACCAGCAAAGTGGTCATATCCTGCTAGTATATTTAATAAATAAATAATTAATTGCACTTTATGAATTGCATTTCTTTAGAATAATGTTGCAGAAAAATATGCTGCTTTTAGTTGCCTTAGGGGCTTATTACATATTGCGAGACAACAGAAAAATATTTATTAGACACAGAAACATTTATAGTCAAAGTTATTATTAGAGTTCTTAATTAGTTTGGGAAATAATGTTCATTATGTCATAAGATGTAATCAGTATTTATCGTGAGCAGTTCATACACTCATTAACGGTCTTATTTATTAACGAGAGTCTCCGGGTAAAGGTCCTGTGATTTGATAGAAGTAAAGCTCTGTCCTTCTGGAAAAACACATCGTGCAATACTGAAAAACTATTAAGTTGTTTTTTATGAGGATTTATTATCTGTGGATTTTACGTACGTAATTATCTTTCTCAATAATTTAAGATTATGAGGTTATTTATTTTGCAATACTTCTAACAGAGTGGAAAGCTAGCGTAATTTCCGGCATATAATCCGCGGATTAAATAATCATGTTTCGACCCAGAAATTTTATTTGATAAAATGTGACTTACTGGATCGCTGTAAATATTTCAGTTCAACGATAATTTATATATTGTCGTGTTTAATCTTCTTCCGTTATTTACGTGCAATCATTCTAAAATATAGTAGCTAGACCATTTCTTGTTAACTTAGTAAATTTATAATACAGTGGTCCATAAATTATTATGAAGAATGCATCAATCAATTATGAGAACAAATTTACAGGATGATTATAATTAAAGTTGCACTTTCAAAATGCTGTAAAAAAGAATCACTGGGTCTGAATGATCTGATATTTCATCTGAGTATACGTGAAGCAATTGGAATTTGTTTTGCAAAAGGAAAAAGTTCAAAAGTTGACCCATAGATGGCATTGTACTCGTCACAAGATGCTAATAATTAAAAGACGTGACATGCGAACCGTACATTACACTTGTGATACAAAGGCGGGGAACATGCAGTTCTTGCGTCTGAGAAGGTAGTCATGGGTCTATCCTTGAAGGATTTGGGATATGCTTGTGAAGCTTTTTTACAAATAATGGTAATTGTGCAGCAATTGCATTAAAGAAATTCTGAACATTAATGGGTTTAAGAAGCGGCTCTGGCCCGATGACTGACAAAGAGTGCCATAACAGCATATCACGCCTTTTAATTAGCATCTTATGGCGAGTACAGCGTCATCTGACGGTTAACCGTTGACCTTTTCTTTGTTCGCAAAACAAATTCCCATTGCTTCAGGTATACTCAGATGAAAAAGTCATTCTGACCACTGGTACCTTTTTACGGCCTTTTGAAAGTGCAACTTTAATTATAATTACCCTGTAATTATAATCACCCTACAGATATTATATAATTCATTAAAAACATTTGATAATGTTAAATCAATGAAAATTGCAGTTCGTTTCATTTCAAACCGAACTCGATTTGTTTGCATAACTGTAATTATAATGAAGATTTTTAACGACATTCTATACAGACTCACTTCATTTTATAAAATGTGATGAAATATGAAGTGATAAAAATAGTAATCATCAACCTCAAAGCAACACAGAACTAGACGCTTTAGAATTTAGAATATATATCAAAGGATATAGGGTGTCACTGACGAAATTACCGTGCAGTTCCATCACTTTATTTCATGTCATGACATTTGACAGAAAACGAAGTTCTTTTGCTGAAAAACCACTAAAATATATCTGAATTTTTGTTACAAGAAGGAACGGAACTCAGGGTTCGGTTTATTATGAAACACCTTATATTTTTGACTGAATAAATGGTTAAAAATGACTCGGGTTTCCTACACGAAAAAAGTTAGCCTTGACATGTGTTTTTTTCCCCTTACAGTTTTAACCACCCGTTTTGATGTATCTTGTACGTTACTGCTACGACAGGGAAGAAAAAGGAGGATTTTTTTCTGCTTTGATGTTGAAAAAGATTGTGAGGTAATAACTTTTGTAATAATTTGGAATAAGTTAAATTTTGAGCTCACTAACTTGAATAATCTAGAAATCACACTTGGACCTAAACCATAATCTAATTACAAACTAACTAAATTATAAAGATTACCACTAAATTATAATATCCTCGTAAGCAATGAGTTAACATATGTAATGTATTACAAGGTAATCCTGATAACGCCTTTCAAATTTAGAATCCATTTAACTTTGGATTGATTATAAGAACATACATTCTTTAAAATATTATTCATTTATTCTGCAATAGATTAGAAATTAATGACAATTATGTTTAATTAGAATGTAACTCATTTAACTTTTAATGTAATACAAGTTATTCTAAATTAAATTCTATAAAATTTAATGAAAATAATTTGTCGTACATAAGAGAATAATCGAATTATATTTTAAAAGATGTAATTAGAATTGATTTGTAATGCATTATGCGCTAATTGGATAGTATATTTGAAAAGCGTGACAGGATATACCTTGCAATGCATTTCAAGTTAATCCGGTTTCGTACACCTCAAGGAAAGAATAAAACTATTTTTATAAAGAAATATTTGCCTTGTTTGATAAAAAAAAATGTATGTTTTTAGTTATGACAACCATTTATTTACAAAAATTCTGGTATTCAAATCCCTTAAATCAACTGTATCCCTTCAGGCGTACGAACACTGTTAATTGATGGCTTTTGATGATTTCCAAAGCATTGTTGAAGTGTTCTTCAAATTCATAATTTCTTTATAGCAAACATATTCGGAACTTCAAAAATTAGACTGACGGTAAATGTAGAAGTTTCTGTTAATGTTTAGACTTTCGAGCGTTCTTTTTATATCACCCATGTTTTCATAAAAACACCAAAAAATAACAATATTGTCAAATAATAATTAAAAAGTGTATTCTAAATTATTGAAACACGGTTTAAGCTTATCTGCTGGAGATAAATATGCAATGTAAATTGAAAAATTGTGAAAATTAGGTAAGAAATACAAGTATTTTACTGAATAATATAATTTTGCATTCATTTTTAAAGGGGTCTAATTGACAAAATAGGTGAATTAGACTATTTTTCCTTTTGCTCAATCAAGACTATTTAAAAAAACTGTATATACCTATACCTTTAAAATTATCTGAATTATCAGGAAAGAACAAAGTTAACTAATATTACTTTTCCGGAACATTTCAAATGCCATTTCTTTACTAAAAATAAGGACGAATCCCAAACTGACGATAACGTTTTTTAAATCAAAAATACGCAAAAATGTGTAAAAATGTTTAGTCAAAAATGCTGCGTCACACAGGCTGAAATCATCTAACAAGACAGGTGCAGTTTAAAAACATAAAAAAAATAATTCAATAAACGAAATAAATTAATGTCAGTTAAGGTTCTAAAAATAATGGACCTATTTTGCACTAATTGCTCAAAATGTTTTTTCTCATCTGTAATATACATAAGCTCTTCCAATAATACTTCGGTAAATATTGTGGAGATCTTCGTTATTGTTGCAAGCTTTAAATCTTTCTTTAACCGTCTGACAGTCCAGCAAAAGGGTAAAATTGTAATGTTGTTTTCTGTGTATTTTATTTTAAAGGATAAAAAAAGATGATTATTCCAAAATTATATAAAAAACTTAATTATACAGGGTGTCCCAAAAATCCTTGACACATTTTAAAATTCAATAAAAGATAAAGCAATTGGCGTACGAGAGTGCGGTTTGGACTAAAATGCTTCTTATGATCTGAAATTTCATTTAAACAGATAAAATATTAGTTCCAGAAATTTCTCATAGATGGCGCTGTTTCTGGAATGTTAGCTAATAAGTAGAATGCCTTTATACATAACAATGGCGAAAGACGCACAGTATATGCACAGTGTTTGCCCAAACTATCACAACCCATATTCCAGAAGTTATCAATACTCATATATCCATTCTAACTCGTTTAATCGAACTCAGGAGGGCGAGTATTGTTAAATTCTGGAATGTGGGTTGATATAGTTTGGACAAAAACTGTGTATACACATTGCGCGTCTTTCGCCATTGTTATGCATTCATGTAGCTACCTATTCGATAAGTGAGAAGCAGCGCCTCGTTGTATTATTGCCTCATAACGACTTTACCAGTCTGCCGCGTGCGGAAATTTAGTTCAAACACTTCAACTTAAACGAGATTTTCTTATAAATAACTCTGCCGTCATGGAAAAATGGAAAAAAAAATATTCGATTGTTTAGCGTCTGAAAGAGAGTATCTGCCATTTTCATGCATTTGCGAACAAAAATATGAAAATTCAGGAATGTCTCAAAAAGTAGACAGTTTGGATTTGAGAACAGTCTTAATACAAAATATCTAAAATATTTAGTATTTGTTTGGTTGTGTAATATTTGTCACCTATACTCAATCTGTGGACATTCTTATATTTCAGTCTAAGCCGAGGCTAACGAAAAAGACAGGCTACCGCGGTGCATTCCACTTACCTTTTTTTACAGACCACTAGAGTGACGTGATGCTCTTTTCGTACACCTGTATTGGTTCATTCGAGTATCACGTGACTCCGGCGGCCTGTAAAAAATGATAGGCGTAAAGCACCGCGGTAGCCTTTCTTTTTCGTTAGCCTCGGTCTAAGCGATGTGACGTCCGACGCGCGACAAGTTTTGATAGATGAATGAACTGAAATGAACTGTTTAAGAAGCTGGCGCTGAAGATGATTCTGATAAACTTCACTATTACTTTTATGATTATTTATAGTGTAATAAGACACGTTTACTTTGTTGAAACAGAAATTTTACCATTAAGAAGTCACGGTATTCTTCATTTTACGATAAATACCGAAAATCTGAATTTTCCAGCTTTTTGCTTAAAACGAATTTAGACATCCGTAGATCTTATCTCCCTTCTCATGAAGATCCGATAATTAAAAAAAAAACGAAAAAGGCATTCTACTGCATCCGTTTCCCTTTAAATGATTTAGAGTTGTAATCTTTAAATTCGTTTTCCCTAGTTGTTTTTTTTTAATATATATATATATATATATATATATATATATCGCTATGATCTAAACTTTTCAAATGACTCATTAATTTTTATGCGCGATCTCTTTTCTTCTTATTTTTTGAGCTGTCAAAAACTATTTTTAAAATATAAATTTAATTTTATTGGAAGTGCTAAAATCTTACTCATAGCTCTCATAAATTTCGCCAATTTAACAGATAAAATATCAAATTAAGGATATATTAAAAATAATTTTGTCAACTAAAAAAAGAAAAAAGACATTCTTTAAGTAGAGTACATAGAAAAATGAATTTAAAAATATCAATTGCCTGAGGAAATATTTTTTAAATATATGGGTTTAACATTAGCGAGGAGAGTTTGAGATTTCAATAACCAACACTCTTAAGATGCAATTAATAAAATTAAGAATCGGATTATTGGTAATATAAGTAATTTGTTTTTTTTAAGTAAAAATGTTAAGTAAATAGTCATTTTTACTGTATTTTTATATATGTCATAACATTTTATTTATTTTTTCGTAAAAGAATAATTTTTTGGGGGGAATTCGGTTCTTATTGTTATAAAACGCGCTTCTAAAAAAGTTTTTAATAGTTCAAAAATGTAGAAGCAAGTTTTAGAAATCTTTGAAATTTTACAACAGAAATGGCACTTTTTCTAGATTAAATGATATTTTCCTTCAAATAATTCTGTAGTAATATGTCAAAAAGAAATTATAAAACACGGAAATATAGAAAAAAGTTCAAACGGTTCGGAGTTCTTTTAAATTGAACGTTTTAGTGATTAAGCAAGTTTCTCTTCTTATTAAAAAAAAAATCCCTGACGGCTCGGCCTACAGGCACAGGTAGATTTCGAAGACGCAGACCGTGGGGCACCTGTTTATTGTGAATTGCAGAAGAAAGACCTATTTGCCATGATGTAGCAGTTGGGACCACCCACTTCGTAATATACCTCTGCCTGTAAGCGAAGACAGCAGGGATTTTTTTGTTTTATCTGTCATACATAAATTTTTGGCCCTTTTCCTAGAAGTAATAATAACTTTAAACGGATTCGATATGTATAAAAATTAAGAAGTTATGGGTTTTTTCTGTTTTCACGTCTGCTTGTGGGCGGAGCCAGCAGGGATTTTTTTGTTTTTATTTTATTTTATTTTTTGCCATAAGAGTTGGTCTTATAAAAAACTTGTCAATATAAAAGTTGTAGATAATTTTAAGGAGATTTACAATAAATTTAAGCGGATTTGATATCTTAGGAATTGACGAAGTTATGATTTTTTTCTTTTAAACCCCCCCCCACCCCCCTTTTTCCCGCCTTGGGGCGATTTTTAATGATATCAAAAATCTGTCATACATAAATTTTTGTCCCTTTTCCTAGAAGTAATAATAACTTTAAACGGATTCGATACGTATCATAATTAAGAAATTGTGGGTTTTTTTCTGTTTTCACAAAAAGCCCCCTCATCCCCCCCTTGGTTCGATTTTGCCCATTAACGAACATGACCGAGATTTTATGCCCCAATTTGGAAGAGATTTGTGCAGAATTATTTGAGTTATCGTGTCCATAAAAAAGTGACATAGATAGATAGATAGATAGATAAAGTTTTGAACTGGGGAAGTTTTTTGGTCCTGGGAGTCATGATCGGCGTAGATTTGCAAAAATTTTTCAAAAATTCCAACTTAGGGGAGAATGTAATAGGTCGTATTTCTTACGAAATCTACCTAAAATTACAGGTATACGCGAGCCGAAATTATCTTGTCCCGCACTGGCCGGTTTATGCTGCATACATATTTATGTATTATTACATACTAATTTATAAGTACAGAAATATGCAGATTATATCTTCGGAATTCTTGAAATACGGAATTACAGCATAAATAACCTAGTTTAAAAAATGATAATGTACTTTAGCAGAAAAGAGAAAAATGTCTTGAAAAATGAAAAATTCATTATTTCCAAGCTTTCTGCAGAAAACAAATATAGTTTTTTGAAAACATTTGTCTTCCATTTATTTTAACAAAATAAATTTCTAAAAGACCCGTTAACAAATATACGATATCAGTATTATTTGTACATAAAAAAAAAATCTAGCACCCGTTAGGGTGCGTATAGAATAAAGTCCCGGTCCAGCCCGTCCCGGGAAGAGTCTGCAGAAAAAACCGAAAGAGTCCCGGGAAGAGTCTGCAGAGCCTGTTCAAACTTACAGACGAATATCCCTATGGTCATATGCAAACACATGTCGTGTGAATTTTTTCGGAAAATTATTGCACTGTGGAAAGAAGATGAGAAGATCTCGCAAAATTTCTCGCGCTCGGCCTCGCTTCAGCTGGGTACGGTTCTATATGCTCCCTCTTTACAATACTCAATTTAATTAATAATAATTCATTGAATTTTAAAGAAACAGGTATGCAGGTTTTTTAATTATCTTGTTGAAGAAAAAAAAACAGTTTTTTAATTATCTTGTTGAAGAAAAAAAAAACAGTTTTTTAATTATCTTGTTGAAGAAAAAAAAACAGTTTTTTGTTTATTAATTTTGTTTAGAGGGTTCGTATAAAAATGTAAAATGTGTAGTGTTTTGATAATTAATGACAGGATTATTTTATTAATATAATTTTATTTCTCATCTAATTATGAAAATTTTTTCAACTGACATTGTCTGCTTATCTCTAACAGTTGAATAATTAAGTCGCGGTTCAACGTTTTATCGAAACGCTGTATTTATAATATAGCTTAATTAAAATGTTGTACTTATAGCATACAGCATTTAAATGCATTAGCTTGTTGAAAAAAAATTTCGCTTAAATTTTATGATTTTGTTAACGAAAAATTTTTTCAAATCGTATAATTCATTAAGTCGTGAAGGGAAATACATAATAGGTTATTTGATTAGAAAACTTCGTCTAGAAACCAGACAAATTTCAAATTATTTGGAAGTTTTTATGCAGTAAAAAGCGCAGTACTTATTCAAAGAAAAGCAATTAGGAAAAATAATCCATTAATTTCTATTTAAAATGAAGTTTATTTGAAATGACATTATTGCTTTTCGAAGGCATCTACTGAACATTTATTTTTATATTTTATTGTCGTGCACAAAAGGAAATTAATCAAAACAAAAAATTATCATCATATAAAAAACTAAATAGATTAAGCAATGACAACAAATCATAATAAATTAAGCAAGTCAATGGAGCTCATTTATTGAAAGTCATTTTTCATTGTTGACGTTTAAAAATGGTATCATTCCTGAACATAATAAACATTGTTGTTTTCTTTATATATTCCGGATATCCATTTCGGCTGATTTGTTTTAATTTCCATTTATGTTATTTTGGTTTCTAAAAAGGCTGTTAGCTAATAACTGTTACTTATATTGTTATCGATGTTATTGAATTCCTAGGAAGTGTTATAGTAATATGTTTAATCTTAAAAATAAACTGACAACATATTAGACGACTAGACGTCATAAACGTTAAAATTTAATTAAATGCTATTTAGTAAGTGTTCATATGCATGCTTCTTAAAATATGTTGAATTATTAAGAAACTTACTAGGTAATAGAATGATAATAACAGACAAGCCAAATCAGAATTTTTTTAATGAGTGAAATATATTGCAAAAAAATACATTACATTGCATAACATTGATGAAATTTTAAAATTCAAAATTTTAAAACCAATTTTTGGTGTTATTTAATTTTTATTTTTTATAAATCCTTTGTTTTATATTAGTACCAATAGGGTAATATGAAATTGATCTTTTAAAATTTATATAAAGGCTTTTAAAACTGAATGAGATCATAGATGAAGTCTTTAAAAATGTTTTTCAACACTGATTGTGAGATGGAAATATTAAAATTTTAATTTTTAAGTTACAGAAAACAAAAAAATAGATTATTTTGAATACACAACAAATTTATATATTTGACCTAAAATTAAAGTGCATCTCTAGACAGATGGTTGATGAAAAATACATATGTGCACACATTAAAATATTGGCTGAAATAAAGAACAAAATCTTAAACGCTAGACAAATATATATAGAGAGACACTAACAGATGCTTGTCTTTGATTACCTAGACAATAAGAATAAATGACGTAATAAAGAGACATTACTGATAATACGTGCCTAAAAAAACTTTTCATTATTAACAAATCAGTTATAAAATAACTTTTGATTTGTCAAAAACTGTCACATAAATTATATCTGAACTTTTCACTAATAAAACAATATAAAATTGTACTGTGAAAAAAATCTTGAATTATTGTGAGACGTTCAAAGTGAAAGTAGCTTGCAAAAGCAAACTGTATTATATAAATCCTGATGGATGTCTTCTGAAATGGGAATAATAATTGAAAAGTATATATGTTTAGGGCAAATTTTGTTTTCTTCGCTTTCTATCGTATCTTCCTGTATTAATAATTAAGAAATTATCTAAAACAACAGGCACAGTAGCCACTGTTGAAGTAGTAATTATAAATAAAATTATTTAATTGGAATTTATATTTTTTATTTAAGTATTTTCAAATATTTACTAGCTAAACGTATTTTTATTTAACAATAGTATTTTACTTTACTGTAATCACAATTATTAATGAAAATACTTGAATTTCTTATATGATTAAAAAACGCATAATGGTTATGGATATAAAGCCGTAAATGTTATTTTGTAAATGCATTGTCTTACATCTATAGACACATCTTGCATAAATTGTTGGTTTGACACAAGTTGACAATTTGACACAAGTTGCATAAATTTGTTTTTTTAGGAAGTTGCTGTATAAGAAGAAAATGTACTTCATATTTAACCCTTTCCGGCACAGACAAAGTCTGTTCGTAAAATGAGAAATTGGTGACTGACACCGGAATTTACAAACGGCTTCTTAAGAAAATATGAACTCCTTATTTTAAGCTTTCATTATACAAACAAATTTTATTAAATTATTCTTGGTGCCATATGCAAGTTTGGAATTAAAATAAGGTGTTCCCGGAGTGGGACCACTGTGCCGGAAATGGTTTTAAACAGAACAATTTGAGCATACAAATTCCTATACATGAATTAGGAAGAACAAAAAGAGCTTCTGTTATGGATAAAGAACAATTAAAAAGTTGGTTATTCAAAGCTATTTCCAATAAATTTAAAATAAGTAATTGTTTTTTACCGTGGTTTAAAACATTTATCCATAAGAATGTCGGAAAAAAAATAATAAATGATAGCACTAGAACCATTAGAAATATTCTGCATCCGAATTGCTACTGAGGCAACGCCGTTTCACACGTGCAATAAAACGAGTTTCTAGAACGTGGCGAATGAGCTATCCATTTACCTGACGCTATAGTGGTCGTCAGCTGCCCTAAGGTCCCTGTTACATCCTTGCTAATATCACCGCTCACATTATGTAAGTGGTGACATTGGACGACGAACATGCATATCATTATCTCCTTTCATCAACAGATTAGCAGTAACAAAAACATCGTCCCCAGGACGCAAAGCTTTTGAACTACAACAGCACAAAGGCCTACCATGAGTCTCTCATAAGATGAAGCTTTTCGCTCTGCGCATCTGTAGGGCCACACGTGCGGAAGAAAAAACCACTGCATCACAAGTGGACATCGCTCGTCCGACGTCAACGAGATGTTGTGGATTAGTATGGTGACATCATTTCGCGAAGATAGTAATAACTAAGGTAGGTAAGTAAGTAAGTAAATAAATAAATAAGGGGAGCTAACGTATATCCTTTTTGTTGCCCAAAATAACCGCCATGTTGTAACCCGGCTCAGCATTAGTATACCGCCAGAGCTGGGATTTGTGGTATATAAAAGGCACTGTCACTGTCACTCACCATCCGCGACTGCGCTAACGCTACCCTGTTTTAGCTTTTTTTTATTTCTGATTTATTATTTTCTAAATTAAAATTAAGATGTCGCGCGTAGAAATCCGAAAAATTTGAACGAGGATAGTCCAAGACAGGTCCTGATGCATCTGAGGCACAAAGTTATTACTTTTTTTATATAATTAGCCGGAATATTAATTAAAAAGTCATCTCGAAAACATTCCTTTTTTTTTTACAAATCGGTGAAAAAGAGGCGCATGATCAGTTCCAAGCTTTCCGAAGCCCGTCAACAGAGAAGAAGTAAACTGGGAGATCGGCGTTGTTTTTGCCGTTTTCCTTAATGTGCGCTGGCCGAACCGTCGCTAATATGGAAAAAATGAATACGTCTTAAATTTCGTACTTTTTCATTTAAAACGACGCAATACGTTCTAAAAAATATTAACGTTAACCCTTTCAAAAAAATTATTCACAAAATCTCGAATTCGTGTTTTTTCCGCATTTTCAGAACCTCGCAAACGCCGAACTAACCAAAATACGAAAAAACGGATTGTACCAAATTAAACATCCTATTTTGCTCTTCAAAACGAAGCCTTTGTTAAAAAAGTATTAACATTAATACTTTGATAACATTTATTTTTCTTACGCCTCACCATTTCGCGATTTTTGCGATTTCCCTAATCTTTAAAAATCTTCACAAATGTTTCTAATCAAGATACGGAAAAACTAAAAATACCAGATCTCATCTATGATAATTTTCATTTTGAATTCAGCAATCTGTTTTAAAAAATACGAATATGTACCCTTTGAACAAAATTCCTTTGAAACTCCCTTTTGCGAATTCCGTTATTTCTGCGATGTTTAAAATTGTGTATCGGCTTCGTCAAGTACGAAAAAGTCAAAGACGTCAAACCATATTTACGTTCATATTGCTTTAAAACGCTTTACACTTTTTAACCATTTCAAATACGTTCGCTACCGTATGCCACTTTCGAAATTCCGTTTTTTTAATAAGGTTTGGACCTTGAATTTTTAATCAAAAGATGAAAAAACAAGTCACACACGCTTAACGAGCGTATATTCAGCTTTAAAAAGACGCCTTTCGTTTAAAAAAAAAAAGAATATTAAGCCTTTGATAAAAATTCTTTTCTTACAGTGACTTTTATTGAATTCCGTTTTTCCCGCGTGTTTGCCCATAAGATTAACATTAGCTACATTTTTATTAAAAAAATACACTCCGTTTCATACAATCGGTCTGAACTTTTAATACGACATACTAAGTTTTAGTTAATGATCTAGTATAAGTTTGGTTCAGAAATTATGAGATTTATGGGGAAAATAATCAGTTAAAAAACAAAACAAAATGCGCACTCCATTTTTACACTAATAACGTAAATTTCTTTTGCAATATTGTTCTAAAACTTTAATACATTAAAATAACCTTTTAGCTGTTTGTTGTAGGAGTAAAATCGGGTTAAAATAATCACTTAAAAAAATCCCATATGCTTCCGATCCAAAAAAAAAATATTAAAAAAACACCGTTTTTTACAACTAAATATCAGTATTTTAGCACGACATACACAGACTACGAAAACATTATATTTATAGCGCATAATGTTTTTTAAGATTTCGGACGATAAGTACTATTTACCGGCACTATATTTCCAGGCCCGAGCTACGTCGGTCTTTTGTTTAAAAATATAAAATCAAAACATACCTTAGCTTACGTAACGCCACCGGTGTCGCTGTGTATAGAAGACATTGGTGCACTCAACTCTATGTTTGTTTGAATAGATTTTCATTTAAAAATACAAAATCATACAAATTTGTAGGTGCACGCTTCCGAAGGCAGTAAACTCATCAGTATTAGGATCGTTCGGAAAGATTTTCTTTTAAATATATAAAATCATTCAACGTTTATTTTAAGTATATTTGGAATGATTAACACTGGCCCGTGCAACGTCGGGCGGACCAACTAGTTAGAAAATAAACATCGAAGCTCTTAAATTCATGACGTATTTTAGTGGGTTTTTTTTTTAAATATTCTTACGTTATGATATTCGTTTTGGAAGTTTATTGTGAAATCTGTAAAACATTACAAAATCCCTAAAAGAGGGAAAAAAATCATTTTTTGTTTGTTTTTTCAGATATTTTTTTGTATAGTTTACTTTGGAAAAATTAATTGACTTGTGAATTTAAAATTTCCCCTATACATTCGCTACATATTCCTTTAAGCATTTGATAAATATGCAAATATTCCTTGACAGGCAACTTCTCTCATACTATTGCTACATTTGAAAATACCACTACATTGTTGACAACAATGTTGTGCTGTTGTTTGATGTCAAGCTTTGCGACATGCCGACTTATGAAACTTTAGGCAATTAATGAATTGATTCTTCTTTGAATGTTACGTGAACGAAGTTATGCCTAACAGCTAGTAAAATATAAAGTTAAAAAATCTTCTTTTCGCAGTAAAATTTAAAACAAAATGTATACATAAAGCTATAATTAAAATGAAGACGTTAAGATCTCGACTGTAAAAAAGATCACTGGTCAAATGACACAGAACTAAATGTACTTGCAATGTAGATTATGGGAGTTATCTATAAAGAAAAAGCAAAAAAAAAAAAAAAAAAAAAAAAAAAAAAAAAAAAAACGTATGAATGTAAAAATATTCTTTTATTCAATGTTTATCTCTAAACTGACGCCTAATTTTCTGCAATTCATGTTCTTCCCAAACGTTTTCTTTAAAATACGGGGCGTGGACACCAAACTCGATTAAGAAAAATTCAAAGCTTTCTTTTAACGCTTCGTAGAAAGCGAAAGCTCATGAATTTATAAAAAAAAAAATATTTTTTTTTTTTGCACTGTTTCCTTTTTAAGATATGGTAACAGAAAAAAATAGAAAATTATTTAAACATTTAGGATTTATAAATTATTTGTTCATCGTATAAGCATAATCTAATGAATATAAAACTATTATCTGATTATAGCATATTTTTTAAATACATTACACTCTTTATTTATTTATTTATATTTTTTACTTTTCAGTGTTTAAAACATTTCGTTGTTGCAGTTTAACAACCAGTTAGCCTATTTTTGGGAACCAAGGATTTGCACATATTTAAATACATTCTTGTTGTAACTCGAATACAACTGTAACCATAACGAATATTTGGTGATTTTGGTGACCTGTGGCCGGCTGAAGGGCAAAAGTCCTTCCGGCCTGTACCGGGAGTAAAAGGTATCTTCCATATTCCATGTTTTTAAAAATTCAACTCATTTTACTCAAACACCTGAAGCTAAAATGTTTCGAGCCCGATTATAGAGGGTTCAATTCATGTTTTCGTTAATGCTTAATTTAAATGCGAATTTCAGCATGAGAGCTACACCATAACAAAAATCAGATTGTTTCAAAATTTCAGCCAACATAGAATTTCAAACAGCTATAAAACTTTTCAAACAGTTTTGTATAGTATCTTTTTTACAATGGAGTTACCTCTTCATTTATTATTCCCATATCCCTAGTAGAAAATTTATATTGCCACAAACCTAAGCAAATATTCTATTCATTGTAAATATTTACATTTTAATTCCAATATTCTATAAATATTGATTGTACGTCAAAATGGATACAATAAAAATGTCAATATCACAGAAACATGGGCTTTATATTGAAATAACTTGCAATGAGGTGCCAATAATTTGAAATATTGGTGTAATTGGAAATACTTGCAATAAAATTCAAATATTGCAGAAATATGGGTTTTATTGGCGTTACATTAGTGATCTATTTTTCCCATTATTGGTGCAGTATTGATAATCACCCAATTTTAAGGAAATTATCTATGCCAGTATATAGCCAATATACAGCCAATATAAAGCCAATATTTGTCCAATATTGATTTGCTGCTGAAATTGTATATTGAAATAAGAAGAAAATATTAATAAATACTTTTTAAGTGAGTATAAATAACATTGAACTATTTTTAATTAAATAAATGTTAATGAAGACTCGTAACACATTAATACACTCTGCATTGCATATATTTTATTTGTGTGGGTGATCCCCATTTATCATTCACGACTTCAACAGATGAAAAGAAATTGTTCATTGTCTATGTGTTCTTGCCTGCCGTACATATCACAAACAAGCATGTTATTGTAATTAATCATTGAAGCAACATTCTTAAAAGATGCAGCAATTACAATCGCTTTGTTTGTTTTTCATTAACAAAGGGTTCTCATTCCTTACGTAATCAACTCTTTGTATTGGTCTGTCATTATTAATTTACATTTCGCAGTCATTATGTAAACAGACGTTTAACTGAACACTTAATTTAAAGATAAACTGGTCTTTTTTGTACAGGAGATGCTGTTTAGAATTATTACGGCACGTTGAAATATCTTTTCATCACAAAGAAAAAGTTTTAGGTGGAACATTTTGAATACTAAAAAGGAAGTAGTGCCAAAATGATAGCCTTTAAATGAATATACGTGTTTTCTTGGAAAATTAACAGGTGTATAATGTGTTTTGATCATTGTCAATGTAACATTCTTTATTCACTAATAAAATTAGAACAGTTGGAGGAATTTTAATAAATGTAATGCCAAAATGTTTGTCTTTGTTCGTGGAGTGTTTTAGTCAACAATTTTATTATCTATGTTTCTTAGTATAACTAGATATCTCCAAAATTCTTATAAAGGTTTGTTTTATTAAAAGTTTATATTGAAGGTATAAAAATTAATTTTCATCGCCAATCATATTAAAAATGTTAATAATTAAATAATAAACAAATTAAAGAATCAGAATAATGGTAAAATTGCGAATGAAACATGAAATCGTATTGTTAAGTATTGTAGTTGTATAAGTATTGGAATAATTTGCTTATATCATAAAAATAAAAACGTTGCGCTTTTCGTTTGTTTTTATTTCGTTCAATTTAAAGTATGTCGTGTCACGTTTCTCATTGGGGTGTTTTATTACTAATAAATTGTTACGTGTTAATTGTATAAATAATAATAAAGACCTCTCATCACAATTATACACTTTGCATGCATAAATATTTTATCTGCGTGGGTAATCCTCATTTATCATTAGTAACTTTAAGAAATGCAAAAACGTGTTTTATTTATGTGTTGCTTGTTGTCGTACATGTAACAGACATGTTATTGCAAGTAATCATTGAAGCGGTATTCTTAAGAGATGCAATTACATCTTTGTTCTTTCATTAACCTATTACGAGCAGGAAAGACCGAGCTATGCTCGGTCAAAATCAGCTTTGAGTTCAAATACCCATGACCAAAATGACCCACTGATGAAATTATCTCGAACATGTGACCAAGTCCAATTGTCTTCTCGTACCCGAAACCCGTAGGATATAAAATTTACTCAAAATAGTCTGAGCCGTTTTTTAGATAAAATTAGCTGGACCCACCGTGACCCAAAAAGGACCCACTAATCGGATTTTCTCGAGTATATGACCTAGTTCAATGCTTTTCTCGTGCCTAAAAACAGTAGGATACAAAATTTAGCTCAAATTGTCTGAGAAGTTTTTAAGATAAAATAGCTTGACCCATAATGACCCATGACCAAAATGACCCACAAACGAAATTTCTCGAACATGTGACCTAGCCCAATAGTCTTTTCGTTACCTAAAACTCTAGGATACTAAATTTAGTTCAAATCCTCTGAGCCGTTTTTAAGATAAAAATAGCTTGACCCATAATGACCCATGACCAAAATGACCCACTAATAAAATTTTCTTGAACATGTCACCTAGCCCAACAGTCTTCTCGTGTCCGAAAACTATAGGATGTAAAATTTAGTCTAAATAGTCTGAGCCGTTCTTTAGATAAAATTAGTTTGACCCACAGTGACTCAAAAATGACCCACTAATTGAATTTTCTTGGTCATGTGACCTAGCTGAATAATTTTCTCGTGCCCAAAAATGGTAAGATACAAAATTTAGTCAAAATCGCTTGAGCCCTTTTTTTAGATACAATTAACTTGACCCTGACCCAAAATAACTCACTAATCGAATTTTCTCGGACATGTGAACCAGCCCAATGGTTTTCTGCTGTCCCAAAACGGTAGGATATAAATTTTCGTCAAAATCGTTAGATCCGTTTTTAAGATAAAATTTGCATAACCACACACACACACACACACAAGATTTACTCGTATTAGAATATATGATAACCGCAATTATATTTCTCTTAAAAATACAAAATAAAATGCATTTAACACCACTTTTTTTTAAGAATAAAAACTTGTGTCATATTTGTTCGAAGAATGTTTGTCATCAAAGAAATAAAGTACGTATAACGCTTCAGAATTACTGGTATGCAAACAACATAAGTGTTTTGAGCTGTGGTGTTGCTTTAATGTAACGCTAGGCTAATATGGGTTAACAAAAGTTTTCATTATTTACGTAATCTAACGATTGCATTGGGCGAATACTTTGAATTTACATTTTGCAGTTATTATATAAGTTGATCTTTAGCTCTGAACAATTAATTTAAACTGAATTTTTTATTCTTACAAAACACCGCTCTAGAGATATTAAGAAACCTAAAGATACCTTTTAACATAAAGAAAATGTTTGTGGTAGAAATTTTAATTTAAAATAGTATCAAATGTAATCTTCATCTTCAGTTCTTTGTAAACCTTATTAGATTGTAAAGCTTGCCTTTTTCAACGCAGCTAATCAAAATTCATTAAAAACGTTTATTTAATGGTGAAAAAAAACTATTTTTCAGTCCTATGCTCTTAGTGCATTATAGACTGAGAAAGAAAAAGTGGTACTAAATTAACATTTTCTAGGTGTATATGAAAGGAGATTGACATATTTTTAATTGAATAAGTGATACTGGAGACTTCCATTATATTAAAACGTTCTGCAAGAAGTATTACCTGTGTGAGTGATCATCATTTATCAACCGCAAATCCGTTTTACGTAAAAGAAATGTGCATTGTTTAAGCGGGCTCATCTGTCTTTCATGTAACAAACAGACATGTTTTTATAATTAGTCATTGAAACACCATTTTTAAGAGACGCAGCAGACTTAGTCTCTTTGTGTTTCAAAAACAATGAGTTTTCATTCATTATGTAATCAACTCTTTATATTGTGCTGTTTCTTTGAACTTGTTTTTTGTACTGAAAATGTAAATAGATGTTTAACTGAAGAATTAATTTAAAATGAAATGGAACTTTTACTAGATACGCGACTGTTTAGTGATATAAAACGTGTAGGAATACGATTTTTCATTAGGTAAGAATTTGGGACAGAATCTGCTATAAATATAAAATGCAAATGGGAATTTCATTTCGGCTGCTTATAACATAACTGAAGAATGAAATTTGACGCGATTTGCACTGTTAGTTAACTACTATTTTAGGGAAGGGGTTAGATTATAACATGTCATTCTACGTTGCATAGTTATAGAACTATGGGTGAAAATTCTATACCAGGTTAACCCGAATATGAAAGATTAGAATTTTCAAAATTTCTACTGAACAGGTTTTCATGGGAATTGCATTGTTAGTATCGTACTTTTCAGGGATGGTTTTAGTATATTGCATACTGTTCTACATTGCTTAGTCATAAAGTTATGAATGAGAGTTCTATAATAAGGTGAATCCGATTATGAAAGATTAGACTTTTAAAAAAGTCCTACTCGGCGGATTTGGATAAGACTTGCATTGTTAGTCAGATAATTTTTAGGGATGGTCTTAGTTTGTCGCATATGGTTCTGCGTTATTTAGTTATATAATCATAGGCGAAGTTCTATAAATAGGTGAATTCGATTATGAAAGATTAGCCTTTTTAAAATGTTCTACTGGATGGATTTTGTTATTTAGTTGGCATTGTTAATTAGATAATTTTTCAGGTATAGTTTTTGCATATTACATATCGTTATATCGTTCTTTACCAAATCCTATTGTAAAAAATCAACTGAAAGAGATGGTTCTTAACAGATCAATTTGTCTGCACATAAGAAACTATAATAGTGCAATGGCGTTCGCATCGTTTTAGCAATGCTGAAGGACAGTCCAGGTAAAATATCCTATTGCTTTAAAACAAAAGGTCGAATTCATCGATATATTTCGTTTGATTTAAGGTCTATTTGGACAAACTGACCAGCGTAGCTGGTGAAGTCTGCTAATTATTAAAATAAAATACTATAAAAAGCAATTTATAGATATGTGTTATTATTTTTAGAAACAGGTGTTTTAAAGTAAATCTAAAAAATGCACATGAAAGGTTAAAAGGAAAAATGATGTTAGTAAACTTTTTGTGAAATTTGATTTCACAGTGTCATATGTCATATTGAGAGACGTACTATCATTTGGCAACCTTTGATCGAGGAAAAAATGAAGGTAATTCGTTGAAAAACACAGGTGAAAATCGTTATGAAGGATGATGAAAATCTGTAGCATAGTGCCTAGCTACTGCTTTATGGAGGTACTCTCTAGTCAAGTGAGGTTTGATATTTTGCGTTAGATCATGGAGTCCTGAATTCTAACATTTGTTCGTGAATGAGAAACCCTTTTCCGTCATTTCTTTAATTTTAAGTATATCCGAATCTACAGAAATCTTTATTGTCACGGTTATTTCCTGAAATGGTATGGTATTTAGGTATCTATGGTTGTGTGGTTTCTCTATATACTGCGATAGAAGTTAGATTCGAGCGATTTTGACGCATTTCGTTTGTAGTGTTAAATTAGTCTGAATTTGAAAACCGTCGAGTTCTTCACATGTCATCTGTAAGCTGGAGTTGCCTATCAGCAGTTTTGAACAAGAATCTACGGATGAGAGTTCCACCAGCTTGGTAAGAAGTTCAGTTTCGTGATTATGAATAAAACGCTGTTGGAAACCCCAAGGTTCCCTTTTATAGTCATATTAAAGTGTTTATAGTGATGATCTATTAGTGCATTACAGTGATCCATGTGATATTTACAGTAAGTTAAGTAGTATTCTAAGGCTCTTGCAGAACTATCAGCGAGGTCATTTTGATTCTGGCTATGAGTTTGGATTCAATAAGTATTTTGGTAAAGCATTCCTTTTCAAAGTTTTTACTGAATTGAGCTATTTATTGATCATCTATAATTGAATCTACCTGCTCTACTGCCTAAACCGTGATTAATTATTTAAATAATTGTTGTTTGCTGTTTCTGTGTCATGACCGCTTTTCAAGTGCACTGACACCCCTCTCCGCTCCTCAAAATTATACCAAGGTCATTTAACATTAACAATTATCGTTAACTTTTGAAACAGAAACAAAATGGTGCGGTTGAAACATAAACAAAAAGATGCTTTATTTTTGTTTGACTTTGAAATTTACGTTTCGTTATTAATTCCATCCATTGTCAATTTGTTTTTTAAAAAAGTTATCAGCCGATTTTTTCGTCGGACTTCTTACATTCGGAAGAGAAAATATGCCAAAATAAGTTTTCGTATGTTTACAGCGTTAGCACTGCCAGCAATATTGAACAGCATGTTCAAAGAATCTGTTCATGTTTGGTCAAAAATACCATTTTGTTATTAATTTTATTGATGTTAAAACTTTTGGCTAAGAAAAATATGAATATGCCGAAAAAGTTTAGATCGAAACTTTTTGGAATAAAAAGACGTGGTATCTGTGTTGACATATTTCAGTATAATGTCATATCTTCTAAAGAAAAATAATGCTTTTCTATATTGCATATGTTGTCAAAAGACTTAACAGATTATATTAATTTTTAATCTTCAAGTTGAGTATAATATAATAGTTTAAAATCTAAAATTTATTTTGAATTTCTGTCAATTTCAAATCTAGATAAATTGTTTTTTTACCATCAGTGTGTTGGATATCAAGCGAAAATTCAAAATAAATTCATGGTGGATCCGTTGGCGAAGAAACCATTTTACAGATTTTTGCTTAAAAAAATAATTTAGAGGACTTTGATCAGTAAAGATAGAAAAAATCGTACTTTTAATGCATATGCGTACAGCATTTAATAGATGTATATAAAACTAAATGTTCCCTGTCACATGTTGACCAATTACGTTGACTCTTAGAAAGTTTGCAGATAAAAATTCTATAGATTTCCCTGCGTCATTACTAAATTGCATGAGAATATTGCTACTGAAAAGTCTGAAGCATCACACCAGAGATTAAAACGGACACCTTGAATGAGATGTTTTAAGAATGTTGCATCATCAAGTGCATTTTTAGCAGCAGTAAATGCAGATTCTACTTCATCAGTCTATTTAAAGAGAGTTTTAGGTTATATAGAAGAACGTGATGATTTTTTTATGATTATTACGACCCTCTAAAAATTGTATTAGAGGTGCTAAGATGTGTGTAGCATTTAGCAAATATTCACGATAAAATTGCACATTTGAAGGAAACGACGTAATTGAGTAATCGTTGTAGGACTTTGAAAATTGTTTACACCCTCAACTATATCAGTGAAAGGTGAAAGTCCACTGGTAGAAATTTTAAAACAAAGAAATTCTATACTAGGCACCCCAAAAGTATATTTAGATGGATAAGTATGACCATGATAATTTAATAGTTTGAAAGGGATTTAAGATTTTTAAAATGCTCTTGTTTATTTTTAATAAGCAATTAAAAAGTTATCTAGGAATGTATAAACACTATCTAAACCGCGAAAATCATTATCAATAAATCAAGAAGCGTTGCGCAAACGAAATTATATCTGAGTGTTTTCGAAGAGACCAAAAGGAGTAAAAAATACACTTTGATGTTTGTTTTGGGAGCAATGGGAATTTTATGAAAATATTTAATTAAATAAATATAAGAAAAAAAGTTCAATGAATATCACTAGAGAAATAAATAATATAACATGAATACGATATTGTATTTTTTGTCTAAGCATTTAAAGTACAATAATAACCAAAAGGTCATAAATCATGACAATTTGGAAGCATGTGCAAGAGAGAAGTATAGATACTAGTGGATGGGTGCATTTGGCCTAAATCAAACACATGCAGAAATTTACTTTTTGCAATTTTGAGTTGGTCGGGAATTAACCGATGTGATTTATCAAAATCTGGAAGACCAAAAGTTTCAATATGATGCACAACATTATACTTATGGCGGCTTGATATGCTAGCCTCTCATATTTGCAGATGTCATCATGTCATCTTATCAAAAGGCACGGACGAGGTGTGTGAAGGTTTTAGGATAATTAGAAACCACAAGTTTAACTTTAAACAAACATTATATTATTATTATTCAAGCAAAAATAAGTAAAAGATGAGATCGTACTGTCGCGACCAGATAGTCAACAAAAACTCCGCAAGCGGCAAAAACAGACTGCCTGTTCCGTTGCGGCTACAGTTAAAAGTAAACTCATGCACACTGAGTTGAGTTGTATGAAAAATGTAATACAATAAAGTAAAAGTTAAAATTGCAGTTAACATAGTTCATGTTCAAAATGGAGTTAAAGTTCAGGAGCTAAAGTTGATAAACAGTTCAGGGTTACAGTTAACCCGCTACAGTATTCCCCCCCAAGTACTCAAGGTACTGACAACTTTACAAGTAGCGAGGGTTAAACCGCACAGTTCTACCAGAACGGGTAGTTGTTTTAGGAGGCTGAGCTGGTGCCACCGTCACAGGTTCATCTTGACTGACAGTCTGAGCTGGCGGGTTGTTATGACTAATTACCACTGGAGATGCAGGAGTTAAATCCTCTTGAATAAGGAATGCAGGTTTGAGACGGTCGATACCAATCACTGCGTCTTTTCCCTTTATAACAACAGTAAAATGTTTAGCTGTGCGTTTTGTCACTCGAAAGGGTCCATTGTATGGTTGTGTTAGTGGTGCTTTGACAGTGTCATTACGCACCAAAACATGGGTGCATGTCTCCAGTGAAGGATGCACAAAAGGAGTTCTCTTGGCATGTGCTGATGTTGGCACTGGAGTTAACTGATGCATGGTGTCACACAAATGCTGGAGGAAAGTTGCAGGATCAACGCGAGACAGTTCTGAGGGGTTGGAAGGCTGCAAAAAATCAGCAGGTAAGGAGAGTGTTGTGCCATACAACATCTCAGCACAAGTACCCTTAAGGTCTTCTTTGTAAGAGGTGCGAATGCCTAGAAGAACAATGGGTAAGGACTCTGTCCATCTTGCATGGTTGTGACACTTCAGGGCTTGCTTCAGCGTACGGTGAAATCGTTCTACAAGGCCGTTACTGGCTGGGTGGTACGGAGAAGTCCTGATGCGGTGGATGCCTAAGATTTTCCTTAAAGAAGAAAACAGAAAGGACTCGAATTGTCGTCCTTGGTCTGTAGTCACGAATTTGGGGACACCAAACCTTGCAATCCAATGGTTTACAAAAGTTCTGGCAATGGTGTCAGCAGTAATGTCCTGCACTGGAATCGCCTCTGGCCAACGAGAAAAACGGTCTACAAATGTGACCAGATAAGTATATCCTTCTGAAGGAGGTAACTGTCCCACGATGTCAATATGGACATGTTCGAATCTTTCTGATGAGACAGGAAATTTTTGTAGAGGGCTATGAGTATGCCGTTGGATTTTGGATTTCTGGCAACTCATGCATGATCGTGCCCAATTGGAAATGTCTTTTGCCATCCCCTGCCACACAAATTTCTGCTGGATCAGTCTCTGAGAAGCTCGGATGCCAGGATGGGATAAATTGTGTAGGCTTTTAAAGACAATGTGGCGGTACTTTTCTGGTACGTATGGCCGTATCTTGCCAGTACTAACATCACAGTAGAGCATTGTTTCTGGGGAAATATGCAGCTTTTGGAAACGGAGAGATGTGTCAGGATTTGACAATAAGTCAGTCAATTCCTTGTCACTGGCCTGTTCTTCAGCCATGGATGACAAATCAACATTGGACAAAACTATCTCATTTATGCGAGATAAGGTGTCAGCCACAATGTTTTCAGAACCAGGAACATGTCGAATGTCTGTGCTGAACTGCGAAATAAAATCTAGGTGTCTGAGCTGACGCGGGGAACTGGAATCTGACATTTTTGAAAAAGCATAAGTTAATGGACGATGGTCGGTATATATTATAAAATCCCTTCCTTGCAATGTATGCCTAAAATGTTTAACCGCCGAATAAATTGCAAGGAGCTCTCTGTCATAGGTGCTGTAATTTTGCTCGGTTGGGCTTAGTTTACGTGAAAAAAAGGCAAGAGGTTGTAACTTGTTGTCATTTACAACATTTAATACAGCTCCGATAGCAGTATCCGAAGCATCAGCACTTAAGGTTAGCTGCTGGTGCGGAGCATGATATGCGAGAGTTGCACAATTTATAAGGTCTTGTTTACAAGCCTCGAAAGCCTGTATCAAAACAGTATCCCACGGTACCAGACGTTTGTCATTCTTTTTTGAATCTTTGAGTAGCTCATGTAAAGGGGCTTGAGTATGGGCCGCATGAGGAATGAAACGTCGGTAAAAATTTACCATTGCTAAAAATCGTCTCAAGTCAACAATTGTTTGGGGTTTTGGGAAATCGGCGATAGCTTGAGTTTTCTGGGGGAGCGGTTGTACACCAGAAGGTGTTATAAGACAACCTAGGAAAGAGACAGAAGTTTTTCCCAAATTGCATTTCGCGGGATTTAATTTTAACCCATGCTGCTGCAGGCGATCAAGGACTTGCCGAAGATGGCATTCATGTCCTTCTTCATTTTCTGATGCAATGAGGATATCATCCAAATATGGGATGCAAAAATCTAATCCTTTTAAGACTTCGTGAATATAACGTTGGAAAGTCTGTCCTGCATTTCTTAAGCCGAAAGGAGTATATACAAATTCGAAAAGGCCAAAAGGGGTAGTTACTGCGGTTTTTGGGATATCCTCGGGATTTACTGGAATTTGGTGGTAGGCACAAGCCAAATCTAGGGTAGTAAAAAATTGTTTCCCATGAAACAGCTGCGTACAATCCTGGATGTGGGGTAATGGGTATCTATCAGGTATAGTCGAAGCGTTTAAACGACGGTAATCTCCACATGGCCGCCAGCTGCCATTGGCCTTGCGAACCATATGGAGCGGACTGGCCCATGGGCTTTTTGAAGGCCTAACGATGCCCTGTGCCATGAGGAATTCAAATTCTTGACGGGCTGCTTTTAAGAGCTCTGGCGAAAGACGACGCGGTCTAGAAAAAACAGGAGGGCCTTTGGTCTCTATATAGTGATAGATGTGTTGAGTTTTACTCTCCTTGCTTACGCTTGAAGGGTTAGTTAATTCGGGAAATTCCGTCAAAATTTTGTCAAATTTGGTAGGACCGACAAGTACACTTAGGCTACTGCTTCCAGGTAGAACTCGAGCAACTTTTCCCTGAGACGACAATAAGGTTTCTGCGTCTATTATGCAGTTGTTTTTCGCGTCAACAAGTAAGTTGAATTTTTTTAGGAAATCAACGCCAATAATAGGTTGGCTCACTTTCGCAATAACAAAAGACCAGGTGAAATTTCTTCGTAAATTTAAATCGAGGGTCAAACGTTTTGTGCCAAATGTTTGAATTTTTGTGCCATTTGCTGCATAAAGGACTAAACCCTCGTCTGCAGTGCTTTTTTTAAAGCAACTTGTTGGCAAAACAGAAATATCGGCCCCGGTATCTATTAAAAAATTGAATTTTGATGTAGGGTCGGCCAAAAGAATGCGATGAACCTGGCGGTCGCGATTATGGCCATGATGCGATCGCCGGTCTAGTTTTCCGTGCGAAAAGAACAAGGGGATGTGCACTTTCTAGCCTTGGAGCCAAAATTTGTATGGTAAAAGCAAAGATTATTTGCAGGCTCTTTATAGCGCCCCCTAGAACGACTGCGCCGGAAATTACCTTCGCGGGGACGATGCTCTGTTGAGCGACTCCGCTGATTAACTTTCATGGTTAACTCACTAACTTGTTGAGTTAACTGTGCAATTTGAAATTCAAGGGATGAAGCATGGGCGGTTGGGGTGGGTGGAACATTAGCTGTTGCATTTATTTGAGGAAATACTCCTAAGTCGTGGATTTTGTCGGCAACAGAAGCAAGTTTTGGCAATTCATCGCTCAATGCGCCAACAATGCTGCGCGTAGTTGTGGGCAGACGTGACAGCCAAAGAGATTTCAACAATGCCTCTCCTACTGTCGTACCAGCCAGGGTTCTCATTTGAGCAAGTAACTGAGATGGGCGTAAGTCACCGATCTCCACACCCTGCAATAACGTGCGAATTCGTGATTCTTCACTTTCAGAATGTGAATCAATTAGTCGTTTTTTTAGAGCCTCATATGGTTTATCGCCCGGAGGATTTGTGATAATGTCGCTGACCGAGATGAGAATATCGGCGTCAACTGCCGCTACCACGTGATTAAATTTGGTCGTCTCGCTTTTTATTTGGGCCAAAGCAAATTGGGCTTCCAGGCGAAAAAACCATAATGACGGATTTGTCTTCCAAAACGGTGGGGGTTTCACGCCTACATGAGAAACCTGACAAGTGCCAGCACTTTCGTTTGGGGGATCGTTCGGCGGCATGATTAGGAAATTATATGCATAAATACAATTTACAGTACAAAATAAATACACAAAATTATATACAATACATTATAACAAAAAAATACTCTTGCATGCTAGGATTGGTGAAAATGAGCCGAATTATAGCACCCGTGACAGAGCGAGAAAATTTAACATGTCAATAAACGTGATTGGCGTAAAAAATTACTGATATAAAATATGGGGACAAAATATTAGGAAAAAATGGACTTACCGACCACCAGAACGCTCAAACACATTTAATCGCGCACACGGCCCCGCACACCGCGTGTTTTTTTTTTATTTTTAAGAAATATCGCTGCAGATGGATGTAAAAACATCTTTTACGATGATGGAAGCAACAATCTTGAATAATCAAAGCATCCTCGTCCAGATGGCATCGGATCTTGTTTATAGCGTGTTCAGCTGCTAATAAGGGTCACCACTATGGCGGCTTGATATGCTAGCCTCTCATATTTGCAGATGTCATCATGTCATCTTATCAAAAGGCACGGACGAGGTGTGTGAAGGTTTTAGGATAATTAGAAACCACAAGTTTAACTTTAAACAAACATTATATTATTATTATTCAAGCAAAAATAAGTAAAAGATGAGATCGTACTGTCGCGACCAGATAGTCAACAAAAACTCCGCAAGCGGCAAAAACAGACTGCCTGTTCCGTTGCGGCTACAGTTAAAAGTAAACTCATGCACACTGAGTTGAGTTGTATGAAAAATGTAATACAATAAAGTAAAAGTTAAAATTGCAGTTAACATAGTTCATGTTCAAAATGGAGTTAAAGTTCAGGAGCTAAAGTTGATAAACAGTTCAGGGTTACAGTTAACCCGCTACATACTTAACAACTTACTTACACAAGGTGGTTTCACAATATCAGAAAAAACATATAAATGTTTATAAAATTCCTTTTTATATAACAACTACAGTTTTAACTGAAAATGTATCAGTTGCATGTGAATTTACCTTAGTAGATATATGAAATAATTTATAATTTCTGAATTCTGGCTATAATTAAAACAATGATCAAAATCAACATAAATAATGACAGAGGAAATGTTGCAAACAAAACAATATTTATGTTATAGCAAGAAGGCATATCTATATTTTAATGTATAGAGTTATTTACATATATTTACAAAACGTGGTGAAAGAACCCGCTTCAAGTCAAACAAAATTATCAGAAACTAAATTTCTATCATTAGTATTCAATAAATCAAATCTCTTTGTTGTTATATTCTGTTTCACTACGTCATAATTATAATTCTAAATAATTCCCCAAATTATTTTAAGTCCTTTAATGCATCTATTGCTGTGAAAATTACTTTGATTTGTGATTTACCTTCGAGAAATGGCAGACTTGATTGTGATAATGCGTGGCTTTACTTCGCTAACATGCGTATCCCATTCCAAAAACAATAGAGCCTATATTTAGCATACGTTCCAATCTCCCGTATTTTTAAATTAAAAAAAAATACTGTAATCAAGAAATTTTATTTAATTAAGGAAATCAGGCAGATTTCATATGATTACAATTGAAAAGTAAGGCACATTTAATTAAATATTTTTTTTGGATCTAAGTATATATTTTTTATTTAATAAAAGAGGGAGCTTGGCAAGTATGGTTTAGTGTGTAAACTGCTGGGGATAATTTTTTACATGAAATCCTGTAATAAATTACATTTTATCGTTCCAATAAAAGCAATGCGCCATAAAGAGTCTATAAATATTGTATATATATTTATTATTTTTTTTTGCCAGTTGTTAGACAATATCAGTGACATACTGTATAGATTAAAATAGAAAATTCGGTTATTACCTGAAATGGTATGGTATTTAGGTATCTATGGTTGTGTGGTTTCTCTATATACTGCGATAGAAGTTAGATTCGAGCGATTTTGACGCATTTCGTTTGTAGTGTTAAATTAGTCTGAATTTCAAAACCGTCGAGTTCTTCACATGTCATCTGCAAGCTGGGGTTGCCTATCAGCTGTTTTGAACAAGACTCTACGGATGAGAGTTCCACCAGCTTGGTAAGAAGTTCAGTTTCGTGATTATGAATAAAACGCTGTTGGAAACCCCAAGGTTCCCTTTTATAGTCCTAATAAAGTGTTTATAGTGTTGATCTGTTAGTGTATTACAGTGATCCATGTGATATTTACAGTAAGTTAAGTAGTATTCTAAGGCTCCTGCAGAACTATCAGCCAGGTCATTTTGATTCTAGCTATGAGTTTGGATTCAATAAGTATTTTGGAAAAGCATTCCTTTTCTAAGTTTTTACTGAATTGAGCTATTTATTGATCATCTATAATTGAATCTACCTGCTCTACTGCCTAAACCGTGATTAATTATTTAAATAATTGTTGTTTGCTGTTTCTGTGTCATGACTTCTTTTCAAGTGCACTGACACCCCTCTCCTCTCCTCAAAATTATACCAAGGTCATTTAACATTAACAATTATCGTTAACTTTTGAAACATAAACAAGATGGTGCGGTTGAAACATAAACAAAAAGTTGCTTTATTTTTGTTTGACTTTGAAATTTACGTTTCGTTATTAATTCCATCCATTGTCAATTTGCTTTTAAAAAAAGTTATCAGCCGAATGTTTCGTCGGACTTCTTACATTCGGAAGAGAAAATATGCCAAAATGAGTTTTTGTGTGTTTAGAGCGTTAGCACTGCCAGCAATATTGAACAGCATGTTCAAAGAATCTGTTCATGTTTGGTCAAAAATACCATTTTGTTATTAATTTTATTGATGTTAAAACTTTTGGCTAAGAAAAATATGAATATGCTGAAAAAATCTAGATCGAAACTTTTTGGAATAAAAAGACGTGGTACCTGTGTTGACATATTTCAGTATAATGTCATACCTTCTAAAGAAAAATAATGCTTTTCTATATTGCATATGTTGTCAAAACACTTAACAGATTGTATTAATTTTTAATCTTCAAGTTGAGTAAAATATAATAGTTTAAAATCTAAAATTTATTTTGAATTTCTGTCAATTTCAAATCTAGATAAATTGTTTTTTTACCATCAGTGTGTCGGATATCAAGCGAGAATTCAGAAATAAATTCATGGTGGATCCGTTGGCGAAGAAAACATTTTACAGATTTTTGCTTGAAAAAATAATTTAGAGGACTTTGATCAGTAAAGATAGAAAAAATCGTACCTTTAATGCATATGCGTAGAGCATTTCATAGATGTATATAAAACTAAATGTTCCCTGTCACATGTTGACCAATTACGTTGACTCTTAGAAAGTTTGCAAATAAAAATTCTATAGATTTCCATGCGTCATTACTAAATTGCATGAGAATATTGCTACTGAAAAGTCTGAAGCATCACACCAGAGATTAAAGCGGACACACTGAATGAGATGTTTTAAGAATGTTGCATCCTCAAGTGCATTTTTAGCAGCAGTAAATGCAGATTCGACTTCATCAGTCTGTTTAAAGGGAGTTTTAGGTTCTGTAGAAGAACGTGATGATTCTTTATTATTATTACGACCCTCTAAAAGTTGTATTAGAGGTGCTAAGATGTGTGTAGCATTTAGCAAATATTCACGATAAAATTGCACATTTGAAGGAAACGACGTAATTGAGTAATCGTTGTAGGACTTTGAAAATTGTTTACACCCTCAACTATATCAGGGAAAGGTGAAAGTCCACTGGTAGAAATTTTAAAACAAAGAAATTCTATACTAGGCACCCCAAAAGTATATTTAGATGGATAAGTATGACCATGATAATTTAATAGTTTGAAAGGGATTTAAGATTTTTAAAATGCTCTTGTTTATTTTTAATAAGCAATTAAAAAGTTATCTAGGAATGTATAAACACTATCTAAACCGCGAAAATCATTATCAATAAATCAAGAAGCGTTGCGCAAACGAAATTATATCTGAGTGTTTTCGAAGAGACCAAAAGGAGTAAAAAATACACTTTGATGTTTGTTTTGGGAGCAATGGGAATTTTATGAAAATATTTAATTAAATAAATATAAGAAAAAAAGTCTGGTTCAATGAATATCACTAGAGAAATAAATAATATAACATGAATACGATATTGTATTTTTTGTCTAAGCATTTAAAGTACAATAATAACCAACAGGTCATAAATCATGACAATTTGGAAGCATGTGCAAGAGAGAAGTATAGATACTAGTGGATGGGTGCATTTGGCCTAAATCAAACACATGCAGAAATTTACTTTTTGCAATTTTGAGTTGGTCGGGAATTAACCGATGTGATTTATCAAAATCTGGAAGACCAAAAGTTTCAATATGATGCACAACATTATACTTAACAACTTACTTACACAAGGCGGTTTCACAATATCAGAAAAAACATATAAATGTTTATAAAATTCCTTTTTATATAACAACTACAGTTTTAACTGAAAATGTATCAGTTGCATGTGAATTTACCTTAGTAGATATATGAAATAATTTATAATTTCTGAATTCTGGCTATAATTAAAACAATGATCAAAATCAACATAAATAATGACAGAGGAAATGTTGCAAACAAAACAATATTTATGTTATAGCAAGAAGGCATATCTATATTTTAATGTATAGAGTTATTTACATATATTTACAAAACGTGGTGAAAGAACCCGCTTCAAGTCAAACAAAATTATCAGAAACTAAATTTCTATCATTAGTGTTCAATAAATCAAATCTCTTTGTTGTTATATTCTGTTTCACTACGTCATAATTATAATTCTAAATAATTCCCCAAATTATTTTAAGTCCTTTAATGCATCTATTGCTGTGAAAATTACTTTGATTTGTGATTTACCTTCGAGAAATGGCAGACTTGATTGTGATAATGCGTGGCTTTACTTCGCTAACATGCGTATCCCATTCCAAAAACAATAGAGCCTATATTTAGCATACGTTCCAATCTCCCGTATTTTTAAATTAAAAAAAAATACTGTAATCAAGAAATTTTATTTAATTAAGGAAATCAGGCAGATTTCATATGATTACAATTGAAAAGTAAGGCACATTTAATTAAATATTTTTTTTGGATCTAAGTATATATTTTTTATTTAATAAAAGAGGGAGCTTGGCAAGTATGGTTTAGTGTGTAAACTGCTGGGGATAATTTTTTACATGAAATCCTGTAATAAATTACATTTTATCGTTCCAATAAAAGCAATGCGCCATAAAGAGTCTATAAATATTGTATATATATTTATTATTTTTTTTGCCAGTTGTTAGACAATATCAGTGACATACTGTATAGATTAAAATAGAAAATTCGGTTATTACCTGAAATGGTATGGTATTTAGGTATCTATGGTTGTGTGGTTTCTCTATATACTGCGATAGAAGTTAGATTCGAGCGATTTTGACGCATTTCGTTTGTAGTGTTAAATTAGTCTGAATTTCAAAACCGTCGAGTTCCTCACATGTCATCTGCAAGCTGGGGTTGCCTATCAGCTGTTTTGAACAAGACTCTACGGATGAGAGTTCCACCAGCTTGGTAAGAAGTTCAGTTTCGTGATTATGAATAAAACGCTGTTGGAAACCCCAAGGTTCCCTTTTATAGTCCTAATAAAGTGTTTATAGTGTTGATCTGTTAGTGTATTACAGTGATCCATGTGATATTTACAGTAAGTTAAGTAGTATTCTAAGGCTCCTGCAGAACTATCAGCCAGGTCATTTTGATTCTAGCTATGAGTTTGGATTCAATAAGTATTTTGGAAAAGCATTCCTTTTCTAAGTTTTTACTGAATTGAGCTATTTATTGATCATCTATAATTGAATCTACCTGCTCTACTGCCTAAACCGTGATTAATTATTTAAATAATTGTTGTTTGCTGTTTCTGTGTCATGACTTCTTTTCAAGTGCACTGACACCCCTCTCCTCTCCTCAAAATTATACCAAGGTCATTTAACATTAACAATTATCGTTAACTTTTGAAACATAAACAAGATGGTGCGGTTGAAACATAAACAAAAAGTTGCTTTATTTTTGTTTGACTTTGAAATTTACGTTTCGTTATTAATTCCATCCATTGTCAATTTGCTTTTAAAAAAAGTTATCAGCCGAATTTTTCATCGGACTTCTTACATTCGGAAGAGAAAATATGCCAAAATGAGTTTTTGTGTGTTTAGAGCGTTAGCACTGCCAGCAATATTGAACAGCATGTTCAAAGAATCTGTTCATGTTTGGTCAAAAATACCATTTTGTTATTAATTTTATTGATGTTAAAACTTTTGGCTAAGAAAAATATGAATATGCTGAAAAAATTTAGATCGAAACTTTTTGGAATAAAAAGACGTGGTACCTGTGTTGACATATTTCAGTATAATGTCATACCTTCTAAAGAAAAATAATGCTTTTCTATATTGCATATGTTGTCAAAACACTTAACAGATTGTATTAATTTTTAATCTTCAAGTTGAGTAAAATATAATAGTTTAAAATCTAAAATTTATTTTGAATTTCTGTCAATTTCAAATCTAGATAAATTGTTTTTTTACCATCAGTGTGTCGGATATCAAGCGAGAATTCAGAAATAAATTCATGGTGGATCCGTTGGCGAAGAAAACATTTTACAGATTTTTGCTTGAAAAAATAATTTAGAGGACTTTGATCAGTAAAGATAGAAAAAATCGTACCTTTAATGCATATGCGTAGAGCATTTCATAGATGTATATAAAACTAAATGTTCCCTGTCACATGTTGACCAATTACGTTGACTCTTAGAAAGTTTGCAAATAAAAATTCTATAGATTTCCATGCGTCATTACTAAAGTGCATGAGAATATTGCTACTGAAAAGTCTGAAGCATCACACCAGAGATTAAAGCGGACACACTGAATGAGATGTTTTAAGAATGTTGCATCCTCAAGTGCATTTTTAGCAGCAGTAAATGCAGATTCGACTTCATCAGTCTGTTTAAAGGGAGTTTTAGGTTCTGTAGAAGAACGTGATGATTCTTTATTATTATTACGACCCTCTAAAAGTTGTATTAGAGGTGCTAAGATGTGTGTAGCATTTAGCAAATATTCACGATAAAATTGCACATTTGAAGGAAACGACGTAATTGAGTAATCGTTGTAGGACTTTGAAAATTGTTTACACCATCAACTATATCAGGGAAAGGTGAAAGTCCACTGGTAGAAATTTTAAAACTAAGAAATTCTATACTAGGCACCCCAAAAGTATATTTAGATGGATAAGTAAGACCATGGTAATTTAATAGTTTGAAAGAGATTTGAGATTTCTAAATGCTCTTGTTTATTTTTAATAAGCAATTAAAAAGTTATCTAGGAATGTATAAGCACTATCTAAACCGCGAAAATCTTTATCAATAAATCTTGAAGCGTTGCGCAAACGAAATTATATCTGAGTGTTTTCGACCAAAAGGAGTAAAAAATACACTTTGATGTTTATTTTGGGAGCAATGGGAATTTTATGAAAATATTTAATTAAATAAATATAAGAAAAAAAGTCTGGTTCAATGAATATCACTAGAGAAATAAATAATATAACATGAATATGATATTGTATTTTTTGTCTAAGCATTTAAAGTACAATAATAACCAACAGGTCATCAAATATCATGACAATTTGGAAGCATGTGCAAGAGAGAAATATAGATACTAGTGGATGGGTGCATTTGGCCTAAATCAAACACATGCAGAAATTTACTTTTTGCAATTTTGAGTTGGTCGGGAATTAACCGATGTGATTTATCAAAATCTGGAAGACCAAAAGTTTCAATATGATGCACAACATTATACTTAACAACTTACTTACACAAGGCGGTTTCACAATATCAGAAAAAACATATAAATGCTTATAAAATTCCTTTTTATATAACAACTACAGTTTTAACTGAAAATGTATCAGTTGCATGTGAATTTACCTTAGTAGATATATGAAATAATTTATAATTTCTGAAGTCTGGCTATAATTAAAACAATGATCAATATCAACATAAATAATGACAGAGGAAATGTTGCAAACAAAACAATATTTATGTTATAGCAAGAAGGCATATCTATATTTTAATGTATAGAGTTATTTACATATATTTACAAAACGTGGTGAAAGAACCCGCTTCAAGTCAAACAAAATTATCAGAACCTAAATTTCCATCATTAGTATTCAATAAATCAAATCTCTTTGTTGTTACATTCTATTTCACTACGTCATAATTATAATTCTAAATAATTCCCCAAATTATTTTAAGTCCTTTAATGCATCTATTGCTGTGAAAATTACTTTGATTTGTGATTTACCTTTGAGAAATGGCAGACTTGATTGTGATAATGCGTGGCTTTACTTCGCTAACATGCGTATCCCATTCCAAAAGCAATAGAGTCTATATTTAGCATACGTTCCAATCTCCCCTATTTTTAAATAAAAAAAATACTGTAATCAAGAAATTTTATTTAATTAACGAAATCAGGCAGATTTCATATGATTACAATTGAAAAGTTAGGCACATTTAATTAAATATTTGTTTTGGATCTAAGTATATATTTTTTATTTAATAAAAGAGGGAGCTTGGCAAGTATGGTTTAGTGTGTAAACTGCTGGGGATAATTTTTTACATGAAATCCTGTAATAAATTACATTTTATCGTTCCAATAAAAGCAATGCGCCATAAAGAGTCTATAAATATTGTATATATATTTATTATTTTTTTTGCCAGTTGTTAGACAATATCAGTGACATACTGTATAGATTAAAATAGAAAATTCGGTTATTACCTGAAATGGTATGGTATTTAGGTATCTATGGTTGTGTGGTTTCTCTATATACTGCGATAGAAGTTAGATTCGAGCGATTTTGACGCATTTCGTTTGTAGTGTTAAATTAGTCTGAATTTCAAAACCGTCGAGTTCTTCACATGTCATCTGCAAGCTGGGGTTGCCTATCAGCTGTTTTGAACAAGACTCTACGGATGAGAGTTCCACCAGCTTGGTAAGAAGTTCAGTTTCGTGATTATGAATAAAACGCTGTTGGAAACCCCAAGGTTCCCTTTTATAGTCCTAATAAAGTGTTTATAGTGTTGATCTGTTAGTGTATTACAGTGATCCATGTGATATTTACAGTAAGTTAAGTAGTATTCTAAGGCTCCTGCAGAACTATCAGCCAGGTCATTTTGATTCTAGCTATGAGTTTGGATTCAATAAGTATTTTGGAAAAGCATTCCTTTTCTAAGTTTTTACTGAATTGAGCTATTTATTGATCATCTATAATTGAATCTACCTGCTCTACTGCCTAAACCGTGATTAATTATTTAAATAATTGTTGTTTGCTGTTTCTGTGTCATGACTTCTTTTCAAGTGCACTGACACCCCTCTCCTCTCCTCAAAATTATACCAAGGTCATTTAACATTAACAATTATCGTTAACTTTTGAAACATAAACAAGATGGTGCGGTTGAAACATAAACAAAAAGTTGCTTTATTTTTGTTTGACTTTGAAATTTACGTTTCGTTATTAATTCCATCCATTGTCAATTTGCTTTTAAAAAAAGTTATCAGCCGAATTTTTCGTCGGACTTCTTACATTCGGAAGAGAAAATATGCCAAAATGAGTTTTTGTGTGTTTAGAGCGTTAGCACTGCCAGCAATATTGAACAGCATGTTCAAAGAATCTGTTCATGTTTGGTCAAAAATACCATTTTGTTATTAATTTTATTGATGTTAAAACTTTTGGCTAAGAAAAATATGAATATGCTGAAAAAATTTAGATCGAAACTTTTTGGAATAAAAAGACGTGGTACCTGTGTTGACATATTTCAGTATAATGTCATACCTTCTAAAGAAAAATAATGCTTTTCTATATTGCATATGTTGTCAAAACACTTAACAGATTGTATTAATTTTTAATCTTCAAGTTGAGTAAAATATAATAGTTTAAAATCTAAAATTTATTTTGAATTTCTGTCAATTTCAAATCTAGATAAATTGTTTTTTTACCATCAGTGTGTCGGATATCAAGCGAGAATTCAGAAATAAATTCATGGTGGATCCGTTGGCGAAGAAAACATTTTACAGATTTTTGCTTGAAAAAATAATTTAGAGGACTTTGATCAGTAAAGATAGAAAAAATCGTACCTTTAATGCATATGCGTAGAGCATTTCATAGATGTATATAAAACTAAATGTTCCCTGTCACATGTTGACCAATTACGTTGACTCTTAGAAAGTTTGCAAATAAAAATTCTATAGATTTCCATGCGTCATTACTAAATTGCATGAGAATATTGCTACTGAAAAGTCTGAAGCATCACACCAGAGATTAAAGCGGACACACTGAATGAGATGTTTTAAGAATGTTGCATCCTCAAGTGCATTTTTAGCAGCAGTAAATGCAGATTCGACTTCATCAGTCTGTTTAAAGGGAGTTTTAGGTTCTGTAGAAGAACGTGATGATTCTTTATTATTATTACGACCCTCTAAAAGTTGTATTAGAGGTGCTAAGATGTGTGTAGCATTTAGCAAATATTCACGATAAAATTGCACATTTGAAGGAAACGACGTAATTGAGTAATCGTTGTAGGACTTTGAAAATTGTTTACACCCTCAACTATATCAGGGAAAGGTGAAAGTCCACTGGTAGAAATTTTAAAACAAAGAAATTCTATACTAGGCACCCCAAAAGTATATTTAGATGGATAAGTAAGACCATGGTAATTTAATAGTTTGAAAGAGATTTGAGATTTCTAAATGCTCTTGTTTATTTTTAATAAGCAATTAAAAAGTTATCTAGGAATGTATAAGCACTATCTAAACCGCGAAAATCTTTATCAATAAATCTTGAAGCGTTGCGCAAACGAAATTATATCTGAGTGTTTTCGACCAAAAGGAGTAAAAAATACACTTTGATGTTTATTTTGGGAGCAATGGGAATTTTATGAAAATATTTAATTAAATAAATATAAGAAAAAAAGTCTGGTTCAATGAATATCACTAGAGAAATAAATAATATAACATGAATATGATATTGTATTTTTTGTCTAAGCATTTAAAGTACAATAATAACCAACAGGTCATCAAATATCATGACAATTTGGAAGCATGTGCAAGAGAGAAATATAGATACTAGTGGATGGGTGCATTTGGCCTAAATCAAACACATGCAGAAATTTACTTTTTGCAATTTTGAGTTGGTCGGGAATTAACCGATGTGATTTATCAAAATCTGGAAGACCAAAAGTTTCAATATGATGCACAACATTATACTTAACAACTTACTTACACAAGGCGGTTTCACAATATCAGAAAAAACATATAAATGCTTATAAAATTCCTTTTTATATAACAACTACAGTTTTAACTGAAAATGTATCAGTTGCATGTGAATTTACCTTAGTAGATATATGAAATAATTTATAATTTCTGAAGTCTGGCTATAATTAAAACAATGATCAATATCAACATAAATAATGACAGAGGAAATGTTGCAAACAAAACAATATTTATGTTATAGCAAGAAGGCATATCTATATTTTAATGTATAGAGTTATTTACATATATTTACAAAACGTGGTGAAAGAACCCGCTTCAAGTCAAACAAAATTATCAGAACCTAAATTTCCATCATTAGTATTCAATAAATCAAATCTCTTTGTTGTTACATTCTATTTCACTACGTCATAATTATAATTCTAAATAATTCCCCAAATTATTTTAAGTCCTTTAATGCATCTATTGCTGTGAAAATTACTTTGATTTGTGATTTACCTTTGAGAAATGGCAGACTTGATTGTGATAATGCGTGGCTTTACTTCGCTAACATGCGTATCCCATTCCAAAAGCAATAGAGTCTATATTTAGCATACGTTCCAATCTCCCCTATTTTTAAATAAAAAAAATACTGTAATCAAGAAATTTTATTTAATTAACGAAATCAGGCAGATTTCATATGATTACAATTGAAAAGTTAGGCACATTTAATTAAATATTTGTTTTGGATCTAAGTATATATTTTTTATTTAATAAAAGAGGGAGCTTGGCAAGTATGGTTTAGTGTGTAAACTGCTGGGGATAATTTTTTACATGAAATCCTGTAATAAATTACATTTTATCGTTCCAATAAAAGCAATGCGCCATAAAGAGTCTATAAATATTGTATATATATTTATTATTTTTTTTGCCAGTTGTTAGACAATATCAGTGACATACTGTATAGATTAAAATAGAAAATTCGGTTATTACCTGAAATGGTATGGTATTTAGGTATCTATGGTTGTGTGGTTTCTCTATATACTGCGATAGAAGTTAGATTCGAGCGATTTTGACGCATTTCGTTTGTAGTGTTAAATTAGTCTGAATTTCAAAACCGTCGAGTTCTTCACATGTCATCTGCAAGCTGGGGTTGCCTATCAGCTGTTTTGAACAAGACTCTACGGATGAGAGTTCCACCAGCTTGGTAAGAAGTTCAGTTTCGTGATTATGAATAAAACGCTGTTGGAAACCCCAAGGTTCCCTTTTATAGTCCTAATAAAGTGTTTATAGTGTTGATCTGTTAGTGTATTACAGTGATCCATGTGATATTTACAGTAAGTTAAGTAGTATTCTAAGGCTCCTGCAGAACTATCAGCCAGGTCATTTTGATTCTAGCTATGAGTTTGGATTCAATAAGTATTTTGGAAAAGCATTCCTTTTCTAAGTTTTTACTGAATTGAGCTATTTATTGATCATCTATAATTGAATCTACCTGCTCTACTGCCTAAACCGTGATTAATTATTTAAATAATTGTTGTTTGCTGTTTCTGTGTCATGACTTCTTTTCAAGTGCACTGACACCCCTCTCCTCTCCTCAAAATTATACCAAGGTCATTTAACATTAACAATTATCGTTAACTTTTGAAACATAAACAAGATGGTGCGGTTGAAACATAAACAAAAAGTTGCTTTATTTTTGTTTGACTTTGAAATTTACGTTTCGTTATTAATTCCATCCATTGTCAATTTGCTTTTAAAAAAAGTTATCAGCCGAATTTTTCGTCGGACTTCTTACATTCGGAAGAGAAAATATGCCAAAATGAGTTTTTGTGTGTTTAGAGCGTTAGCACTGCCAGCAATATTGAACAGCATGTTCAAAGAATCTGTTCATGTTTGGTCAAAAATACCATTTTGTTATTAATTTTATTGATGTTAAAACTTTTGGCTAAGAAAAATATGAATATGCTGAAAAAATTTAGATCGAAACTTTTTGGAATAAAAAGACGTGGTACCTGTGTTGACATATTTCAGTATAATGTCATACCTTCTAAAGAAAAATAATGCTTTTCTATATTGCATATGTTGTCAAAACACTTAACAGATTGTATTAATTTTTAATCTTCAAGTTGAGTAAAATATAATAGTTTAAAATCTAAAATTTATTTTGAATTTCTGTCAATTTCAAATCTAGATAAATTGTTTTTTTACCATCAGTGTGTCGGATATCAAGCGAGAATTCAGAAATAAATTCATGGTGGATCCGTTGGCGAAGAAAACATTTTACAGATTTTTGCTTGAAAAAATAATTTAGAGGACTTTGATCAGTAAAGATAGAAAAAATCGTACCTTTAATGCATATGCGTAGAGCATTTCATAGATGTATATAAAACTAAATGTTCCCTGTCACATGTTGACCAATTACGTTGACTCTTAGAAAGTTTGCAAATAAAAATTCTATAGATTTCCATGCGTCATTACTAAATTGCATGAGAATATTGCTACTGAAAAGTCTGAAGCATCACACCAGAGATTAAAGCGGACACACTGAATGAGATGTTTTAAGAATGTTGCATCCTCAAGTGCATTTTTAGCAGCAGTAAATGCAGATTCGACTTCATCAGTCTGTTTAAAGGGAGTTTTAGGTTCTGTAGAAGAACGTGATGATTCTTTATTATTATTACGACCCTCTAAAAGTTGTATTAGAGGTGCTAAGATGTGTGTAGCATTTAGCAAATATTCACGATAAAATTGCACATTTGAAGGAAACGACGTAATTGAGTAATCGTTGTAGGACTTTGAAAATTGTTTACACCCTCAACTATATCAGGGAAAGGTGAAAGTCCACTGGTAGAAATTTTAAAACAAAGAAATTCTATACTAGGCACCCCAAAAGTATATTTAGATGGATAAGTATGACCATGATAATTTAATAGTTTGAAAGGGATTTAAGATTTTTAAAATGCTCTTGTTTATTTTTAATAAGCAATTAAAAAGTTATCTAGGAATGTATAAACACTATCTAAACCGCGAAAATCATTATCAATAAATCAAGAAGCGTTGCGCAAACGAAATTATATCTGAGTGTTTTCGAAGAGACCAAAAGGAGTAAAAAATACACTTTGATGTTTGTTTTGGGAGCAATGGGAATTTTATGAAAATATTTAATTAAATAAATATAAGAAAAAAAGTCTGGTTCAATGAATATCACTAGAGAAATAAATAATATAACATGAATATGATATTGTATTTTTTGTCTAAGCATTTAAAGTACAATAATAACCAACAGGTCATCAAATATCATGACAATTTGGAAGCATGTGCAAGAGAGAAGTATAGATACTAGTGGATGGGTGCATTTGGCCTAAATCAAACACATGCAGAAATTTACTTTTTGCAATTTTGAGTTGGTCGGGAATTAACCGATGTGATTTATCAAAATCTGGAAGACCAAAAGTTTCAATATGATGCACAACATTATACTTAACAACTTACTTACACAAGGCGGTTTCACAATATCAGAAAAAACATATAAATGCTTATAAAATTCCTTTTTATATAACAACTACAGTTTTAACTGAAAATGTATCAGTTGCATGTGAATTTACCTTAGTAGATATATGAAATAATTTATAATTTCTGAATTCTGGCTATAATTAAAACAATGATCAAAATCAACATAAATAATGACAGAGGAAATGTTGCAAACAAAACAATATTTATGTTATAGCAAGAAGGCATATCTATATTTTAATGTATAGAGTTATTTACATATATTTACAAAACGTGGTGAAAGAACCCGCTTCAAGTCAAACAAAATTATCAGAACCTAAATTTCCATCATTAGTATTCAATAAATCAAATCTCTTTGTTGTTACATTCTATTTCACTACGTCATAATTATAATTCTAAATAATTCCCCAAATTATTTTAAGTCCTTTAATGCATCTATTGCTGTGAAAATTACTTTGATTTGTGATTTACCTTTGAGAAATGGCAGACTTGATTGTGATAATGCGTGGCTTTACTTCGCTAACATGCGTATCCCATTCCAAAAGCAATAGAGCCTATATTTAGCATACGTTCCAATCTCCCCTATTTTTAAATAAAAAAAATACTGTAAACAAGAAATTTTATTTAATTAACGAAATCAGGCAGATTTCATATGATTACAATTGAAAAGTTAGGCACATTTAATTAAATATTTGTTTTGGATCTAAGTATATATTTTTTATTTAATAAAAGAGGGAGCTTGGCAAGTATGGTTTAGTGTGTAAACTGCTGGGGATAATTTTTTACATGAAATCCTGTAATAAATTACATTTTATCGTTCCAATAAAAGCAATGCGCCATAAAGAGTCTATAAATATTGTATATATATTTATTATTTTTTTTGCCAGTTGTTAGACAATATCAGTGACATACTGTATAGATTAAAATAGAAAATTCGGTTATTACCTGAAATGGTATGGTATTTAGGTATCTATGGTTGTGTGGTTTCTCTATATACTGCGATAGAAGTTAGATTCGAGCGATTTTGACGCATTTCGTTTGTAGTGTTAAATTAGTCTGAATTTCAAAACCGTCGAGTTCTTCACATGTCATCTGCAAGCTGGGGTTGCCTATCAGCTGTTTTGAACAAGACTCTACGGATGAGAGTTCCACCAGCTTGGTAAGAAGTTCAGTTTCGTGATTATGAATAAAACGCTGTTGGAAACCCCAAGGTTCCCTTTTATAGTCCTAATAAAGTGTTTATAGTGTTGATCTGTTAGTGTATTACAGTGATCCATGTGATATTTACAGTAAGTTAAGTAGTATTCTAAGGCTCCTGCAGAACTATCAGCCAGGTCATTTTGATTCTAGCTATGAGTTTGGATTCAATAAGTATTTTGGAAAAGCATTCCTTTTCTAAGTTTTTACTGAATTGAGCTATTTATTGATCATCTATAATTGAATCTACCTGCTCTACTGCCTAAACCGTGATTAATTATTTAAATAATTGTTGTTTGCTGTTTCTGTGTCATGACTTCTTTTCAAGTGCACTGACACCCCTCTCCTCTCCTCAAAATTATACCAAGGTCATTTAACATTAACAATTATCGTTAACTTTTGAAACATAAACAAGATGGTGCGGTTGAAACATAAACAAAAAGTTGCTTTATTTTTGTTTGACTTTGAAATTTACGTTTCGTTATTAATTCCATCCATTGTCAATTTGCTTTTAAAAAAAGTTATCAGCCGAATTTTTCGTCGGACTTCTTACATTCGGAAGAGAAAATATGCCAAAATGAGTTTTTGTGTGTTTAGAGCGTTAGCACTGCCAGCAATATTGAACAGCATGTTCAAAGAATCTGTTCATGTTTGGTCAAAAATACCATTTTGTTATTAATTTTATTGATGTTAAAACTTTTGGCTAAGAAAAATATGAATATGCTGAAAAAATTTAGATCGAAACTTTTTGGAATAAAAAGACGTGGTACCTGTGTTGACATATTTCAGTATAATGTCATACCTTCTAAAGAAAAATAATGCTTTTCTATATTGCATATGTTGTCAAAACACTTAACAGATTGTATTAATTTTTAATCTTCAAGTTGAGTAAAATATAATAGTTTAAAATCTAAAATTTATTTTGAATTTCTGTCAATTTCAAATCTAGATAAATTGTTTTTTTACCATCAGTGTGTCGGATATCAAGCGAGAATTCAGAAATAAATTCATGGTGGATCCGTTGGCGAAGAAAACATTTTACAGATTTTTGCTTTAAAAAATAATTTAGAGGACTTTGATCAGTAAAGATAGAAAAAATCGTACCTTTAATGCATATGCGTAGAGCATTTCATAGATGTATATAAAACTAAATGTTCCCTGTCACATGTTGACCAATTACGTTGACTCTTAGAAAGTTTGCAAATAAAAATTCTATAGATTTCCATGCGTCATTACTAAATTGCATGAGAATATTGCTACTGAAAAGTCTGAAGCATCACACCAGAGATTAAAGCGGACACACTGAATGAGATGTTTTAAGAATGTTGCATCCTCAAGTGCATTTTTAGCAGCAGTAAATGCAGATTCGACTTCATCAGTCTGTTTAAAGGGAGGTTTAGGTTCTGTAGAAGAACGTGATGATTCTTTATTATTATTACGACCCTCTAAAAGTTGTATTAGAGGTGCTAAGATGTGTGTAGCATTTAGCAAATATTCACGATAAAATTGCACATTTGAAGGAAACGACGTAATTGAGTAATCGTTGTAGGACTTTGAAAATTGTTTACACCCTCAACTATATCAGGGAAAGGTGAAAGTCCACTGGTAGAAATTTTAAAACAAAGAAATTCTATACTAGGCACCCCAAAAGTATATTTAGATGGATAAGTATGACCATGATAATTTAATAGTTTGAAAGGGATTTAAGATTTTTAAAATGCTCTTGTTTATTTTTAATAAGCAATTAAAAAGTTATCTAGGAATGTATAAACACTATCTAAACCGCGAAAATCATTATCAATAAATCAAGAAGCGTTGCGCAAACGAAATTATATCTGAGTGTTTTCGAAGAGACCAAAAGGAGTAAAAAATACACTTTGATGTTTGTTTTGGGAGCAATAGGAATTTTATGAAAATATTTAATTAAATAAATATAAGAAAAAAAGTCTGGTTCAATGAATATCACTAGAGAAATAAATAATATAACATGAATACGATATTGTATTTTTTGTCTAAGCATTTAAAGTACAATAATAACCAACAGGTCATAAATCATGACAATTTGGAAGCATGTGCAAGAGAGAAGTATAGATACTAGTGGATGGGTGCATTTGGCCTAAATCAAACACATGCAGAAATTTACTTTTTGCAATTTTGAGTTGGTCGGGAATTAACCGATGTGATTTATCAAAATCTGGAAGACCAAAAGTTTCAATATGATGCACAACATTATACTTAACAACTTACTTACACAAGGCGGTTTCACAATATCAGAAAAAACATATAAATGTTTATAAAATTCCTTTTTATATAACAACTACAGTTTTAACTGAAAATGTATCAGTTGCATGTGAATTTACCTTAGTAGATATATGAAATAATTTATAATTTCTGAATTCTGGCTATAATTAAAACAATGATCAAAATCAACATAAATAATGACAGAGGAAATGTTGCAAACAAAACAATATTTATGTTATAGCAAGAAGGCATATCTATATTTTAATGTATAGAGTTATTTACATATATTTACAAAACGTGGTGAAAGAACCCGCTTCAAGTCAAACAAAATTATCAGAAACTAAATTTCTATCATTAGTGTTCAATAAATCAAATCTCTTTGTTGTTATATTCTGTTTCACTACGTCATAATTATAATTCTAAATAATTCCCCAAATTATTTTAAGTCCTTTAATGCATCTATTGCTGTGAAAATTACTTTGATTTGTGATTTACCTTCGAGAAATGGCAGACTTGATTGTGATAATGCGTGGCTTTACTTCGCTAACATGCGTATCCCATTCCAAAAACAATAGAGCCTATATTTAGCATACGTTCCAATCTCCCGTATTTTTAAATTAAAAAAAAATACTGTAATCAAGAAATTTTATTTAATTAAGGAAATCAGGCAGATTTCATATGATTACAATTGAAAAGTAAGGCACATTTAATTAAATATTTTTTTTGGATCTAAGTATATATTTTTTATATAATAAAAGAGGGAGCTTGGCAAGTATGGTTTAGTGTGTAAACTGCTGGGGATAATTTTTTACATGAAATCCTGTAATAAATTACATTTTATCGTTCCAATAAAAGCAATGCGCCATAAAGAGTCTATAAATATTGTATATATATTTATTATTTTTTTTGCCAGTTGCTAGACAATATCAGTGACATACTGTATAGATTAAAATAGAAAATTCGGTTATTACCTGAAATGGTATGGTATTTAGGTATCTATGGTTGTGTGGTTTCTCTATATACTGCGATAGAAGTTAGATTCGAGCGATTTTGACGCATTTCGTTTGTAGTGTTAAATTAGTCTGAATTTCAAAACCGTCGAGTTCTTCACATGTCATCTGCAAGCTGGGGTTGCCTACCAGCTGTTTTGAACAAGACTCTACGGATGAGAGTTCCACCAGCTTGGTAAGAAGTTCAGTTTCGTGATTATGAATAAAACGCTGTTGGAAACCCCAAGGTTCCCTTTTATAGTCCTATTAAAGTGTTTATAGTGTTGATCTGTTAGTGTATTACAGTGATCCATGTGATATTTACAGTAAGTTAAGTAGTATTCTAAGGCTCCTGCAGAACTATCAGCCAGGTCATTTTGATTCTAGCTATGAGTTTGGATTCAATAAGTATTTTGGAAAAGCATTCCTTTTCTAAGTTTTTACTGAATTGAGCTATTTATTGATCATCTATAATTGAATCTACCTGCTCTACTGCCTAAACCGTGATTAATTATTTAAATAACTGTTGTTTGCTGTTTCTGTGTCATGACTTCTTTTCAAGTGCACTGACACCCCTCTCCTCTCCTCAAAATTATACCAAGGTCATTTAACATTAACAATTATCGTTAACTTTTGAAACATAAACAAGATGGTGCGGTTGAAACATAAACAAAAAGTTGCTTTATTTTTGTTTGACTTTGAAATTTACGTTTCGTTATTAATTCCATCCACTGTCAATTTGCTTTTAAAAAAAGTTATCAGCCGAATTTTTCGTCGGACTTCTTACATTCGGAAGAGAAAATATGCCAAAATGAGTTTTTGTGTGTTTAGAGCGTTAGCACTGCCAGCAATATTGAACAGCATGTTCAAAGAATCTGTTCATGTTTGGTCAAAAATACCATTTTGTTATTAATTTTATTGATGTTAAAACTTTTGGCTAAGAAAAATATGAATATGCTGAAAAAATTTAGATCGAAACTTTTTGGAATAAAAGGACGTGGTACCTGTGTTGACATATTTCAGTATAATGTCATACCTTCTAAAGAAAAATAATGCTTTTCTATATTGCATATGTTGTCAAAACACTTAACAGATTGTATTAATTTTTAATCTTCAAGTTGAGTAAAATATAATAGTTTAAAATCTAAAATTTATTTTGAATTTCTGTCAATTTCAAATCTAGATAAATTGTTTTTTTACCATCAGTGTGTCGGATATCAAGCGAGAATTCAGAAATAAATTCATGGTGGATCCGTTGGCGAAGAAAACATTTTACAGATTTTTGCTTGAAAAAATAATTTAGAGGACTTTGATCAGTAAAGATAGAAAAAATCGTACCTTTAATGCATATGCGTAGAGCATTTCATAGATGTATATAAAACTAAATGTTCCCTGTCACATGTTGACCAATTACGTTGACTCTTAGAAAGTTTGCAAATAAAAATTCTATAGATTTCCATGCGTCATTACTAAATTGCATGAGAATATTGCTACTGAAAAGTCTGAAGCATCACACCAGAGATTAAAACGGACACACTGAATGAGATGTTTTAAGAATGTTGCATCCTCAAGTGCATTTTTAGCAGCAGTAAATGCAGATTCGACTTCATCAGTCTGTTTAAAGGGAGTTTTAGGTTCTGTAGAAGAACGTGATGATTCTTTATTATTATTACGACCCTCTAAAAGTTGTATTAGAGGTGCTAAGATGTGTGTAGCATTTAGCAAATATTCACGATAAAATTGCACATTTGAAGGAAACGACGTAATTGAGTAATCGTTGTAGGACTTTGAAAATTGTTTACACCCTCAACTATATCAGGGAAAGGTGAAAGTCCACTGGTAGAAATTTTAAAACAAAGAAATTCTATACTAGGCACCCCAAAAGTATATTTAGATGGATAAGTATGACCATGATAATTTAATAGTTTGAAAGGGATTTAAGATTTTTAAAATGCTCTTGTTTATTTTTAATAAGCAATTAAAAAGTTATCTAGGAATGTATAAACACTATCTAAACCGCGAAAATCATTATCAATAAATCAAGAAGCGTTGCGCAAACGAAATTATATCTGAGTGTTTTCGAAGAGACCAAAAGGAGTAAAAAATACACTTTGATGTTTGTTTTGGGAGCAATGGGAATTTTATGAAAATATTTAATTAAATAAATATAAGAAAAAATGTCTGGTTCAATGAATATCACTAGAGAAATAAATAATATAACATGAATACGATATTGTATTTTTTGTCTAAGCATTTAAAGTACAATAATAACCAACAGGTCATAAATCATGACAATTTGGAAGCATGTGCAAGAGAGAAGTATAGATACTAGTGGATGGGTGCATTTGGCCTAAATCAAACACATGCAGAAATTTACTTTTTGCAATTTTGAGTTGGTCGGGAATTAACCGATGTGATTTATCAAAATCTGGAAGACCAAAAGTTTCAATATGATGCACAACATTATACTTAACAACTTACTTACACAAGGCGGTTTTACAATATCAGAAAAAACATATAAATGTTTATAAAATTCCTTTTTATATAACAACTACAGTTTTAACTGAAAATGTATCAGTTGCATGTGAATTTACCTTAGTAGATATATGAAATAATTTATAATTTCTGAATTCTGGCTATAATTAAAACAATGATCAAAATCAACATAAATAATGACAGAGGAAATGTTGCAAACAAAACAATATTTATGTTATAGCAAGAAGGCATATCTATATTTTAATGTATAGAGTTATTTACATATATTTACAAAACGTGGTGAAAGAACCCGCTTCAAGTCAAACAAAATTATCAGAAACTAAATTTCTATCATTAGTGTTCAATAAATCAAATCTCTTTGTTGTTATATTCTGTTTCACTACGTCATAATTATAATTCTAAATAATTCCCCAAATTATTTTAAGTCCTTTAATGCATCTATTGCTGTGAAAATTACTTTGATTTGTGATTTACCTTCGAGAAATGGCAGACTTGATTGTGATAATGCGTGGCTTTACTTCGCTAACATGCGTATCCCATTCCAAAAACAATAGAGCCTATATTTAGCATACGTTCCAATCTCCCGTATTTTTAAATTAAAAAAAAATACTGTAATCAAGAAATTTTATTTAATTAAGGAAATCAGGCAGATTTCATATGATTACAATTGAAAAGTAAGGCACATTTAATTAAATATTTTTTTTGGATCTAAGTATATATTTTTTATATAATAAAAGAGGGAGCTTGGCAAGTATGGTTTAGTGTGTAAACTGCTGGGGATAATTTTTTACATGAAATCCTGTAATAAATTACATTTTATCGTTCCAATAAAAGCAATGCGCCATAAAGAGTCTATAAATATTGTATATATATTTATTATTTTTTTTGCCAGTTGCTAGACAATATCAGTGACATACTGTATAGATTAAAATAGAAAATTCGGTTATTACCTGAAATGGTATGGTATTTAGGTATCTATGGTTGTGTGGTTTCTCTATATACTGCGATAGAAGTTAGATTCGAGCGATTTTGACGCATTTCGTTTGTAGTGTTAAATTAGTCTGAATTTCAAAACCGTCGAGTTCTTCACATGTCATCTGCAAGCTGGGGTTGCCTACCAGCTGTTTTGAACAAGACTCTACGGATGAGAGTTCCACCAGCTTGGTAAGAAGTTCAGTTTCGTGATTATGAATAAAACGCTGTTGGAAACCCCAAGGTTCCCTTTTATAGTCCTATTAAAGTGTTTATAGTGTTGATCTGTTAGTGTATTACAGTGATCCATGTGATATTTACAGTAAGTTAAGTAGTATTCTAAGGCTCCTGCAGAACTATCAGCCAGGTCATTTTGATTCTAGCTATGAGTTTGGATTCAATAAGTATTTTGGAAAAGCATTCCTTTTCTAAGTTTTTACTGAATTGAGCTATTTATTGATCATCTATAATTGAATCTACCTGCTCTACTGCCTAAACCGTGATTAATTATTTAAATAACTGTTGTTTGCTGTTTCTGTGTCATGACTTCTTTTCAAGTGCACTGACACCCCTCTCCTCTCCTCAAAATTATACCAAGGTCATTTAACATTAACAATTATCGTTAACTTTTGAAACATAAACAAGATGGTGCGGTTGAAACATAAACAAAAAGTTGCTTTATTTTTGTTTGACTTTGAAATTTACGTTTCGTTATTAATTCCATCCACTGTCAATTTGCTTTTAAAAAAAGTTATCAGCCGAATTTTTCGTCGGACTTCTTACATTCGGAAGAGAAAATATGCCAAAATGAGTTTTTGTGTGTTTAGAGCGTTAGCACTGCCAGCAATATTGAACAGCATGTTCAAAGAATCTGTTCATGTTTGGTCAAAAATACCATTTTGTTATTAATTTTATTGATGTTAAAACTTTTGGCTAAGAAAAATATGAATATGCTGAAAAAATTTAGATCGAAACTTTTTGGAATAAAAAGACGTGGTACCTGTGTTGACATATTTCAGTATAATGTCATACCTTCTAAAGAAAAATAATGCTTTTCTATATTGCATATGTTGTCAAAACACTTAACAGATTGTATTAATTTTTAATCTTCAAGTTGAGTAAAATATAATAGTTTAAAATCTAAAATTTATTTTGAATTTCTGTCAATTTCAAATCTAGATAAATTGTTTTTTTACCATCAGTGTGTCGGATATCAAGCGAGAATTCAGAAATAAATTCATGGTGGATCCGTTGGCGAAGAAAACATTTTACAGATTTTTGCTTTAAAAAATAATTTAGAGGACTTTGATCAGTAAAGATAGAAAAAATCGTACCTTTAATGCATATGCGTAGAGCATTTCATAGATGTATATAAAACTAAATGTTCCCTGTCACATGTTGACCAATTACGTTGACTCTTAGAAAGTTTGCAAATAAAAATTCTATAGATTTCCATGCGTCATTACTAAATTGCATGAGAATATTGCTACTGAAAAGTCTGAAGCATCACACCAGAGATTAAAGCGGACACACTGAATGAGATGTTTTAAGAATGTTGCATCCTCAAGTGCATTTTTAGCAGCAGTAAATGCAGATTCGACTTCATCAGTCTGTTTAAAGGGAGTTTTAGGTTCTGTAGAAGAACGTGATGATTCTTTATTATTATTACGACCCTCTAAAAGTTGTATTAGAGGTGCTAAGATGTGTGTAGCATTTAGCAAATATTCACGATAAAATTGCACATTTGAAGGAAACGACGTAATTGAGTAATCGTTGTAGGACTTTGAAAATTGTTTACACCCTCAACTATATCAGGGAAAGGTGAAAGTCCACTGGTAGAAATTTTAAAACAAAGAAATTCTATACTAGGCACCCCAAAAGTATATTTAGATGGATAAGTATGACCATGATAATTTAATAGTTTGAAAGGGATTTAAGATTTTTAAAATGCTCTTGTTTATTTTTAATAAGCAATTAAAAAGTTATCTAGGAATGTATAAACACTATCTAAACCGCGAAAATCATTATCAATAAATCAAGAAGCGTTGCGCAAACGAAATTATATCTGAGTGTTTTCGAAGAGACCAAAAGGAGTAAAAAATACACTTTGATGTTTGTTTTGGGAGCAATAGGAATTTTATGAAAATATTTAATTAAATAAATATAAGAAAAAAAGTCTGGTTCAATGAATATCACTAGAGAAATAAATAATATAACATGAATACGATATTGTATTTTTTGTCTAAGCATTTAAAGTACAATAATAACCAACAGGTCATAAATCATGACAATTTGGAAGCATGTGCAAGAGAGAAGTATAGATACTAGTGGATGGGTGCATTTGGCCTAAATCAAACACATGCAGAAATTTACTTTTTGCAATTTTGAGTTGGTCGGGAATTAACCGATGTGATTTATCAAAATCTGGAAGACCAAAAGTTTCAATATGATGCACAACATTATACTTAACAACTTACTTACACAAGGCGGTTTCACAATATCAGAAAAAACATATAAATGTTTATAAAATTCCTTTTTATATAACAACTACAGTTTTAACTGAAAATGTATCAGTTGCATGTGAATTTACCTTAGTAGATATATGAAATAATTTATAATTTCTGAATTCTGGCTATAATTAAAACAATGATCAAAATCAACATAAATAATGACAGAGGAAATGTTGCAAACAAAACAATATTTATGTTATAGCAAGAAGGCATATCTATATTTTAATGTATAGAGTTATTTACATATATTTACAAAACGTGGTGAAAGAACCCGCTTCAAGTCAAACAAAATTATCAGAAACTAAATTTCTATCATTAGTGTTCAATAAATCAAATCTCTTTGTTGTTATATTCTGTTTCACTACGTCATAATTATAATTCTAAATAATTCCCCAAATTATTTTAAGTCCTTTAATGCATCTATTGCTGTGAAAATTACTTTGATTTGTGATTTACCTTCGAGAAATGGCAGACTTGATTGTGATAATGCGTGGCTTTACTTCGCTAACATGCGTATCCCATTCCAAAAACAATAGAGCCTATATTTAGCATACGTTCCAATCTCCCGTATTTTTAAATTAAAAAAAAATACTGTAATCAAGAAATTTTATTTAATTAAGGAAATCAGGCAGATTTCATATGATTACAATTGAAAAGTAAGGCACATTTAATTAAATATTTTTTTTGGATCTAAGTATATATTTTTTATATAATAAAAGAGGGAGCTTGGCAAGTATGGTTTAGTGTGTAAACTGCTGGGGATAATTTTTTACATGAAATCCTGTAATAAATTACATTTTATCGTTCCAATAAAAGCAATGCGCCATAAAGAGTCTATAAATATTGTATATATATTTATTATTTTTTTTTGCCAGTTGCTAGACAATATCAGTGACATACTGTATAGATTAAAATAGAAAATTCGGTTATTACCTGAAATGGTATGGTATTTAGGTATCTATGGTTGTGTGGTTTCTCTATATACTGCGATAGAAGTTAGATTCGAGCGATTTTGACGCATTTCGTTTGTAGTGTTAAATTAGTCTGAATTTCAAAACCGTCGAGTTCTTCACATGTCATCTGCAAGCTGGGGTTGCCTACCAGCTGTTTTGAACAAGACTCTACGGATGAGAGTTCCACCAGCTTGGTAAGAAGTTCAGTTTCGTGATTATGAATAAAACGCTGTTGGAAACCCCAAGGTTCCCTTTTATAGTCCTATTAAAGTGTTTATAGTGTTGATCTGTTAGTGTATTACAGTGATCCATGTGATATTTACAGTAAGTTAAGTAGTATTCTAAGGCTCCTGCAGAACTATCAGCCAGGTCATTTTGATTCTAGCTATGAGTTTGGATTCAATAAGTATTTTGGAAAAGCATTCCTTTTCTAAGTTTTTACTGAATTGAGCTATTTATTGATCATCTATAATTGAATCTACCTGCTCTACTGCCTAAACCGTGATTAATTATTTAAATAACTGTTGTTTGCTGTTTCTGTGTCATGACTTCTTTTCAAGTGCACTGACACCCCTCTCCTCTCCTCAAAATTATACCAAGGTCATTTAACATTAACAATTATCGTTAACTTTTGAAACATAAACAAGATGGTGCGGTTGAAACATAAACAAAAAGTTGCTTTATTTTTGTTTGACTTTGAAATTTACGTTTCGTTATTAATTCCATCCACTGTCAATTTGCTTTTAAAAAAAGTTATCAGCCGAATTTTTCGTCGGACTTCTTACATTCGGAAGAGAAAATATGCCAAAATGAGTTTTTGTGTGTTTAGAGCGTTAGCACTGCCAGCAATATTGAACAGCATGTTCAAAGAATCTGTTCATGTTTGGTCAAAAATACCATTTTGTTATTAATTTTATTGATGTTAAAACTTTTGGCTAAGAAAAATATGAATATGCTGAAAAAATTTAGATCGAAACTTTTTGGAATAAAAAGACGTGGTACCTGTGTTGACATATTTCAGTATAATGTCATACCTTCTAAAGAAAAATAATGCTTTTCTATATTGCATATGTTGTCAAAACACTTAACAGATTGTATTAATTTTTAATCTTCAAGTTGAGTAAAATATAATAGTTTAAAATCTAAAATTTATTTTGAATTTCTGTCAATTTCAAATCTAGATAAATTGTTTTTTTACCATCAGTGTGTCGGATATCAAGCGAGAATTCAGAAATAAATTCATGGTGGATCCGTTGGCGAAGAAAACATTTTACAGATTTTTGCTTTAAAAAATAATTTAGAGGACTTTGATCAGTAAAGATAGAAAAAATCGTACCTTTAATGCATATGCGTAGAGCATTTCATAGATGTATATAAAACTAAATGTTCCCTGTCACATGTTGACCAATTACGTTGACTCTTAGAAAGTTTGCAAATAAAAATTCTATAGATTTCCATGCGTCATTACTAAATTGCATGAGAATATTGCTACTGAAAAGTCTGAAGCATCACACCAGAGATTAAAGCGGACACACTGAATGAGATGTTTTAAGAATGTTGCATCCTCAAGTGCATTTTTAGCAGCAGTAAATGCAGATTCGACTTCATCAGTCTGTTTAAAGGGAGTTTTAGGTTCTGTAGAAGAACGTGATGATTCTTTATTATTATTACGACCCTCTAAAAGTTGTATTAGAGGTGCTAAGATGTGTGTAGCATTTAGCAAATATTCACGATAAAATTGCACATTTGAAGGAAACGACGTAATTGAGTAATCGTTGTAGGACTTTGAAAATTGTTTACACCCTCAACTATATCAGGGAAAGGTGAAAGTCCACTGGTAGAAATTTTAAAACAAAGAAATTCTATACTAGGCACCCCAAAAGTATATTTAGATGGATAAGTATGACCATGATAATTTAATAGTTTGAAAGGGATTTAAGATTTTTAAAATGCTCTTGTTTATTTTTAATAAGCAATTAAAAAGTTATCTAGGAATGTATAAACACTATCTAAACCGCAAAAATCATTATCAATAAATCAAGAAGCGTTGCGCAAACGAAATTATATCTGAGTGTTTTCGAAGAGACCAAAAGGAGTAAAAAATACACTTTGATGTTTGTTTTGGGAGCAATAGGAATTTTATGAAAATATTTAATTAAATAAATATAAGAAAAAAAGTCTGGTTCAATGAATATCACTAGAGAAATAAATAATATAACATGAATACGATATTGTATTTTTTGTCTAAGCATTTAAAGTACAATAATAACCAACAGGTCATAAATCATGACAATTTGGAAGCATGTGCAAGAGAGAAGTATAGATACTAGTGGATGGGTGCATTTGGCCTAAATCAAACACATGCAGAAATTTACTTTTTGCAATTTTGAGTTGGTCGGGAATTAACCGATGTGATTTATCAAAATCTGGAAGACCAAAAGTTTCAATATGATGCACAACATTATACTTAACAACTTACTTACACAAGGCGGTTTCACAATATCAGAAAAAACATATAAATGTTTATAAAATTCCTTTTTATATAACAACTACAGTTTTAACTGAAAATGTATCAGTTGCATGTGAATTTACCTTAGTAGATATATGAAATAATTTATAATTTCTGAATTCTGGCTATAATTAAAACAATGATCAAAATCAACATAAATAATGACAGAGGAAATGTTGCAAACAAAACAATATTTATGTTATAGCAAGAAGGCATATCTATATTTTAATGTATAGAGTTATTTACATATATTTACAAAACGTGGTGAAAGAACCCGCTTCAAGTCAAACAAAATTATCAGAAACTAAATTTCTATCATTAGTGTTCAATAAATCAAATCTCTTTGTTGTTATATTCTGTTTCACTACGTCATAATTATAATTCTAAATAATTCCCCAAATTATTTTAAGTCCTTTAATGCATCTATTGCTGTGAAAATTACTTTGATTTGTGATTTACCTTCGAGAAATGGCAGACTTGATTGTGATAATGCGTGGCTTTACTTCGCTAACATGCGTATCCCATTCCAAAAACAATAGAGCCTATATTTAGCATACGTTCCAATCTCCCGTATTTTTAAATTAAAAAAAAATACTGTAATCAAGAAATTTTATTTAATTAAGGAAATCAGGCAGATTTCATATGATTACAATTGAAAAGTAAGGCACATTTAATTAAATATTTTTTTTGGATCTAAGTATATATTTTTTATATAATAAAAGAGGGAGCTTGGCAAGTATGGTTTAGTGTGTAAACTGCTGGGGATAATTTTTTACATGAAATCCTGTAATAAATTACATTTTATCGTTCCAATAAAAGCAATGCGCCATAAAGAGTCTATAAATATTGTATATATATTTATTATTTTTTTTGCCAGTTGCTAGACAATATCAGTGACATACTGTATAGATTAAAATAGAAAATTCGGTTATTACCTGAAATGGTATGGTATTTAGGTATCTATGGTTGTGTGGTTTCTCTATATACTGCGATAGAAGTTAGATTCGAGCGATTTTGACGCATTTCGTTTGTAGTGTTAAATTAGTCTGAATTTCAAAACCGTCGAGTTCTTCACATGTCATCTGCAAGCTGGGGTTGCCTACCAGCTGTTTTGAACAAGACTCTACGGATGAGAGTTCCACCAGCTTGGTAAGAAGTTCAGTTTCGTGATTATGAATAAAACGCTGTTGGAAACCCCAAGGTTCCCTTTTATAGTCCTATTAAAGTGTTTATAGTGTTGATCTGTTAGTGTATTACAGTGATCCATGTGATATTTACAGTAAGTTAAGTAGTATTCTAAGGCTCCTGCAGAACTATCAGCCAGGTCATTTTGATTCTAGCTATGAGTTTGGATTCAATAAGTATTTTGGAAAAGCATTCCTTTTCTAAGTTTTTACTGAATTGAGCTATTTATTGATCATCTATAATTGAATCTACCTGCTCTACTGCCTAAACCGTGATTAATTATTTAAATAACTGTTGTTTGCTGTTTCTGTGTCATGACTTCTTTTCAAGTGCACTGACACCCCTCTCCTCTCCTCAAAATTATACCAAGGTCATTTAACATTAACAATTATCGTTAACTTTTGAAACATAAACAAGATGGTGCGGTTGAAACATAAACAAAAAGTTGCTTTATTTTTGTTTGACTTTGAAATTTACGTTTCGTTATTAATTCCATCCACTGTCAATTTGCTTTTAAAAAAAGTTATCAGCCGAATTTTTCGTCGGACTTCTTACATTCGGAAGAGAAAATATGCCAAAATGAGTTTTTGTGTGTTTAGAGCGTTAGCACTGCCAGCAATATTGAACAGCATGTTCAAAGAATCTGTTCATGTTTGGTCAAAAATACCATTTTGTTATTAATTTTATTGATGTTAAAACTTTTGGCTAAGAAAAATATGAATATGCTGAAAAAATTTAGATCGAAACTTTTTGGAATAAAAAGACGTGGTACCTGTGTTGACATATTTCAGTATAATGTCATACCTTCTAAAGAAAAATAATGCTTTTCTATATTGCATATGTTGTCAAAACACTTAACAGATTGTATTAATTTTTAATCTTCAAGTTGAGTAAAATATAATAGTTTAAAATCTAAAATTTATTTTGAATTTCTGTCAATTTCAAATCTAGATAAATTGTTTTTTTACCATCAGTGTGTCGGATATCAAGCGAGAATTCAGAAATAAATTCATGGTGGATCCGTTGGCGAAGAAAACATTTTACAGATTTTTGCTTTAAAAAATAATTTAGAGGACTTTGATCAGTAAAGATAGAAAAAATCGTACCTTTAATGCATATGCGTAGAGCATTTCATAGATGTATATAAAACTAAATGTTCCCTGTCACATGTTGACCAATTACGTTGACTCTTAGAAAGTTTGCAAATAAAAATTCTATAGATTTCCATGCGTCATTACTAAATTGCATGAGAATATTGCTACTGAAAAGTCTGAAGCATCACACCAGAGATTAAAGCGGACACACTGAATGAGATGTTTTAAGAATGTTGCATCCTCAAGTGCATTTTTAGCAGCAGTAAATGCAGATTCGACTTCATCAGTCTGTTTAAAGGGAGTTTTAGGTTCTGTAGAAGAACGTGATGATTCTTTATTATTATTACGACCCTCTAAAAGTTGTATTAGAGGTGCTAAGATGTGTGTAGCATTTAGCAAATATTCACGATAAAATTGCACATTTGAAGGAAACGACGTAATTGAGTAATCGTTGTAGGACTTTGAAAATTGTTTACACCCTCAACTATATCAGGGAAAGGTGAAAGTCCACTGGTAGAAATTTTAAAACAAAGAAATTCTATACTAGGCACCCCAAAAGTATATTTAGATGGATAAGTATGACCATGATAATTTAATAGTTTGAAAGGGATTTAAGATTTTTAAAATGCTCTTGTTTATTTTTAATAAGCAATTAAAAAGTTATCTAGGAATGTATAAACACTATCTAAACCGCAAAAATCATTATCAATAAATCAAGAAGCGTTGCGCAAACGAAATTATATCTGAGTGTTTTCGAAGAGACCAAAAGGAGTAAAAAATACACTTTGATGTTTGTTTTGGGAGCAATGGGAATTTTATGAAAATATTTAATTAAATAAATATAAGAAAAAATGTCTGGTTCAATGAATATCACTAGAGAAATAAATAATATAACATGAATACGATATTGTATTTTTTGTCTAAGCATTTAAAGTACAATAATAACCAACAGGTCATAAATCATGACAATTTGGAAGCATGTGCAAGAGAGAAGTATAGATACTAGTGGATGGGTGCATTTGGCCTAAATCAAACACATGCAGAAATTTACTTTTTGCAATTTTGAGTTGGTCGGGAATTAACCGATGTGATTTATCAAAATCTGGAAGACCAAAAGTTTCAATATGATGCACAACATTATACTTAACAACTTACTTACACAAGGCGGTTTCACAATATCAGAAAAAACATATAAATGTTTATAAAATTCCTTTTTATATAACAACTACAGTTTTAACTGAAAATGTATCAGTTGCATGTGAATTTACCTTAGTAGATATATGAAATAATTTATAATTTCTGAATTCTGGCTATAATTAAAACAATGATCAAAATCAACATAAATAATGACAGAGGAAATGTTGCAAACAAAACAATATTTATGTTATAGCAAGAAGGCATATCTATATTTTAATGTATAGAGTTATTTACATATATTTACAAAACGTGGTGAAAGAACCCGCTTCAAGTCAAACAAAATTATCAGAAACTAAATTTCTATCATTAGTGTTCAATAAATCAAATCTCTTTGTTGTTATATTCTGTTTCACTACGTCATAATTATAATTCTAAATAATTCCCCAAATTATTTTAAGTCCTTTAATGCATCTATTGCTGTGAAAATTACTTTGATTTGTGATTTACCTTCGAGAAATGGCAGACTTGATTGTGATAATGCGTGGCTTTACTTCGCTAACATGCGTATCCCATTCCAAAAACAATAGAGCCTATATTTAGCATACGTTCCAATCTCCCGTATTTTTAAATTAAAAAAAAATACTGTAATCAAGAAATTTTATTTAATTAAGGAAATCAGGCAGATTTCATATGATTACAATTGAAAAGTAAGGCACATTTAATTAAATATTTTTTTTGGATCTAAGTATATATTTTTTATTTAATAAAAGAGGGAGCTTGGCAAGTATGGTTTAGTGTGTAAACTGCTGGGGATAATTTTTTACATGAAATCCTGTAATGAATTACATTTTATCGTTCCAATAAAAGCAATGCGCCATAAAGAGTCTATAAATATTGTATATATATTTATTATTTTTTTTGCCAGTTGCTAGACAATATCAGTGACATACTGTATAGATTAAAATAGAAATTTCGGTTATTACCTGAAATGGTATGGTATTTAGGTATCTATGGTTGTGTGGTTTCTCTATATACTGCGATAGAAGTTAGATTCGAGCGATTTTGACGCATTTCGTTTGTAGTGTTAAATTAGTCGGAATTTCAAAACCGTCGAGTTCTTCACATGTCATCTGCAAGCTGGGGTTGCCTATCAGCTGTTTTGAACAAGACTCTACGGATGAGAGTTCCACCAGCTTGGTAAGAAGTTCAGTTTCGTGATTATGAATAAAACGCTGTTGGAAACCCCAAGGTTCCCTTTTATAGTCCTATTAAAGTGTTTATAATGTTGATCTGTTAGTGTATTACAGTGATCCATGTGATATTTACAGTAAGTTAAGTAGTATTCTAAGGCTCCTGCAGAACTATCAGCCAGGTCATTTTGATTCTAGCTATGAGTTTGAATTCAATAAGTATTTTGGAAAAGCATTCCTTTTCTAAGTTTTTACTGAATTGAGCTATTTATTGATCATCTATAATTGAATCTACCTGCTCTACTGCCTAAACCGTGATTAATTATTTAAATAATTGTTGTTTGCTGTTTCTGTGTCATGACTTCTTTTCAATTGCACTGACACCCCTCTCCTCTCCTCAAAATTATACCAAGGTCATTTAACATTAACAATTATCGTTAACTTTTGAAACATAAACAAGATGGTGCGGTTGAAACATAAACAAAAAGTTGCTTTATTTTTGTTTGACTTTGAAATTTACGTTTCGTTATTAATTCCATCCATTGTCAATTTGCTTTTAAAAAAAAGTTATCAGCCGAATTTTTCGTCGGACTTCTTACATTCGGAAGAGAAAATATGCCAAAATGAGTTTTTGTGTGTTTAGAGCGTTAGCACTGCCAGCAATATTGAGCAGCATGTTCAAAGAATCTGTTCATGTTTGGTCAAAAATACCATTTTGTTATTAATTTTATTGATATTAAAACTTTTGGCTAAGAAAAATATGAATATGCTGAAAAAATTTAGATCGAAACTTTTTGGAATAAAAAGACGTGGTACCTGTGTTGACATATTTCAGTATAATGTCATACATTCTAAAGAAAAATAATGCTTTTCTATATTGCATATGTTGTCAAAACACTTAACAGATTGTATTAATTTTTAATCTTCAAGTTGAGTAAAATATAATAGTTTAAAATCTAAAATTTATTTTGAATTTCTGTCAATTTCAAATCTAGATAAATTGTTTTTTTACCATCAGTGTGTCGGATATCAAGCGAGAATTCAGAAATAAATTCATGGTGGATCCGTTGGCGAAGAAATCATTTTACAGATTTTTGCTTGAAAAAATAATTTAGAGGACTTTGATCAGTAAAGATAGATAAAATCGTACCTTTAATGCATATGCGTAGAGCATTTCATAGATGTATATAAAACTAAATGTTCCCTGTCACATGTTGACCAATTACGTTGACTCTTAGAAAGTTTGCAAATAAAAATTCTATAGATTTCCATGCGTCATTACTAAATTGCATGAGAATATTGCTACTGAAAAGTCTGAAGCATCACACCAGAGATTAAAGCGGACACACTGAATGAGATGTTTTAAGAATGTTGCATCCTCAAGTGCATTTTTAGCAGCAGTAAATGCAGATTCGACTTCATCAGTCTGTTTAAAGGGAGTTTTAGGTTCTGTAGAAGAACGTGATGATTCTTTATTATTATTACGACCCTCTAAAAGTTGTATTAGAGGTGCTAAGATGTGTGTAGCATTTAGCAAATATTCACGATAAAATTGCACATTTGAAGGAAACGACGTAATTGAGTAATCGTTGTAGGACTTTGAAAATTGTTTACACCCTCAACTATATCAGGGAAAGGTGAAAGTCCACTGGTAGAAATTTTAAAACAAAGAAATTCTATACTAGGCACCCCAAAAGTATATTTAGATGGATAAGTATGACCATGATAATTTAATAGTTTGAAAGGGATTTAAGATTTTTAAAATGCTCTTGTTTATTTTTAATAAGCAATTAAAAAGTTATCTAGGAATGTATAAACACTATCTAAACCGCGAAAATCATTATCAATAAATCAAGAAGCGTTGCGCAAACGAAATTATATCTGAGTGTTTTCGAAGAGACCAAAAGGAGTAAAAAATACACTTTGATGTTTGTTTTGGGAGCAATGGGAATTTTATGAAAATATTTAATTAAATAAATATAAGAAAAAAAGTCTGGTTCAATGAATATCACTAGAGAAATAAATAATATAACATGAATACGATTTGTATTTTTTGTCTAAGCATTTAAAGTACAATAATAACCAACAGGTCATAAATCATGACAATTTGGAAGCATGTGCAAGAGAGAAGTATAGATACTAGTGGATGGGTGCATTTGGCCTAAATCAAACACATGCAGAAATTTACTTTTTGCAATTTTGAGTTGGTCGGGAATTAACCGATGTGATTTATCAAAATCTGGAAGACCAAAAGTTTCAATATGATGCACAACATTATACTTAACAACTTACTTACACAAGGCGGTTTCACAATATCAGAAAAAACATATAAATGTTTATAAAATTCCTTTTTATATAACAACTACAGTTTTAACTGAAAATGTATCAGTTGCATGTGAATTTACCTTAGTAGATATATGAAATAATTTATAATTTCTGAATTCTGGCTATAATTAAAACAATGATCAAAATCAACATAAATAATGACAGAGGAAATGTTGCAAACAAAACAATATTTATGTTATAGCAAGAAGGCATATCTATATTTTAATGTATAGAGTTATTTACATATATTTACAAAACGTGGTGAAAGAACCCGCTTCAAGTCAAAAAAAATTATCAGAAACTAAATTTCTATCATTAGTATTCAATAAATCAAATCTCTTTGTTGTTATATTCTGTTTCACTACGTCATAATTATAATTCTAAATAATTCCCCAAATTATTTTAAGTCCTTTAATGCATCTATTGCTGTGAAAATTACTTTGATTTGTGATTTACCTTCGAGAAATGGCAGACTTGATTGTGATAATGCGTGGCTTTACTTCGCTAACATGCGTATCCCATTCCAAAAACAATAGAGCCTATATTTAGCATACGTTCCAATCTCCCGTATTTTTAAATTAAAAAAAAATACTGTAATCAAGAAATTTTATTTAATTAAGGAAATCAGGCAGATTTCATATGATTACAATTGAAAAGTAAGGCACATTTAATTAAATATTTTTTTTGGATCTAAGTATATATTTTTTATTTAATAAAAGAGGGAGCTTGGCAAGTATGGTTTAGTGTGTAAACTGCTGGGGATAATTTTTTACATGAAATCCTGTAATAAATTACATTTTATCGTTCCAATAAAAGCAATGCGCCATAAAGAGTCTATAAATATTGTATATATATTTATTATTTTTTTTGCCAGTTGTTAGACAATATCAGTGACATACTGTATAGATTAAAATAGAAAATTCGGTTATTACCTGAAATGGTATGGTATTTAGGTATCTATGGTTGTGTGGTTTCTCTATATACTGCGATAGAAGTTAGATTCGAGCGATTTTGACGCATTTCGTTTGTAGTGTTAAATTAGTCTGAATTTCAAAACCGTCGAGTTCTTCACATGTCATCTGCAAGCTGGGGTTGCCTATCAGCTGTTTTGAACAAGACTCTACGGATGAGAGTTCCACCAGCTTGGTAAGAAGTTCAGTTTCGTGATTATGAATAAAACGCTGTTGGAAACCCCAAGGTTCCCTTTTATAGTCCTAATAAAGTGTTTATAGTGTTGATCTGTTAGTGTATTACAGTGATCCATGTGATATTTACAGTAAGTTAAGTAGTATTCTAAGGCTCCTGCAGAACTATCAGCCAGGTCATTTTGATTCTAGCTATGAGTTTGGATTCAATAAGTATTTTGGAAAAGCATTCCTTTTCTAAGTTTTTACTGAATTGAGCTATTTATTGATCATCTATAATTGAATCTACCTGCTCTACTGCCTAAACCGTGATTAATTATTTAAATAATTGTTGTTTGCTGTTTCTGTGTCATGACTTCTTTTCAAGTGCACTGACACCCCTCTCCTCTCCTCAAAATTATACCAAGGTCATTTAACATTAACAATTATCGTTAACTTTTGAAACATAAACAAGATGGTGCGGTTGAAACATAAACAAAAAGTTGCTTTATTTTTGTTTGACTTTGAAATTTACGTTTCGTTATTAATTCCATCCATTGTCAATTTGCTTTTAAAAAAAGTTATCAGCCGAATTTTTCGTCGGACTTCTTACATTCGGAAGAGAAAATATGCCAAAATGAGTTTTTGTGTGTTTAGAGCGTTAGCACTGCCAGCAATATTGAACAGCATGTTCAAAGAATCTGTTCATGTTTGGTCAAAAATACCATTTTGTTATTAATTTTATTGATGTTAAAACTTTTGGCTAAGAAAAATATGAATATGCTGAAAAAATTTAGATCGAAACTTTTTGGAATAAAAAGACGTGGTACCTGTGTTGACATATTTCAGTATAATGTCATACCTTCTAAAGAAAAATAATGCTTTTCTATATTGCATATGTTGTCAAAACACTTAACAGATTGTATTAATTTTTAATCTTCAAGTTGAGTAAAATATAATAGTTTAAAATCTAAAATTTATTTTGAATTTCTGTCAATTTCAAATCTAGATAAATTGTTTTTTTACCATCAGTGTGTCGGATATCAAGCGAGAATTCAGAAATAAATTCATGGTGGATCCGTTGGCGAAGAAAACATTTTACAGATTTTTGCTTGAAAAAATAATTTAGAGGACTTTGATCAGTAAAGATAGAAAAAATCGTACCTTTAATGCATATGCGTAGAGCATTTCATAGATGTATATAAAACTAAATGTTCCCTGTCACATGTTGACCAATTACGTTGACTCTTAGAAAGTTTGCAAATAAAAATTCTATAGATTTCCATGCGTCATTACTAAATTGCATGAGAATATTGCTACTGAAAAGTCTGAAGCATCACACCAGAGATTAAAGCGGACACACTGAATGAGATGTTTTAAGAATGTTGCATCCTCAAGTGCATTTTTAGCAGCAGTAAATGCAGATTCGACTTCATCAGTCTGTTTAAAGGGAGTTTTAGGTTCTGTAGAAGAACGTGATGATTCTTTATTATTATTACGACCCTCTAAAAGTTGTATTAGAGGTGCTAAGATGTGTGTAGCATTTAGCAAATATTCACGATAAAATTGCACATTTGAAGGAAACGACGTAATTGAGTAATCGTTGTAGGACTTTGAAAATTGTTTACACCCTCAACTATATCAGGGAAAGGTGAAAGTCCACTGGTAGAAATTTTAAAACAAAGAAATTCTATACTAGGCACCCCAAAAGTATATTTAGATGGATAAGTAAGACCATGGTAATTTAATAGTTTGAAAGAGATTTGAGATTTCTAAATGCTCTTGTTTATTTTTAATAAGCAATTAAAAAGTTATCTAGGAATGTATAAGCACTATCTAAACCGCGAAAATCTTTATCAATAAATCTTGAAGCGTTGCGCAAACGAAATTATATCTGAGTGTTTTCGACCAAAAGGAGTAAAAAATACACTTTGATGTTTATTTTGGGAGCAATGGGAATTTTATGAAAATATTTAATTAAATAAATATAAGAAAAAAAGTCTGGTTCAATGAATATCACTAGAGAAATAAATAATATAACATGAATATGATATTGTATTTTTTGTCTAAGCATTTAAAGTACAATAATAACCAACAGGTCATCAAATATCATGACAATTTGGAAGCATGTGCAAGAGAGAAATATAGATACTAGTGGATGGGTGCATTTGGCCTAAATCAAACACATGCAGAAATTTACTTTTTGCAATTTTGAGTTGGTCGGGAATTAACCGATGTGATTTATCAAAATCTGGAAGACCAAAAGTTTCAATATGATGCACAACATTATACTTAACAACTTACTTACACAAGGCGGTTTCACAATATCAGAAAAAACATATAAATGCTTATAAAATTCCTTTTTATATAACAACTACAGTTTTAACTGAAAATGTATCAGTTGCATGTGAATTTACCTTAGTAGATATATGAAATAATTTATAATTTCTGAAGTCTGGCTATAATTAAAACAATGATCAAAATCAACATAAATAATGACAGAGGAAATGTTGCAAACAAAACAATATTTATGTTATAGCAAGAAGGCATATCTATATTTTAATGTATAGAGTTATTTACATATATTTACAAAACGTGGTGAAAGAACCCGCTTCAAGTCAAACAAAATTATCAGAACCTAAATTTCCATCATTAGTATTCAATAAATCAAATCTCTTTGTTGTTACATTCTATTTCACTACGTCATAATTATAATTCTAAATAATTCCCCAAATTATTTTAAGTCCTTTAATGCATCTATTGCTGTGAAAATTACTTTGATTTGTGATTTACCTTTGAGAAATGGCAGACTTGATTGTGATAATGCGTGGCTTTACTTCGCTAACATGCGTATCCCATTCCAAAAGCAATAGAGCCTATATTTAGCATACGTTCCAATCTCCCCTATTTTTAAATAAAAAAAATACTGTAAACAAGAAATTTTATTTAATTAACGAAATCAGGCAGATTTCATATGATTACAATTGAAAAGTTAGGCACATTTAATTAAATATTTGTTTTGGATCTAAGTATATATTTTTTATTTAATAAAAGAGGGAGCTTGGCAAGTATGGTTTAGTGTGTAAACTGCTGGGGAGAATGTTTTACATGAAATCCTGTAATAAATTACATTTTATCGTTCCAATAAAAGCATTGCGCCATAAAGAGTCTATAAATGTTGTATATATATTTATTATTTTTTTTTGCCAGTTGTTAGACAATATCGGTGACATACAGTATAGATTATAATAGAAAATACTTTTTAAATGTAAGCTTTCAAATAAATAACAAAGACTTCCTATGCTTTAAAGGAAAATCAAAAGATATGAAGAAAGATATATTGTCTGTAAAAATTACACAGATTTCCATTTAAAAGATAGGAAACTTTTAAACATTAATTTTCCCGTTCGCTGAAACCAACGCGTCATAAATTGAATGTAATATATGTATTGTTTGAAGATAATATGTTTGTAGGATTTTAGATAAACACCAGTGACAAACAATACAGATTAAGTAGACTTATCTAAAATCATCTGTTAGAAAATCTTTTTAAAACGGAAGCTTATTAATAAATTACAAATGACTTCGTATGCTTTAGAAGAAAAAGAAAAATATATTAAGAAATTGGCTGAATAGATTATGCATTACTATAATTTCTTACGGAAAAAAGGAACATTTTAGCGCATTTTTTCGCAAAATAAACCAAAGATCATTTTATGTAAATTATCCATTAGACAATATAAACATATAATTTACATGTCCAGAAACTAGAATGTCTGACGGAGATAAAAGAAATACTAATGAACTTTAATCACGAACAGTTAATTATGTAACTAGTGTGGAAAGGTAAAATCGCGCTGAGATCGTGCTAAATGATACAAGCAGGTTTTCTATCAGACATCTGCTCACCGAGTCGTCTCTTCTCCAAATAGTTTTGTACAATGGACATAAACGAATATTTATGACCCCTACACACTTAAGGATGTTATAAAACTATAAAAGTGTCGATGTTGTAAATAATGATTGACCCTGCGACCTCATCCTAAGAACCATGTGATCTGGAGATCAGTAGTGTGCAAATTTGGATTATCAAATGGTGTGTTGGGTGATTGCTCATAGGAAATTGTATCTACCAATGGCAGTAATAAACCAATAAGAATACGGTGATTATTTTGGGCATCCTCTGACAAAAATAAGAGTTGTATTAAAACTGTTAAAAATATAATTTAGTATGTACGAAATTCTCCTATAATTCAGTGTAATTTGAACTTTCACTTAATTCGGTATGTAATAAGTCTTCAGACTATTTAGTATGATTTTAGACTTCTTTCAATCTAAGTATTGAGTATGTTTTGGAGAATTTCACCATTAAAAATGTAATGTGTATAGTCTGTCAATTTTCTTTGACATACAAAGATTCTTCCGCAATTTTTATCATAAAAAATACCTTTTCAATATCTCCTTTGAATACAATCTTAAATTTTCTAAAATTCAATATATTTGGATTTAAATTCCGGAAAGTTTCTAAACAGTCATTTGACAGATTTTATTTAGATTTCGAATTAAAATCATATCCAACGTGAACTGTAGTCGTCTCTTTATTTTTGTTTAAAACTGCATAATACGGCATGGAATATTCATTATTATACCAATGAATATATTGAATTTATTAATTATTAATTATTAATTATTGAATGAATTATTTTTTTACTCGCTTGATCATGTATTATTCGTTTATACGCATTCGCGATCTAATCATTCTTATGCAAACATTTCTGAAAATCATAAAACCGTTTTTAGCTTATGTGAAATTATTTTCCAGCTCAGCCGGTGAGTTTTTCCTTTATACTCGGGTCACATAAGGATCATCAACCAATTTTAGATTATTTTCAATCTCTTAATAAGACATCTGTGACGTTGTTTATTAATCCGGTGGGGAAGAAGTTTATTAAGAGGATGTAATTTCCATTTTAGGATGTAGTATAAATGCAGTTTCAGTTGTCCCAAGGCTCTTGGAAGGCAAAAAAAAAATTCAAAGGTGAATAGTAAAAGTACAGTTTCTTTATTTTTGATGAAAGTCTGCAAACACGATATTTATGTGCTGTGAGGAGAGGTATCCGCGCTACGAACAATAGCAAATGGTGCCAAAACAATCTTGCTGGTCCAAAGAGAGGAGAGAGAGTCAGTGGTTTTTACTTTACGTGTACGGTTCTTGGCGAGAGAGATAGCTAAGTCGCCTGAATTTGGCGATAATGTAACTGGACAAAAAGAACTGGAGTGATAAAGGATAACTGTGTAATTTTGGTTTTGTTTTGCCTGCTGTAGTTGGCCCAGGTTGTAACAATTCTTATGTAAAAGGATTGGGTGAAAAAAAATTGAAAAAGAAAAGTATGGATGTAACTTACATGAAAATTGTTTAGGAATGATAACGTTGTTAATTTAGATTTTTACCGACTACTTGTGGTTTAATATAGGCCAAAAGGATGAGAAAATCATTAAGACTGCATATTACAATGCATTGCATGTGTGTGAGAGAATGAAATATTTCTTTCTTTTTTATTATTTGATGCAGAGCAGATGAAATTGTCTGAATATGCATTGGCCGTTATGAAATGCCACAGATTGATAGTGAACAAAAGAAGTGCAAATGTATTACATTATCTAATTTTGGAATAAGTGTAGACGTTCACTTAACAAAGAATGTATTATCTCTACGTAACATATATTTACAGAGGGAAAAAATTAACGTGGAAAATTTGTGACTGGTGAAATAAAATTTTCGATTTTAGAATAAGGTTAATAAATACATTAAAATAGTTAGGTAACAAACAATTTAACTTAGCTTGTTAAATTTGGAGTGAGGGGGAAATGGGTTATACTTAAAACAACACATAGATGACAAAGTTTTTTTCCATAACATCTATAATAAAAAAATCACCTTTATCTCAACTTTTTGAATCCCATATTATCTGAACATGTGTTCCTAAACGTAAGTTAACCTACACTATATTTATGCAAAACTGGATTTATTACACGTTCTTAAGCCTTGAAGAATAAAATGTAATGTTGCGATATATACTGAGCGTACATTATTTACTTTCTGAAAGCCACAGTAATAATATTCTAAAACATGTATTCTCCAATTAAAATGTTCAATATGTTATATCAGCATTTTTACATATGTCAGCTACAGTTAGACAACTAATTTTCAAAACATACTTTATTTCTGTGTCTGGTATCGCGACTGGCGCCGCAGTGATTGTTTCAGTAATTGAAGTTTTGATCTAAATTAACTGCTGATTGTTATTTCGACTCGTTAATTTTAATTTTGCGACATCATATATTTTACGTTCGCATTTATTGAACTAAAAGAATAAACTGCTATTCTCCCTTTTCAAATTGCCTTTAATAAAAAAAAATTGCTAAAGATCTAGTACACAAGGAACGCTCAGAATCATTATCTAATAAAAGTCGCACTATTTTAGAAGTTTTTGCTTAATTCATCGAACTAACAATCACAGAGTATGTTAACAGCAGAATATTTAAATTCAAAACCAAAGAATTACATTACATAAAGAGAAAGTTGTTATTCAATTCATTTTTACTATTATTATTTGTCTTAGGCATTTCCTTTTCATCATTCACCTAAGTACGTAAATTATAATTATGCAATACACACATACAGTGTGTGCATTCTAATTTCAGTCTACAGTCTATTCATACGGCTAAAGTGATTTTTCGAAAAACACATAAAATATCTATTTTCTGTCTTAAGTTTATTTTAACGGTCTTCTACGGTCTTATATTCGCAACATTCATGATCCGAACTATCACAAAATACAGCAGAGTTTTTTTTTCACATTTGGCATATAATTTTCGCATATAAGAATTGCAAGTTACATCATGAAATGTACAGTCAATCGGCCACTTTCTATTAAATTATAACAAGATCTTTTAGAATCCTGTCTAAAATTATGAGCATCAGTAAATTGTCAAAGTTTTCCTTCCTAACAGCCTTCCAGATTTCAAATTTGACCCTCAATTTTGTTAAATAATTTTCATAAACCAATTGTATCTTGCGAATTATGAGCAGCAGAAATTCTTATTAAGCCATTGGTGTGGTTTGTATTAGTGCATTTTTATAACCATATCTGTTCTTAAGAATATTGAGTGCCGCGTCATATGTTTGTTCTGTAATCGCTAGTCCAGCAATCGAACTCACAGCTAAACCATTTAAATAAGGTTTCAGATAATTTAGCTTATCTATTTTCCTAAAACTAGGATTTTTATCAATAGCAGGTTCAAGATGACCATAGAATTACAACCAAGACGTAGAATCATTAAAAAAGGATGTAATATTTAGTTTTGGTGATTCAACAGTTATGTCATTTATTAAAGGTGTAGTTAAAAATACATTCGGTTATTTCTGTAGACTTCAGTTTTCAGTTTGAGTTTTTTTTCATTGTTTCCACAAACAAAGATTTTCTGAATATTCTACTGGCGTCCTTACGCCACTTCCGATATCTTTAGCGGGAAGTAAAGCTTTAATTTCTAGATATAACTCAACACATTTTCCTTTTTTCTTATTTAATATTTATACGCTAACCTTATATATTTTCGTAAACAATTCTTCGATGCCATTTAACGTTTTCACGCTGCGGTCTGTACAGAAAAATGCAGATAAACACACAAGCATTTGTTTTTAATATCATAGATTTTACAAATAATATGTAATTAGAAAAAAGTTTTTATTTGGTGCAAATATCTTAATCAATTTCTTGTCTTTAAAAGAAAAAAAATTAATAGTTCGTTTAACATTAATAAATAAAATAGTTGAAAAAAAAGTTTAAAAATACATTATGATCAAAATGTTAAAAAATAAATAAAAATAAAATGTTATATAAAACGATTTATATATGCTGTAGGAACATTAGCAAACATTTCCAGTAAATGAAGTGGGCGAATGATTTTGAATTGTTTTATTGGTAACATACTTTTTTTAAAGTAGGAGATTTTACAAAAATAAAATATTTAAATTATGTTTAAATCACCATTTATGTTCTATAGCTACCCTAGAGAGAGCTTTTGGTCTAAAAATTTAAATAAAGGAGAAAATAATTATACAAAATTAAATTTTTCCAATAACTGATATTTGACATTTTCCCATATAATCTAAATTAAAACAGTATTAGCAATAAATTTTGTAATAAAAATGTGCCAGTTTGATAGTAAACATGTACAAAAGAGACGTATAGCTACATAAATACGATTTTTAAACAGATTAAAAGTATTTTTCCTGCCGTTGTTCCATTTGTTATGATATCCCAGTATTATCTCGAAATTTGAAAATCAGTCTCAAATAGCGCATGAAATTTGTTTTCTAAATCATCATCGATCTGCATATACACTCCCATGTTACCCGTAGGATATACAGATACAATGTTCAATTTTAGATCTAATGAGCTTGAGAATGTCTGCTGCAACTATTAAGAATGCTAATTACAACATGATTTCATTTTATTGAAGAAATTTATTCGATTTTGTTTTAGTAGACAAAATATTTTTAAACAATCCACAGATGAAAAATTCAAATTTGTCAAGGGTTACCCCGTCGAAATACATGAAGGATATTAGATTTGAATTCAAATTTAATCAAGGTATTTCGTTATCAAGTGATGTTTACAAAGCAAAATTGAGTGCGAAAAATTTATTTATAAATTTCATATTCTGCTAGTATTTGCTTTTTTGTCATTGTACATGAATAGTTATTAAAAGCATTTTTTCTGAACAGAATATTCAAATTCTATAATCCATTTATGGACTACAAGTATAATAAAGCAAATGGATATCTGCTTCTCCAGAATGTCTTTGACATTTAAAATAACTAATAAAGTGTATGTTTTATAAAATATCGTTTGGGAATTTACGAACTTAGATTATATGCTGGCTAAGAGCGGTTCTAAAAACACCGACAAATGTAAAATGAAGCAAATATTTTCTTAAAACATTCCAAATTAGGAATTTTTGAAACTGTTAGGGCTAGAAACGTGAATTTTTGCACAGTAGTCACTTTTAAGACATGTATGCCCACTCAGAACAGTTTTTGTTACTTTGCATTTTAAAAGGATGAAACGGGCAGAAAATGCTTTAAAGTAATGATTGCTTTGGAACTACTGAACCGATTTCAAATCTTCTTGAAGGATAATAATGATGACGGTCTCTGCTTAAAAGTGAGCTACAATGTTTCCAAATACCGTCAAGGGAGTGCAAGAGTGAAAAAGTTCTAAAATTTCGTATTTCTTTGATTCTTTTGATAATAAAAACATGAAATTTTATATGGTGGTTACTTATGAAAAGTAAATGCTCGGTAAGTGCGTTTGTTAAAATATTCGAGCTTAAGAAGGTTGAAATATTTGGAAGACATGCTATAATCACGATTATTCGCAATCTACGGAGGCTAGAAGAAACAAAAATATTTGGCATGCAGGTTTCTAATTACCATGTGATTCCCATAAAGAAAAGTTGTTAAAAAAATAGCATTTAAAATTTGCAAAATGGAGAAAAATTTTTTAAAGTTTTAATTTCTTTGTGATTTCTCTGAAGCTGCCAGACTAGAAACTTAAAATTTGACCTAGAGATAACTTCTAAAACGAACAAGTACGAACAATGTACTTTTTTTTTAATTTAAACTTTTAAAAAATGTAAAGGATCAATTATTTGTCATGCCAGTGTTAGGTACAGCATTTCTGAGTAAAAAGAGAAAACACAAGTACCAGTGCAACTTTGATGAATTAAAATGATAGAAATAAAAAAAAATACGATTACCAACTTAGTAAAAGAGTATTGAATCCTTCCAACATACATGAATGACAGTTAAACATACTAAGCTAATGTTTTCCAATTTATTACTTAACTGTATTCTAATTTTTATGGTGATTCAAGTTATACTAATACTGTAAAAAAGGAAACAATTGTTTGTGTGTAGGAAATAAGAATTTGAGACTATTGAACCGATTTAAAAAACATCTCCCACTGTACAATAGATGATAAACAGAGTGTTACGGCGCAGACTGCATTGTATCATCTTTTTGGAAGAGGGTGGCTGTAAATCAGTTTGGAATGAACATTTTCTCTTTAATTTAGGATTTATGTTCATCTAATGGAGTAGAAAAATGAGATATCTTCAAAATTTGACTTAATTAGTAATATTTAAATTATATTTAGCAATATAACTTTCCCTAATTTAAATAGATACACAAATACTACTTGGTTTATTTCAACAACAACGCGTACAAAGCTGCAGGTTAGCTTGTGTAATATACAAACGCAAAACGTAAATTAAAAATGAAACACTGGAAAACGCAAACTTTAAAAAAATCTTTAATTAAATATTCACTCAAAGGGGTGCACATCACACTGTTATCCATGGAAGAAATTTACACATAATTGGAATTTTGCATAATTTTCATTAAGAATATTTTTATGATTAGCATACATTTAGGACATTTATTTTAACGGTAATTTTGTCTAAACAATCAAAAACTTGTTTAAATCCAGGCCTTCATTGAGCGCTGTAGGGCAATCAAATAAATAGTTCTTGATTTGATGTTTCTTTAGTTTCTTTTTCTAATTGTCACCCATATTACCATTCTCACTGTCAAAAATACTACTTCAAAACAAAAGTAGAAATCTCATACTTGATGATACTTGGTGGTGTAGTACACTGTAAAAAAAATTTCATGAAAGAAAACGGAAATTGTACTGGCAATCGAGACGCCAGTACTATTTCCGTATTTTAACGAAAAATAAATTCCGTAAATTTCAGGAAATTTTCCGTGAATTCTGAAATATCCGTTTTTAAATTTCCGTTTTATAGCAGATATCTTCCGTATTTTTTAGAATTTTTTTTATGTCGTTAAAATACAATTTATAGAACAAAAAAGAAATAAAAGTTACTTCGCGAGGTCAACCTTATAAGGGACATATACATTTCTGCTTCTTATTTTCATTCCTGAGTGAGTTTATAGAAATTAACCAACCCTTGCCACCAACGGAATCGAACCCGTAATCTCCCTTGTACTAAACGGACGACCTAGACCACCGCGCTATGACTGGTCGTGGCTCTTTTTTAAATGTTGTTACTTATTTTAATCGATGTTTATGATGCAAAAACTTGAGATTTCATCTGTAGATGGATTTTTTCAGAGGTCCAATGTTTTTAATATTTTCCTTTTATAATTTTCAATAATTTGCTGCATTATTTGGTGCCTTATAACAGATAAATTTTAATTTATTATGTATTATATGCATAAAACATTGTATTAAGAGTAATAATTTCTTCTTTTTGCAACAGTACCAACTAGTGTTGAATTCAGACATTTTTGTCCGGGAAGGATTTCTGTGGCACCGGGGAGGGGGGGGGGGCATTATAGAGTTCCAAGAGGGAATTTGCACTTTTTGACCATTAAAAGTATAAAATCTCAAATCTTCCGGAGAGGGGACAGTTCAATGTTCCGGGGGATAATGGTCCCCTCTGCCCCCCCCCCCTGAATTCAACACTGGTACCAACATTTCTTTTTTTCAAACATATACTTTTTAAAAATTATTTGCCTGATTATCTATTTATCAATTCCAATAAAAACAACAATTATCTTAATCAGACTTATTTATTACATGCTATTAAAATAATTTTTCTTAAATATCTTATTTAAAAAAACTTATGTAAATAAACAATTTTTTCATAAATTAAATTATTATGTTTCAGCTATGCTGAGAGCATTTGCGTTCGATTCTGTTAAACTGAATAGTTAAAAGAGAGAGAGAGAAATTTGAAATTAATGACCTTCGGATAGGTAAGTTTAAATATGGACTAAGTGATTTAATTTAAATGAAATTCATTTAATTTATAAAAATATGAACTAACGAAGTAAATTAAAAACGTTATAAAATTAAAAACTTGATTTTTATAAAAGTAAAGAAAAAATATTAACTAATTTTATAAATTTAAGGAAAAAATTGTAAACTTTGTAAAATTATAATTTATAAAATAATAAATTTTAGCGTAATTCAAAAATTTGTAAGCCAAATCAGTTTAGTTTAATACCAATTTGCATAGCTATAATTTGCAGAGATATTATGTTATGAAACCTTTAAATAACACAATATTGCCTCACGTTAAAAAAGAATTTTTTTTTTTAAATTAGCGAAAAAAAATATCATAATTGTGAAGTACTATGAAGAAAAAAATAAGTAGATAAAAAAAAATTCTGTAATTTATAAAAATAAAATAAATTTCTAAATATTTCATTAAAAAATACAAATATTATTTTTTTTTTCACAATAAATTGCCATGGCCTCGGTTAGAATGGGCCAGCGGCTCGAGCCGGCCAGGCCTGTATCCTAGAACAACTCTAGTAAATACAACAATCTTAATTCGCATTTCAAAGAAGGCGATTTCTGTACCCAACCTTTAAACGTCATTTGCGGAAATTGCACTGATTTGGAAGAAATACGGACATTGTACTGTTTTGAAAGAAATACGAAAAAAATCCATTAAATTTACGGAAAACTTTCTGCATATTTACGGATTTGAAATCTCTTTAACGGAACTGATGTCATTTACGGAAATTGTACTGAAATTGTGGAAAAATGAAACTTCTCCGTAAAATTTTACAGAAAATCCCTTGTATTTTCACGGATTTTTTTTAGAGTGTACTTAAATTTCGATCTACAAGAAGGAAACTTCCTCCAGCGCCTTACAGCTTGAATTATCACAATTTCTTGCATTCCATGATGATTTGCACTTAAGAGTAGTTTTCTCCAACACTACGAGTTTTGATATCTAGTACACGAGTTTTGATATACCCATGATATACACATAGTTTATTATTTGTCACTGTGTAAACAGATTCCCCTTCAAAAATTTATCTAAATTAAAATGGTGCTTAAATTGTAGTCCATAGTATACAGAATACTAATATATGAAGATACGTGATTTACAACTGAATTGAAAATAACCCATTGATTACGTATACAGAACAGTTACTATTGACAATTTGGTCCAATAAGTCAATGTATCTTCCAACGTCATTGTTATAAATATTTAATCTCAAGCAATGATATTCAATATCATTTCAATGGTTTTACATAATCGAATCATAGAATATAATTTCAATTCAAACAAGGATTTAATTTTGCCTTTGTAGAAGGAAAATTTGCATTATATTATAACCAAACAGGATATGAATCCTATAATGTCATCAAAATTTCACGCAAACAGCTGCAGACAAATAATTAGGACAAATATCTTATCCTGAAATGCTTAAAGCATATTTAATGCATTGTAAAGATTCGTTATATAATGCATTTGTACTTGCCTTAAAACAATATGCACTTTTAACAATGGTCTTCAACTGTTTCAATTTATTTTATTAAGAAACGTTTTTATTAAGAAATTTACTGCATGCATCGTATCTGAAAAATTGGTGCTACAAACATTTAAAGGAATGGAACACACTTAAACTGAAAGAAAAAAATATATATATTAAATCGAACTCAGCCGTAGAATACCGATAGTATACTCAGGAAAATCTGGACATTATTTGCACATTTTATTTTTTTAAATTAAAAATAAAGCTGAAATTATAGTCTAAGAAATTTTTATATAATTAAATTTAAAAATTTTATTTTCAAAGTTTAAATTATATCAGACATTTATAATTATGTTTAAAAGATAGTATTTCTTATTTATTTGGCATACAGGTAATATTTAAGGATTAGTTCTCCATAAAAAGCGAAAACACGTTCCTGGAGGTACTAGCAATAAAAAATTTTATTTAGCTTTCAACAACATAGTTGTGCGAAAATATATTTTCATCTTTCATAGCAATTAAAACTAGGAAGTAATTTGAAATTGAAATGGATCATAAAAACAATTGAAGGGCTGTACCGGGAGAAAAAGTTAGCTTCCCCTGTTACTTGGTTTTAAGATTTAAGTTAGTTTTACGTTAAATACAAAAGGCAAAATGCGTTGAACCCGATTATTGATGATTTTCGAATTTCCGTCATTATAGAATTTGAATGCGAATTACGAGAAAGCAGTCACATATCGCTAAGTTGACTTCATTTATGATAATTATTTTTGTCGCCAAATTTGGCAAGGAATCACCAAATATCGCTAAGCTTGGTAAAATTTTGACGTTGGAGGATACGAACGTACATAGTTTTAAGCATATGGAAAATGCAAAAATAAATAAATGAATAAATAAATAAATTTGTGTGAAACCACATTTACACACAAATTATCATCGATAAGGATTACAGAAGAATATCTTATATTTATCCACCGTCTTGTTTCAAGATGTCAGCCATCCTAGAATTTCAAACTGATACATCTCAGACATTGTTTGTGATAGAGGCAAAACAAAAATGTTTAGGAATTCTTTTCTCAAGCTCAAACAAGGAAACAAAATTTTGGATTTTTAATTTTTTGTAATTTTTTTTAGTTCGAAATATTTAAGTAGCCGCCATCTTAAAACAAGGTTGAGTATGAAGCTGTCAACGAACTCGTTCGAGATATTTTTGTAAGCCCTCTACATATGCTCAGAGACATCTAAATTAGATTATAACAATTGCGTCATTGCATGACAAAAATTATATATATATATATATATATATATATAAACTCGTGTTTTTAAAAATTGCAACACCATGTAGGACTCATAATCATAATTTAATAAAACTTATTCCACAAACGACCTGTATCGGTATAAATAAATGATTAAATTTATAAAGAAAAAAAATAATATTACGTGTCGAAAATCAGCATTTTGCGTAGCCTCCACGCATTGCAATAATTGCTTGGATACGACGTGGTATGGAATCTAGTAGATTTCGAATCTATACTTGAGGAAGAACATTCCAGGTCGCTTCTATCCGAACACAAAGTTCATCTGTATCAACTTCAGTAGAGTAGTGTCACGAGCGAGACACCGACCAACAAAATACCAGCCATATTCAAAAGGGGACATATCCGGTGAATAGGCAGGCTAAAGATTAAGCTGTATCTGTCGTGCTGAAAGAAGGTTTGACCATTCTTAGAAATATGCGAGTGCGCATTGTCCATATAAAATATAGCACCAGGAAGGAATTAAAGGCAAGGCAGGGTATGATTTCGAACATCTCTGAAGTACCGGTTTCTATTGAGATTACCCACAATTCTTATCTGCTGAGATTGTTCATGATACCCAATAGCGCCTCAAACTGTCACGCTTGGCGTTCTTCCAATATCACGTAGGACACACTCCGGAAAGTGACGTTCAGCGGTTCAGTATTTAATGCGGATACGACCATCTCAGTACCCTAAATAAAAGCGTTGTTTGAGATTGGCACGCCAGTGTCCATACTGGCAAAATCATTGTAGCCGAAGCCGCCGATAGTTTTGCATGAAGTTAATCATGTATAAAGCAACTCTTGGATGCAGTCCACGGTGCAGACTAATTGTTGGAGCAGACAATAACACACCTGTAGCAGTACTCCAACGTTCTGTCAACTGTCCAGATCAAGTCATACATACGGTTCGTCATTGCCATGCGGATAACGTGTCTATCATCTTGTGCTGACGTAACATTTCGTCATCCACTGATGGATTTCTGACTCGTCCGGTTCTTTTGTGTAAACTACTTTCAGACTCACATCACTGTCTGGGCATTGCGCTCCATGCGATCCGCTGTGCGATAAGAAAGATAAGAAAAAAACCCTCTACGTAGGACATCGATTATCCTCATTCAAACTCAGTAGCTTGCTCATATGACACCCTTTGTCGTCGTCGAGGCATAGTGACTTTTCATGAAACGCTTACCACTAGAAGTCAACCATATAATAGTATTTTCCTCCTCCCGATACAAATCTCTATTTATACGGCTAAATCATATTTTCAAAGGGTATACTGTTCAGCCTACGTATCCTTGCGCGGTGGCTTTAAAATTCTAATCATTGGAATACAACACCCTATTTACTGCCAGTTTCAGCCCAATGGCATGATTCCTTCAAGGTGTTGCAATTGTTTTACAAACAAGAGTTTATAAATCAGCATTTGAACGGATGGTAATTTTGATGCTTGGGATCAATATCGGCCAAAAATTTAACGACGTTTTCCTGCATTCCTTTGCTCCGGACAGCTCTGTTACGCAACTTCTTACTTTTTGTAATGACAGCTACCTAAAATACTAAACATTCCTCTGTTAAATTCTTGTGGGAACGAGTGGTTAAACTGCATTAATATATATTGAAAAAGTAAAACATTACAAGCATATATATTTATACATTAGTAAAAATTTCACAATGTGTCAAAAACTATTTTGAAAGGAGGAGATTTTTCGGCAAATGAAAATAACCAATTACGATTACATAGTTTTAATCCAAAACATGAAATCCAGGAAATATACAAATGCAGCAGAAAATTTCAAATCGATCCTTTAATTGAGACATAATTAATTATTACTTTCAATAATCATCATATATATTATTTCTCCTGTCAACATCCCTTTTTTAAGAAAATACGAAACGCAGAACGACGAATGAGACAGCATATAAAAGGATTTTGAACAGGCTTCTGACATAGCGCACTTAACAATTTGTTAAAACATGTTTTTGATTAAAATTTACTGAAAATTAAAAATTAAATCGGCATTGTTTTCATAAAAGAAATGAAAGGTTTTCCTCAAATTATTGTTGCCATAAAAAAACCACATTATATGATGCTCAGCAATTATTATAAAAAACACCGCACGGGTTTATTTTATATTTATGATTAAAAAGCGAAATTGAAGTATTTAGATTTATATTTCTATGTCCCATGTTTTTCCGAAGCGAATGACGTCATACTCTAATGCAGTCAAAATACGATTGTTAATTTTTTTTTCTCGCGCGTGCCTTTTGCAATCTTGGAACAGTGTTTACTCTAACTTTGATGGAATAAATTAGATTATATTCTGGCTTGACAAAAACTAAATGTTGTTTGCAGATATTTTTATCCTTACTTTTTCTTTAGAAGTTTAAACCTGCATCTAATAAATATTACATATTGATAAAAAATGATACTTCTCTATTATCCCGTCGACCACTTTTTATAACAAAAAACTATCGCCAAATAAACGGGAGACCGTTGCCATTGGAATATCAAAATAAATAAAATATAAGAATTTAAGGACACAATTGTTATTTTAATTAATAAAATAACTAATAAATCAGTAAAAAATAATGAAAAATACACGCAAATGTCAAATTAAAAACCTCTTGATGACGTAACAAACACATATAATGCTTCTGACATCAAGTCAATGGGACTGCATTTTTGGCGTTTAATCTTAGTTTGGCGGTAGTTTTTTTTTATGAAAAGTGGTCGACGGGATAATAAAGAGGTACCTAGAAAATATTAGATTTCAGTGCGAAATCTTCGCACGGGCTCTATGGTATAAGGGAAACCCTACTGTCCGCCATTGCTGTTGTACGTGTTTTTGTGAGCTCTGTTTTGTAGAGTCTGTTATATGGTAATTATTCATCCAGAGTTGTATATACTGATGTAATCTTTAACATATTGACTTATATGAATAATGTATAACTTTGTTTGATTTAGTGCATTGTTTTTCTCTTAAACTAACACTTTAAAAATATCTTCTTGTCGTGTCACTTCCGCCATTGACCGTTTCTATGATCTAATTTGTCAAAGTTGCTTATTATCCGACTTGTCTAATATTTTAATTAATTAACATTTTATATTTAAGTTGTTACTTACCTTAACTTTGTTTCCTGTAAATCTTGTCCTTGTAGTAGTTGTATTCTTGTTATTTTAATGCATTTTACATACCGGTGGGCGTTTCACTGTTTACCTTTGATCGCCATCGTGGAGTGAAGCTGTGTTGAGTTGTTATTGTGCTGTTTCGTTTTGTAATTATTAATTAGTTGCTTAGTGCGTTGCTAGTTGCGTAGCTGTTTGCGTTTTCATTTTTCTGTGCCTTTGTATCAGCTGTGTAGTTTGTATGCTTATTCGTGCTTTTGCGTTGCTATGATGATGTGGAGTAGTGTGGGTGTGTTTTAGAGTGCACTTATTTTTGAGTGATTTTCGTTGCTAAGTATTCTTTTGTGAGTTTGTTTTGGTTCTTCGGGTTGCTATCGTTGGTTGCTATAGTAAATTTGTTTTTCTTAGTATTTGGAGTGGTCAAATTGTAGGAAACGGTTTTCGGTTTGTTTATTTTTGGAGTTGGTTACTAGGCGTATACTTCCTTGGTGTTTTTTGGTTCTGGGTGACTGGTTGGATGTTTGATAATCTTTGTATCTGCTGTGTAGTTTGTATGCCTACTCGCGCTTATACGTTGCTATGGTGATGTGGCGTAGTGTGGGTGTGTTTTAGAGTGCGCTTATTTTTGAGTGGTTTTCGTTGCTAAGTATTCTTTCGCGAGTTTGTTTTGGTTCTTCGGGTTGCTATCGTTGGTTGCTATAGTAAATTTGTTTGTCATAGTATTTGGAGTGGTCAAGTTGTAGGCAACGGTTGTCGGTTTGTTTATTTTGTGAGTTGGTTGCTAGGTTTATAATTCCCTGGTGTTTTTTGTTTCCGGGTGACTGGTTGGTTGATTGGTGGTGTCTTGGGCTATTTCCTAGTGTGTTGCTACTGTACAGAGTTTTGGACATGGAGGATGTGGAGAAGTGGATTGAGGAGGTGGAGAATGATGACCTTCCTATGGCTGTGAGCAAATTGCATTCAAAAGTTTATAGTTTTCTGGAGAATAAAAAATTGAGGAATGACAAAGTGCCTACTACAGCTTGCGCGTTGGTTAAGAGAGTTCAGGATTATATTTTGTGTCGTGCAATTCAGATTTTTAAAGTAAATGTTCAGTTTGAGACTAGAATTAGGGAAATGAATAACCATGGGAAAAGTTTGGAGGATATAGCCAACAAGATAGCTGCCACACCTGAGAGTCAGCGTTTGGAACCAGTATCGGAGATGCAGCGGGTTCGGCCAGTTAGAGAAGATCATTCGGTTGTTATTTCCCTGGTGGAGGAGGATCAGGACGTGGATGAGTTAAAGAGAGAAATTAAGGAGATGATTAAGGAAGAGGGCAGATGCCTGGTGATGTTATTGTAACAAGATCAAAACAGATCGTGGTAAAGATGAAAAATAAGAGAGAGTCGGAAAAACTTAGGGATCTCATTGCGGGTAAAGATGGTTTGAAGGATCGAACAAGAGTGAATATTCCGAGACGACGTCGTGAGAGGGTTTTGATACTTAGCGTGGACCCAGAAGTTGAGGAGGAGGAAGTAACAAGGTCGGTGCGTGGAGTGCTGAGTGACTCAATTAGGGAAGGTGGTGTGTCGAGAGAGATAGTAAAGAAGTTGAAAAGTCCCCTTTTGGACGAGTCGTCAAATGAGTTACTGAGGGAGTTATATGAAGATATTAACTTGGACTTTGAAGTAATAAAACAAATTAAAACTAGAAATGGAAGGATTAATTGGTTATTGGATGTGGATAATATTGGAAAGGAGCGCCTTCTGGCAAGAAAAAGGTTGATTTTGAGAGGTACCGGGTGGTAGAGTTTGTCTCTATCGCGAGGTGCTTCAAATGTCAGGCATTCGGGCATTATTATGGGAGTTGTAAGGGCGAGATGCACTGTGCTAAGTGCGCAGGTGACCATTTTCATAAAGATTGTAAGGAAAATACAGAGAAATGTTATAACTGTTATATCGGTGATGATAAAGACGACTGTTCCCATAGGGCAGACAGTGTGGATTGCCCGTCCTATAAGGCTTACAGAGAGAGACTAATCTCGAGTCGGAGCTAAGGGCCCCGCTCGGAACGTGGAGTGCCAGGGCCTAAAGTTCCTTCAAATTAATCTTAATCACTACAGTAATGCGAGTGATTCTTTGACTGAATATGTGATTAATAATGGTGTTGGTATAATTGTTTGTCAAGATATTTATCTTTTTAGGAACAGGGCTGCGGGTATTCCTGTTGAATGGCCTATTTAGTTTTCTATTAACTATAACGCTGCAGTAATAATTACTAACCCTGATTACATCAGTTTGCAAACTCTGTGTTTGGATAATAGTGTCTTTGTTTCACTTAACGTCCAGAATAGAGTTTTATTCATTGGCTCCCAGTACTCCGCTTCTTCTGGAGATTTGGATAGTGATTTGTCAGCTTGGTCATCTATTTTCTCTGACTTGGATGATGTGGTGATCGGATGTGATTTCAATGCTCCACTTCTAACTCTTGGTTATATAAAAGAAAATGAGCGTTCGGAAGAACTGATGGAACATCTTATGTCTTATAGTTTAAGTAGTCTAAATGATCCAGAGGCCCCTCATACTTTTGTTCAGGGTCAATCATCAGGTAGACCTGATTTAACATTAGCTGGTCTTAACATATGTGAACATCTAGATGGTTGGACAGTGGATGATAAAACATTCTCTTATAGCGATCACCGTTATATCAACTTTTCATTAGATTTTGTACCATTATTAAAATCAAATCTTAGATATAAAATAAAGAATAAAAGCTTGAAGAAATTTGGAAGTTATATCGATGAAAATATGAAAATGTGGAAGAATAATATTTTACTGGTAAAAACACAGAATCATTTGGATGAATGGACGGAAAGTTTTAGTAGTAAACTGGAAAATATACTGAGCAAATGTTTTAAGAAGGGCAAATTGACACATAGACCTACGATAACTTGGTACTCTGGGGAAATAAGGAAAGAAAGACGGAGACTTAATGCTCTGTACAAAAGATATAATAAGAATAGAGATATTGAGGAGTATGCTGCTGCGTATAAAAGTGCTAGACAGAAATATAAGAAATTGACGCGGGAAGCAAGAAAACAAGCATGGCATAAGCATTGTGAGAATACTTCGGATGCTTTTGGTAATTTGTATAAATTTGTAAATAATAAATCACTTAGGCATACTGATTTTATACATACTCGTTTGGAGAATTCCACTCCTTTTGTGACCTATGACGATGTTGCGAGGTACCTGATGGAAGCGCATTTTGCTGTTTCAAGTAGTCAGAATCCAACTTATGAATTTGTTTCCATACGGGACTATTCAAATGACGTGAGTTTTAATGGAACTAATCGTAGAGAATTGAACTATGTCATGAAACAACAGGCAAATGGGAAAGCCCCAGGACCGGATAATTTAGATGCTATAATAGTTAAGTACTTATGTACTAATTATTCTTCTTTAATTATAGCATTGTTTAACAAATGTTTATCATTAGGACATTTCCCTAGGGTTTGGAAGGCGGGAACAGTGATTTTCTTTCGTAAGCGTAACAAGGATTCTGCCTCTCCAAGAGCCTATCGGCCAATTACACTTCTGTCAATATTGGGAAAATGGTTGGAAAGGATAATAAAGATCAGAGTAATGACGAGTATAGAAGCTGTGAAATATATTGATAACTCTCAACATGGATTCAGGCTGGGTAGCAGCACGATTACCGCTGTTCAGGATCTAAGGAATATTTCAAGAGAAATTCTGCAAGTTAATAAATATTGTTCCTTGGCATCATTGGACGTCCAAGGGGCCTTTGATAATATTACTTGGGAAGTTTTGTCACTAATTATTGAGGATCTACCAATTCCTGACTTTTTAAAATCGATATTGAAGAATTATATCTCACACAGGCAGATCGGCCTTATGCTTGCAGAGGGAATAGCTTGGTTTACTCTTTGTTGTGGTTAATAGTTGCGGATCAAATAATTAAAAGATATAAGTTTAATGAAAAATACATTGTTTCGTACGTTGATGATTTTGTTGTTCTCGAAGGTGCTGACAGTCGTCGATCTTTGGAGCATAATTTAAATAATACAATTTCTGAATTTAAAAATATTTGTGATAGTCTGTTACTTACATTAAGTCCTGGCAAGACTGTATCAATGCTTCTGGGTCGTTTTACATTGTCAAACAGACGCCCCATTTTTAAATTGGGGCAGAATACTATTCCCGTTAGGGACTCTATGGAGTATTTGGGTTTTGTTCTTGATGCACGTTTCAATTGGAGTGACCATTTTGAATATATAAGAGAAAAAATTTGCAATTCAGCAATTAATATTACACGTACAGGATGCAGAGAAAAAGGTCTAGGGACAGACTTAAGAAAAATGTGGTATACTAGCGTCATTGAAAAGCAGATTATATATGGTTGGGAAGCTTGGTACCCAGATTTAAAATCTCATAGTATACGTCGTTTGAGCTCATGTTAAAGAGCCGGTCTCTTTTCCATAATTAAGGCTTATCGAAATACGTCCACTGAGGCTCTTTGTGTTTTGGCCGGTGTTCCCCCAATCTACATAAAATTGAGTAATTATTTTGAAAAATATCAAGTATTGAAAGGAGAAAAAACAATATGTTACCGTTATGTGGTTCTTGAAAGTAAGAAAATTGAACAAAAATTTACACTTTTGATTATTCTAATTATTATCTACAGAGTAATATTAAAATTATAAAGTCAGTGACAGATACTGTCCCAGCTTCAAATTATCCTATTGTGTACACAGATGGTTCAAAAATGGAGGAAGGTACTGCGGCGGCTTTCACGGTATTTTATAATAATCTGTTTATTTATGATTACAGGATTTTGTTGCATAAATTCAATACAATTTATCAGGCTGAATTAAGTGCTATCTTGATGGCAGTAAAGTGGTTTTTAAGATCGAGTTTTAATATAGTAATTTTATATACTGATAGCTTTTCTTCAGTCAAGGCTATACAGAATGCATTTCCGACAAATGAAATAATACATCAGATTTTTCTGAGCATGGATTCACATAAGGAGAAAGAGATAAGAATTGGATGGATAAAGGCACATGTTGGTCTGGAAGGAAATGAAAGAGCTGACGGTTTGGCAAAGAGTGTTATAGAAAATAATATTTTTGATGAAGAAATAATTTTGCCATTCCCTGTGTCATTGCTGAAGCGAATCTGTTTAAGTAATATCTTGGAAATATGGCAAAATCAATGGAAGAATTCTACATTGGGTAGAGATACATATACAATTTTTAATAAAGTCAGTGTGGAGTTTGTTTGTCACAGTCAGGTCGTTCTATATTTTTGTACTGGCCATAGGAGTTTTCCATCTCACTTACTTAAGATTGGTAAAAAGGGCTAATGATTTGTGTGACTGTGGGGAGAGAGGGAATGTTATACACTACTTATTTGGTAGATGCCCACTGATGCCAAAATCATTTAGATTTGATTCGAACAGTACATTAAGAAAGAATATGAAAAATGTTCTCTTTTCAACCAGTAATTACAGAGACTTATGTGATATCTACAATGTATTAAATGAAAGGTTTTCGTTCATAAGATATAATTTTTAGAACACAACTTAACAGTGCTATGTTTCCTTGCGGATTCTTTCAGGGTGGATGTAGAAGAACTTTATGTCTACAGTTGTGTTGAATCTGCTTGTAAAAACATAAGCCAGCGGTTTTGCAATGACTTTTATGGAGGTGCATCTGAACAGTTTCCTTATATGTTGCAGCTTGGAACTTTGAAACAGTGACTTTCATGTTATGATTTGGAGATTTCGGAAGAACTTTCAAAATACAGTAATTTGGGTGGCTGGACTTTTTCTGGCAGCACTTCAGTTATGTGTTTTATACATTTTAGTCTATGTTTAGTTGAATAAATAAAAATAATTAATAATATTAATAATGATAATAATAATGTGGGTTATATAGGTTATAACGTGGGTTTTATGGTAGGTAAAAAAGTCATTTGTAACCAGAATTGACTATAAAGTTGTTTACTTTTTTGAATTTTTAATGTTATTCTTTAGTTAAGGTAATTTTTTATTGTTTTATTTTTTATTTATCTATTTATTTATTTTTATTTATTTATTTATTTATTTTTGGCTATTGTTTAACCAATTTTTATTTATTGTAGTCTTATTTTTTATTGGCATGTGCCAGTAACATTCTGTAATATGTTGAAGATGTGCATTATGTTTAAATTATTGTCCGTATTTTCTGGGCTTGTCCTTGCGGCGGTGTTTTCTCTGGGTGCTAGTGAGGTTTTTCCCCCCGGGACATTAACTCCTTATACTTTACGGTGGGAGTCCCGGGTGGGTGTCTTCAGGGCCCTCTGGTATAAAACATAGTTTCTTAAACTGTGGTCCTCGAGGCCTATTTTAGTGGTCCTCTTACATCTCGAGAAACGTAAAAAAAATGAAAATGAATTGCATATCAAACACTATAGTTTAAAATTTTAATGCAAAAAACATAAAAAAATACATAAAATTCGTTCCCAAAGTATGAAAGTTTCCCGCAGATGAAAAACGTGTGAAAAACTGATGTAAAACATTGTATTTCTTATGAAAACCGAAGTTAAAAAATTTTTCGTTATGAAATATAAAAAAACAATTATACTTTATATCTTATTCATGAAATAAATACAAATTATGCATTTAAAATCCGTTTAAATGATATTGAAATTCGAAATATATAACTTTGTAAATTTGATAGAAATTAGAAAAGTAGTAATTACACATTTGAAAAATGAGAAAAATTGCCATTTGAAATCAAAAATCTTTTAGCGGAAAATTATCGTCAAAGCATTGAAAATTATTTCCAGCTTAAAAGCGAAAAACGTTATTTAAATAAAACAAATATTGATTCGCGGCGTAACAATCCCGCTTCGTTTTTCTTTAATAATTTAGTTTCATATAATTTAATAATGCATTAAAACTTTTGAAATAAAGTGAGTAAAAATACAACTGTATTGTTATCCCGGATGAAGGCTATGTGTACAGTTAAAGAAACAGCTTGTGTACAGCTTGGAGTAATTCACATTGAATAATGTGAATGTAGTTCAACATTTTATCGTGTTTACAATTTTATTATAACAATATACAATTATATTTTAAGTAATAAAGTACATTAAGTGTAATTTTAATTTTTTAGCTTTTTAAAGAAGAATTTTAGTATTATAATTATTTATTTGCTTGTTTATTTATTTATATAATAATTTGTTTTTTTATTATACGCCATTGGGCTTACTTTAGTGAGAGTTGTTTGACACAGCAAAATCATTATTGTTATAACCTTTTACTGCTAACCACATTCTATTTCATCTTCTTTGTGTAAATAAATTAAACAAGTGGATAAGTGCGAAGGGTTTTCGTTCAAAGGTTTTCGTTTAATATTCCTTTCAAAACACTTTATGCTTTCTTTAATAAATTCAAACAAATTTCATTTAGCAAAAAAAAAAAAAAAAAAAAAAAAAAAAAAAAAAAAAAAAAAAAAAAATCATGTTTTTTATAAAGTAAAAATTACCGGTCTATTTTTTCTTTTTTTTTTCCGAATATCTAAACCAGCCCGCTATTATATTCTGTCATAATAACATCTGACATGCGTACTAAATGCGATATTTAAAAAAATAATTTCAAAATTAAACATGTTGTACGCCTTCAAAATGTTAAAATATGCGAATATTTCCATAATCGGATTTTTTACCATGATTCAATATGTTTCTCAAACTCATATATTTACTATTCTCTATTACTCATATTGATACTCGCTTTGCATTATTCTCAAACATTTGAAAAATTCGTTAAACTTCCAATATGACGTCAGATTTTTTTTACTTCTCTAATGACGTGATATTAATCTGCTTTGTGTACATACACATACTTATACTCCTTGTATTATTGAGAAATCTTCGAAAATTTCCGTTTTATTACCACTATGACGTCAATCATTTTTATTTCATATTAATATTTTTTTTCAATTGGTGAAACTTTTTATTTCTTTTTCAATTTTCACGTGGAAATTGTTCAATAGAAAATTAATTGTTGTAGAAATAATTTCATTGTGGATTTTTAATTTTTGGCAACTGCTTTAAAGAAAAATGTTTATATTTAATAAGGAAAAGGCTGTTAGAATTTTGGTTTTTTATCTCTATTTATTAAAATAATATTTCAAATATATTCAAATTTTAATATTTTGAGCTTCATAGCTGGTATTCAGCTAGATATACACAAAGTTTCAACTCTGTAAGTTACATAGTTTCTGATAATGGCTCTGTGACGGACAGACAACGTAGTGGGAGTAAGAGGGTTTCGTTCATCTCACGAAACCCTAAAAATTGTGTTGGACGTTTTTGTTCCAATTATTGGAGTTCACATTGCAGAACTTGGCAATACTCGATTAGACAAGCTTGATGAGACAAGTGACACAAGTCAACAAACATTAGCTTGACGATAATGGTAGGCTGGTTAAGATTTCGTCTTAAATTCTGTCGACCAATCAAGTTTTTATTTATTTTATGTCGCCCACAAAGTTTTAAAACAACACCGCACATGGCAAGACTTTTGCTTTTATCAGCAGTAGTCATTCATTAGTCGTGTTTCCTATGAGTGATGCGATTATATCTATGGTCAAAGTATGTTGGTGACAGATGATATGGACATCATCCTATCGACCAATCAAACATGTTTAATACGAACAGCTGTGAATGAGAAACAATGCTTATGTTGAGAACAACTAATACTAGTAACATCTAATTCTGAAAGTCCTATGATGTCGCAACTCTTACTTATAGAGGCACTCTAGTTGCTAGTTGACAGCACCATTATCGTTTAATACGCAATAGACTATCATATATTAAGATTTAAAAAATATATCTGCATAAAACTGTACAGGATACGATGACATTTTTGGCTTAAAACCTTCCCTGGTGTACTAGAGTTGTAGTTTACATTCAAATCTGTATAATGGTTATTTAGAAAATTGTGGACGTACAGACACACATGCATACATACATGCAATAGCAGTCAAAAACAGAACATTCTTTTTTTTTTAAATCAGTGAAAAAATGATAACGAAAATCAAAATAAATAATTTGGCAAATAAAAGAAACAATAATTTGGAAAATACAATAGTTGCGCTTTGGGAAAATAAAATTGTCATTTGCAATATAAAATATTGAAGCAGAAATTTATTACTGAAATATTGAAATTTATTTCACGCTTATAAGCGAAAGTGATATATAATGTGAATCAAATAGATTCGTGGTGTAGAAATTCTGCTCCTATTTTTTTAATAATTTCATTTAATAATTTCATTATGCATTTAAAATACGTTTAAATGGTAGCGGAAATCGAACTTTACCAAACAAAATCGAATTATAGGTGAATCTGAGAATGTTTGACCAACTTTTTACTAAAATTCCCACAATTTGAACTACATTGTAATTCGACTTATATTTGTACGGTATTTGTTCAATTTATTTTACTAAATAAAAAGTTTTGGTGCGAAACATATTTATTTGATCTGGCAACTGGGTAAAGTTCACGACTCTAAATATGTCAATATCTCACATTTGCAATTTTACGAATAAATGAATGTTTTCATAACCAGAGAAAAGCTAAATATCATTTTTAAAGATACACTGTTTTATTTGAAACTGATAATTGGATATGGTAAGACTCCCAGAAGAAATCAATATAATTAGCACAAGCTGTGACATATGTATAAAATGCAAAAAATATAGATATTTAAAATTTATGCAGTTGTATTCTGAATAATTTGTTTTTAATCGTATAACGTAATTGTTTGAATTTATACATCACATCATTTATTAATAGGTGTTTTTGCATTCAGTTTCAAATGAAATATGGCATTATAGTCCTTTTTTAAACAATATTTATATGAAATTTTGTTAATTGCTGAAATAAGGTAATTGTTATTATTTTTAATAAAGTAAAATCCCATTTTCGAAATGTGTTCAATTACATTAGATGAAAAACGGAAGATTTTAACCGTGTCAATCATCCCGCAACTGCAGTTTTGAAAAGAATATAAAAAATATATTAAAACGCATGGTAACAGCTATACCAAATTCCAATTAACTCTCTTATGTTTTAGTGCTTGAAATTAAGGATACTATAAAGCAAAAAAAAAAAAAATCTTTAACTTAATAAGTATTGGGACTTACAACTTGGAAATAGAAAACTTACTTTTTGACGTATAGATAACAAAAAGTTTCTTTGTTTTAAATCAGAAAAAATATCTAAAAAACAACATTAACTAGTAGGAAAGGCTTATTATATGCTTTCATCTTGTGCTTATTATCAAAACAGAGTTTTTTGATGAAAATAAAGGTTGTGGGTCAAATTTCACGCATGCTAAAAATTCCTCAGCTTCTCCTTTACTTTAAAAATTTGATAGATTTGAAAAATATAATAATTAAGAATTGAAAAAGTACACTTGCCATTCGAAACATTTTAGCAGAAAATGATTGCTGAAGCATCGACATTTATTTCCAGCTTAAAAGCTAAAAGCCTTATTTATTTGAAACAATTAGATATACGCAGCACACTAATTCTACTTCTTTCATTTCCTTAATAATTTTTACTCCCAATTTTAATGAAAGTAGGTCACCGCAACTTTTTATTTGTTTTCTTTGTTTAAGGGAAATATTATTTTTTTTTTTCAGGAAAAAATTTACTCGTTGTTTTGGGGCCATTTTGTTATATTTATTTAAAACAATGGATTTAATTAAAGAAAAGTACGTGCTATAGAGTTTAAAATTGTAACAAAAAAAAAAGGTATAATATCAACAGTACATTTTTTAGTCAAAAATAGAAAATAATTATTTAAATATATATATATATATATATATATATATATGTATGTATGTATATATTTACAGATTTGACGTTTATCTGGGTTTTCAATATTATTTTGCTTAAAAGAAATTGTTATTAAATTTTTATAATTAATTAAATCTAAACATTTAAGAAATTACGCAATATTTTTTTTCTGGAAAACATACTGAAGTTTTCCCTATTAACCTATTTTAGGCCAAGCATAGAAATTTTATAAAATTTGGTATTATTTGCATTAAAATTTACTTAAATTACATTCATTAACACACCAAAAAAGTTTCGTGCATGAAAAAAAAAATATTTTATTTAATTTTACGTTACCATTATTAATTTACCATTAAATTTAAATAAAAAAATTTAAGTTTTTTTATGGCATTTGTTTTATTTTTATTTTTATTTACAGAACTTGCAACTTTACTCCATTATAAAAACATCAATTGGACATCAAAATCTCAATTGGAATAATTATACATTTTCAAAAAGTCGAATTTGTCAATAACCGTTTCAAGTAAAAAAGCAGCGTATTTTGAAAATTTCTCAACAGAAAGTGATTACTTCAATTGAATTACTAATATTTTATAGATGTCTTCAGAACCCTTAAAAATAGCAAAAAAAAAATAAAATTAGTGAAAAATATACGTCACAGTGTTAATAAAAATATAATTATTGAAATGGTGCGTTTACGCACTTTTGGCCGAAAATCCTCTTTTAATAAAAAGGTATGTGTTGCTGACGACTGGGATCGTTGCCACAGATTAATCTCAGAAAATGAAACATTTGAAGTTACTGAAAAAATTAATTGCTCGAAAAGTATTTGTCAGAAAATTTTTAGACAAACTGCTTTAGAAAGGTAAAAAATTGTATTTTTCTTGATATAAATTTCAAATCCACTGATTATGCCATTTTTCAAATATTGAATTTCAAAAATGACCAAATTTCACCATAGCGAAAACTTCACGCGTAAAATAATAATAATAACAGAAATGTGTCAGCACGAGTCACAAAGTATAGTAACCGTATTATTCTGTTAAAATATAAAAGTGAATTATGATGTCACGAGTGCGTGATTTTTTTTAAATTCTCGACAAATACTAGATGTGCTATTTCTATTTAGTTGTGAATAATATAGGTTTATTTCCGTTATTAAAATATGTAGCTATAAAACATATAAATCAATGGAAAACGGTAGGTAATAAATTGTAAACGTAATAATAAACCGTATTATAAAAACATAACTTAGTGAATTTTAGGAGAATTTTAGTACCAGGTAAAGGTACAGATTATTTTAAAATACAAGGTTAAATTCACCGATATATTTCGTTTGATTCAAGGTTCTTTTGGAGAAGCCGACCAGCGCAGCGGGCGTAGTCTGCTAGTGGGTTAATAAAAAGTGTAATGATATACGAATGTTTAATTTATTTCTATTTATATTCATCTTTTAATTTCTAAAATGCGTCAGCTATTATCAAAACCAATAAAAGTATTCTAATAACTGCACGGTCTCTAAATTTATTAGAAATGTTATCATTTAATTTTTCGCATACTTTTTAAAATTACGCACGTTATTTTTTATTTTTTATTTCTAACCCTGTTTCAATATATTTAACCATGGAGTAAACTCGAGCCACAATTTTGGTAAGTTAAATGATGCTGCATCGTTATATATTGCATTTTTACGCGTTACAAACTCTATGGTTACTCATATAATGGATTGCAGGAGAAAATTAGTTTACTGTCTCTGATTTTTATTTTGATGGTTTATTCTTGATATAATCTTGCCAGGGCTGTGGTTTTTCTATTATACTTAATATTAGCTATATGCTTCTTTTTTTCTGTAAATAAATTTCCTGATTGTCATGCCAATATAGTAATTCTTTCATCCGTCTTCTTTAATAAATCGTATTTCATATAACCTTGAATAATTCTCAAAATGAATTGGGTGAATTTTACTGCAAATGATATTCTTTAATTTTTTAGGGAATTTGGCTATTCAACAGATATTGAAATGTTTAAGGCTGTATTTTAACTTTTCAAAAAAAGCTTGGATAATATTAAATAGTATAAAGTTTGTATTTTTGCGATTTAAATTTTTTTCAGGTTTTTTATTATTGGCAATATCCACGATTAATTTATTAATATGGTGTACCTTAAAACCATTATTAAAAGCAATTCTACGAATATTATTTAATTCATTATACAATTTATTTTCAGTACATACTAAAAAGGCTCGTCTTATGAAAAATCTGTAGGCTGAAATTTTATACGTAAATGGAGAACTTGCATTATTTGGTAAGGTAGATATGAGTGCTTTTAAGGTACACTATATTAATAAATTAATCGTGGATAAGGCCACTAACAAGAAACCTGCAGACAAATTTGATTCGCAAAAATACACACTTATACTCTTCCATATTATCCACGCTTTTTTTTGAAAAATTAAAATACTGTCATAAACGTATCAATATATGTTTACTATCCAAACCCCTCAGAAATTAAAGAAGATCACTTGCAGTAACATTGATCCAATTAATTTTGAAAATTATTCAGGAGTACATGAAATGTCATTTATTAAAGAAGACGGATCAAAGAATTACTATATTGGCATGAGAAGCAGAAAATCTAGTTACAGAAAAAGGAGGATATAGCTGATATTAAGAATAATAGAAATACCACAGAACTGGCAAGATCATATCAAGACGAAACCATCAAAATAAATTTCAAAGAAAGTAAAATAATTTTCCCCTGCAGTGTATGCTGTCAATCCATTATAAGAGAAACCATAGAGATTGTAACACGTGAAAATATAGTATGTAACGATGTAGTGTCATTTAATTTACCAAAATTGTGGTTCGAATTATTCAATGGTTACAAATATGGAAATAAATATTCAAGTAAAAAAGAAAAATAACGTGCGTAATTTTAAAAAAGTACGTGAAAAATTAAATGATAACGTTTCACAAAACTTCACAGACCGTGCAATTATAGAATATTCGTACTTCTCTTGATTTAGGCTGAGATTGAGCTGAAACATGTCAATAGCGTATTAAAATTTATTTTACTGTTTATAATTAATTTTTTACGTCTTTTAGTAATTAAAGGAAGTGTATAATTACAAGGTGTTATAATTTGTTACATTTTTGTTTATCTCTATGTTTAAAAGAAAGAAACTCCTGCTGCCACCGCCGACAATGCATTCCTTGTGTTCGGAGGTCTTTCTAGGCTAATATTAAGAAAACTATGGCATATAAAAATAGGAAAATTGGGTAGTTTTATAGAATAATATTTGATAAACACGCTAGCTTTTAAATCGGGGAAATATTTTAAGAAATATTTAATATAAAAGTATTTCAAAATAGTTCTTTAAAAAAGGTTTTATAGGAACAAAAACTATGAATAGGAATCTAACCGTCATTTGAAGAGATATAAATGACAAGCTTGTGGTTACCAGTGTGCAGTTAATTTTTAATTTGACTTATCTTTGAGTGTTTTTTAATCCGTTTTTTTTTTTTTTTTTTTTGCAAATTTCATTATTTTAATTCAGGATTTTTTTAATATTTTGAAAAGACCGTTTAAATTTGTATTTTTGCTAATTTTTAAAACAGCTTAAATAATAATGTTTCCCTTCAACTGAACAATGTATTTACACCTGACTATTAAAAACAGAAATAAAACTTTAATGTAATAATTAAATGTTCACGTGTTAAAAGCAGAAAATGGTGGAACTTACGTCATAAAATTGTACTTACACGTGAATATTAAAAATAGAAAAAATAACTTTAAAATAATAATTAAATTATTACACGTTAATAGCAATAAATGGTGAATATTATGCCATATTTTAAATAATCAAATAATAATATTTCTACCCAGTTTCAGTAAGAGCAGTAAATGGAGAAACTTACGTCATAAAAATGCGCTTACACGTGAATATTAAAAACAAAAATAAAACTTTAAAATAATAATTAAATTATTACGCGCTAAAAGCAATAAATTGTGAAAATTACGCTATATTTTAAATGCTCAAATATTAATATTTCCAACCAGTTTTAAAAATGTACTAGATAGTACTCATCAAGATTTGACGGTAAACAATCCGGTACCGAAAGTGAAAGTACCTTTATTAAAAAAATCTGCAACTGAAATCTAAAATAAAAGTTAAAAATTTCAGTGCTAAAAAGTGAAAAATATCCACATTAGGTTTCGACCTCAGCTATCCTATGTAAAAAAACATTTAAAAATATTCAAATTTAAACAAGAAATTATAAAACAACCTGCCCATTGGTAAGATTTGAAAACGGGTGTTTTCAAGTGAGTGAAGAGTCCCCTTAAGTAATCCAACTCACCTTCAGGCCCTGGCAAGTCTCTTCCCTGGCAGTGTGATGTCACTTTCTTGTTACAACATCAACAGCTAGTTTATAAAAACATCTGACAGATTTTAAGAAAATCGCAAAGAATTAGAATGACAGTATATTACACTCATAATATAACATAATTTCCAGGTGATGAATTCCTTACAGATATAACCAAAAGTTTTGGAAGTAGAATCTTTTTCGTAAATAATGTTTTTCAGAAAAGCATTCGATGTTTTATTTCTGAAAATCTACTACTTATATTTAGCGTAAGTTTTTAAAACTATTCCAATTTATATGTTACACTTTCATTAATGTCAATTTTGAACTTTATATTTTCTCTTGATACCCTTTAAGTAGCAATTTTCGGTTACTTAAATGCACATTTCCGGTTTCAGAGCTGAAACCAAATTATCCATAACTGCACTTCAAATGATTAAACAAAACTGTTTTGGAAAGCTTATTGTACCGTTATGCAAATTAAATAATAAAACAATGTGATTTTTACCCTAAGTCATTGTTGGCAATTTTGACGATTTTCATGAAGATGATAATATGCGTAAGTATGTGTGAGTGGAGGGAAAGAAATAACCTTGCTAAGTACAAATATCTGTGTTTCCTATCCTTTTTAGACGCTGGCCGCATCCAGATTTAAAATAAGCTTTTTAACATTTAACTGTTTAAATAACTGTGATATTTTATGTTATGTTATGTAAGATTAACCTGGAATGCAAAACGAGTTCAGCAATTCCATGGAATGTCTATGTAATATAAAATTTCAAGTTTCATTTTTACATAATTTTTTTTGAGATACATATATCTAAGAATCTTATAAATCACAGCAAGCAAACCATACTATTTAATTGTTTTTGTCGCATGTTATACCGAAGAAATATAAAGAATAATAAACATATATTTTTAACTTAAAAAAATTAGAAAAATATTCTTTCATGAAAATCAGTTGAAATGTGAACAACATTTTGTGTTCATTATTTTTATTGGCACATTTCTTAAGAACAGATTGTTTTAATGATTGAGAAGTCAACTACTGAAATAAATCATTTTGATTCGGGATAAACAGAAATGTGTTTCAGAGAAATACATTCATATGTAAAGAAATGCTTTTATCAAACAGCCTCGGTTTTATTATTTTTTACGAGTTGCAATTTTGTAAATTGAGTAAACAGTGTCCATGTTCGAAGTAGAAGAAACCAATTTAAACTGAAGATTCAGTGTTCGACTCCTATCGTGGACACTTTATCATTCAGTTAAAAAATTTACAATTCGTATTATTTATTTACCAGTCAGTAGAAAATAAAATAAATACATTTGAAATAAACCCATAAACTCAAAATAAACTCTGGAATAAAAATAAAATAAATAATAGATTTCTTAAAAAATAATGCAGACATTATATAAATGTATGCCATAAACTTTAAGTTTAAATATTTTTATTTTAAATTATTCACATTGTAAAACTCTGTTTTTCAAAATTTTGGTATAACTTATTTTTCTAAATCGATGCTTTATTTATCTGATTCACATTGGTATTATTGGTTGTTTTAAACTGTTTAAATTAAAAATGTGCATGATATCGAAAACCTATTTCAACTGTCTATGTTACGTCTTCCCAATGAGAATATTAAGAAATAAACAGAACAACAAACGTGCACAAAGTAACAAAAGTTAGTCATTCTGAAAATGGAGAGTGAAAAGATGTATGAACAAAATCCACTGTATCGGAAATAGTGCAACAGCTTGCATGGAATGAAACAGATTTTTCAGAAGTTTGAAAACATATATCAAGAATGCAATTTCTAGCTATCGAAAACTGTTTGCAGAATGAGAGATAGGAAAACGAAAAAGTTATATAAAATGTGTAAAATCATTTATTTGACAAAACATATCATTTTACTAAATCACTTAGATTTTGTAATAACATATGAAAAATATTAAGTAAGTATTAAGTAAAATAAGTGAAGTAACTGCATTTTAAAGAGTTTGTGTATCATTAAACGGTCTTTACCCGCTTTGCGTCTTTAGGCAAAATAACAAAATAATTCAATGTTTTTTTTTTTTTTTTTTTTTTTTTAAATCTTAAATGAATAATAAAATAATTAATCTCTGAAAATTTACCGTATATCTCATATATGTTTAGTAGAGTGAAGTTTTTTAATATCACAGTAAAAATTTCTAAAATATTTTTACTTCCAAATCCTCAATTTTTCTGACATTATATTTCTGTACTGCATCTTACATGCGAAATATAGCTCTCTTTCATTTTTTTTTTCAATTAAAACTTGATGCACATTACATGCGTATGTTAAATACACAGGTGTAATTATTGTAATTGTATGTGTTCGTTTAAATGGGATGTCATTCCAATTATGATAACTGTAACATAAGTTATCTGTTATATAGAATTAAATATAAGAAATCCAAATTAATACTGTAGATGGCCCAAATACCGGCTAATAAGTGTCCTGAGAACTGAGCGCAGCGCAGCTTAGCGGCGATAAGCAGAATTTGCACCTTTAATTACGAGAAGAAATGCACGAGCAGTACGTCGCTGAAGTCTGTCTAATTTAGAAAGAGTAAGAGCAACTGTATCGACACGACGAAATCTGAGATATCAAAAGTTTTCAGATATGTGTGTTTAAAAAAATACTGGTCGTATAGTGGCCTGAATTCACGAGTAAATTATTTTCTAGACATATTTAGCTCCCAAATTCCGCAACCACGTTATTGGTAATTTACTATATGTATGCCTAATACCGGTTTTAATTTAAACATAGCATTGGCTCAAATACAGGCCACCCAGAGTGGTCTAAATACAAGTAACAGGTATTTGGAACAGGCTGGGTGTGTTCAGCCTGAAGGGGAGGCAATTAAATTAATTTATAGGATCACGACTGCTGTATTGCTTCGTTGCGTCATTTGACTGTCACAAGGTATGGCTATGGCTGAAATATTGCCGAAAATCGTCCGCAATAAATGGGAAAGAAAGAAGAAAAATGACCGTGGAACAACTAAGAACATATGAGTGAAAGGAGCAGGAACTGGGTTTTCAAAAGGTAAAAGATAAAGTTGTTGAACAGAGGAAGATAATGCAATTTGTGTTTTCTGTGGACAAGAAGGGAAGTTCTGGGTTCGACGTTAAGAATGCGATATGTAAGCCCATACCGACTGCACCAACGCAGAGAGTGCTTACTATGTTTGTGATTTTTGTATATAAAGTAATCTAAATTTCAAGCGGTAATCTTTTATTTATTTTTTAACACGTTAAAACAAAACTAGGAACATAATGGAAAGAAGACTGCCAAAGATAGTCATCACGATTTTTATAAATTTGACAAAAAATCTTGTTTTTTAAACAATTCCATGTTTTTCTTGTACATATTAAATGTTATTAATCAATAAAATGTATTATAACAATGTTCTTCTGTAATTAGCTAAATTAGTTCTATTTGTGCGATTCTGTTGAAAAAAACAGAGGTAGCCGGTATTTATATCCCATCGAACTCGAAATTTGAAGACTTTCCTAATATTTCTTTTTATAAACAGAAAACTGTTTTTAAACTGATTTTTTTTTTCTAAGAGGTAGTGAAACATATCAAGGTACCCTACTATGAATTTTTCCGCCACTAATATTCAAAATTGTAGGAGTTATGTTGAAAATAAAAGTGGTAGCTGCTATCTGGACTGCTTCCTCTAATAAATGTGTTATTACAAATTAAAATAATTGCTTATAATATAAATCATATATATTATGTTTCCTGTCAACATCCCTTTTTCTAAGAAAATATGAAACGCAGAACAACGAATGAGATACCATATGAAATGTTTTTGAACCGGCTTCTGACATAGTACACTTACATTTTTTTTAAACATGTTTTTCGATTAAAAATTGCTGTTATTTAAAATTAAATCGACATTGATTTCATCAATGAAATGAAAGGTTTTCTGAAATCAGTGTTGCCACAGAAATAAAATACTGCATTATCGTACGACGTCATCCTCTAATGCAATTAAAATACGATTGTCAATTTATTTCTTGCACGTGCTTTTTGAAAAAATATAGAGCTTTTAATCGGGTTTTTAATTTAATTTTTACGTGTGCGTCGCCTATTGTTTATTTGTTTTCTTCGTTTAATCATGGCTGTTTATATGCGTACTGTATCGGAATCGGAGCACCAGTAGATTATGTAATTTAAAGATTAACTTCCAAATATACATTTAATTAGGATTTACAAAAATTGTAATATTTATTTTTTAATATTTCATTAAGCTGTTAATATGCCAGCGAAGTATGATGTCACTTAAATGGCTGCTGGACCACAAAGTTTGAACACCCCATGTTTAAGTTCCAATAGGCTTTCAAAAATGTGGTGTACCAAATATTGATTTACGTATTTAAGAAATTTAACAGTTTTGCAAACTCTGAGGATATGCTTTCGGCACAGATGTCATATACGCACCACATTGGCGGAGATTCCCCCCCCCCCCCGCTATTTTGGCGAAAACTTTGTTTATTTACTTTTTAAACGTTGTTTACTTACTTTATTTCGTATTTTAATTCTATAAATTATTGTTATTATGTATATCCACATTTATTTATATCAAACTATCGTTTATTTATTTGTATTTCCTTTTTTAAAAATAATAGAAGCTATTTTATTTATTACGTTATTTTACTTTTATGAAATAAAATATCATATGCTATTATTGTATGCTATTTGTATCTAATATTCAAAAACAAAATTTTCGCCAAATTGGCGGGGGAAAAATCGTGTCAATGTGGTAAGTATATGACATCTGTGCCATGCTGGCATATAAATTCCCCAAACATCTGATTCAGTGTTTAAATTTATATATATATATATGTATTTTTTTCAGTATAGGGGTCTTGGCAACCTAGAGAAATAACCTTGGCGAGATAAGAAAATTGGGCAAAATATTTTCTGGCAATTTATTCGCACAAGCAATCATTATATATATTATTTCATTTGTCAACATCCTTTTTTCGATGCACATACAAAACATACAACGATGAATGAGGTATTCGAAAAGTTTTTGTACAAGTTTCTGAGAAAGTACAACTGCATTTCGTTAAAATGCGGTGATTGAATTAAAAAAATAATCAGTTAATTAAAAATTAGCGCTAAAACGTACCAGAAAATAATCTCAAAGATTGCAGTGCGAAAGCTTCGCACGGGTCCTTCTGGTTTATTCTTAAAATAATTATTAATTTTATTTTTCTTCGAGTGGTTGAAGTTTTTACATCATTATTTTATTACACTTCATCAACACTCTGACGTACCCCTCCGAGCAGTTCTCGTGAAAAGTAGCCATACTACAAACATAACAAATAACAACAGTTTATATAAAGTAATATAAGGGATGAGGCAGTGGAGTGGGAGATTCAATTAAATATGATCAAGAAATAGCTTAAATTCACTAAATATTGAAAGGGGAATACTTTCCCAAAGTACTCAATAAATTCAAACACTGGGGTCAAAACCTATTGACCTCGGAGATAGTTCTGAAGAAAACGAAGAAAAACCTTGTAACTTGCTACAAAATGGCGCTTGAATCAGTGTAATATCACTATATCAATGAAACCCTGTAGATTCTAAAAATCCATCATTCAATATATGGAGTTTTAACTTCTTACCATGCTCACAGGCGTGTACGCCGTCCTCAATAGCTAATAGGCAAACTCAACGGGTAGATGACATGTGGAGAACTCGATGGTTTTCAAATTCAGACTAATTTACTACTAATGACGAGATGCGTCCAAATCCATCGAAAGCAACTGCTGCCGTAGTGTTATAAATTAGTAGCTCAAATTCAATAAATATTGTGATGGGGAATGCTTTCCCTAAATACTCAATAAATTCAAATACTGAGCTGAAACAAAAATTAGCCTCGCTAATACTTCTGAAGGAAACAACGAAAAGCCTCGTAATTCGCTAAAAAATATCGCTTGAATCATTGTAATATCAGTATAGAAAAGAAGCCTCATGGATTCTGAAAGTCCTTCATTCAATATATGAAGTTTTATCTTCTTACCATATGCTGACAAATCTCTCACGCATAGACTCCGCAATAAATAAGCTAATAGGCAAACTCAACTTGGCAGATAACATGACTCGTCGTTGTTCAAATTCAGACTAATTTACCACTAAGAGTGAGATGCATCCAAATCCATTGAATCCATCTCCTACCGCAAACTTTACAGCATCTCTACAACCACAGATACTAATTATACCTAATTATCATGGCATTGTAAGAAGTAACCATGACAATCAGATTCCCGCAGATTCAGATACACTTTGCGAAATTTAAAGAGATAGAGCTCATTTACGCACAAATGTTAGAATTCAAGACACCACGATTGAACGCATAAAACTCAAAACTCATGCGATCTCAGAGTACCTTCATAAAACAATAGCTAGGCAATATGCTTCAACCCTTTATGTTCGAAATTATGAATTAATGGAAACTTCACCTTCAAAAGTATATTCCTCTATATTTGTAAATACGTTAGAAGATTTATGCAATCATTAAATAAATTTCAGAAATATTTCGTCTAAAACTAAATCGGTATTTATAAGAATTTTGTGGAATATTTACAATTTTGCTCAAATCATACCTTTCCAAAACTGTTTGTAGTATTTTATAGGTTCAAAAAATGTTCAATTATAATTTCCTTGTATATAAATACGGAATTTTTTTAAGAACTGATAATTTTTACTCCATGACTATGAACATCAAGAAAGCTGAGCATTTATAATTCAAAATGAAATTATTCAATTAAAAATATGTTTGTTTTCTACAATGAATGATGATTATGAAAAATGATAAAAAAATATATCATTCTTATTCGTATTGTTACAAATCTATGTGTAAATGAATTTTATAATAAGTTGTTTTTATATTCCTTTAAAAACGGTGTAAGTAGTTAAACAAGCAACAGATTTTTTTAATTTATACTTCATTTCAAACCGCGAAGGAACGCAATAACGGAAGAATGCCTTCATGTACAACAAAATCAAACATTTTTCTTGTAGTCAAGAAGAAAAAAAATTAAGACGAAATTAGTTTAAAGTGCAAACTTTGAAACAACTGCAGGTCTGTTGCAATCTCATATTTTGTAGAAAATTGGAGGAAATGCAAATTCTAGATACATACGCAACAAGCTTACTACTGTATGAATTTTATTTCATCAAACTATAATTAAAATAAGTTATACAAGGAGAAATTTATAAAAATATTTTTAATAGAAGACAAAATTTAAAAAAAACTTCATATGCTCAACATAAATTTTGAGTATACTTTAACCCTTTCACGTTCAAGGGAAATTTTTTTCTCTTCTACAAAAATCGTTATCGATTTTTCAATTATTATTGAATCGATATCTTTTTTACTGAATGTCAAAATAAAACGTATGTCCAAGGCGGCAAATGTGTTTCTGAACGAATAAAAAAAAAGAACTGTCAAACTTTATTGCGCCAAAACCAAAACATTCGTGGGCTGAACTAATAATATCTTGAAAGTGTTTTGGACGAGAAAATTAGAATACCATAACTAACTATTTATTTTACTTTTCTGATAATTTTTATTATGTTTTTTTGTATTACAAAGCAATAAATAAAATACCGATATAATAAACATAACTCTTCGTTTATTTACTTTTATGGTCCATAGGGAAAAATATTTCCCATGAAATTATAGGAAACCTATACACCCTGCTATGTTTTTCTGGTGATATTCTCTTACTTTACACCCACAATAGCTAAAATATTGTGTTGTATTGGCATATTTAGTCTTGGACATCTTATGGTCGTGTAAGGGTTAATTTGGGAATTTGGATTGGTATACCTCATTTGAGGTTATGGATGATTTGAACTTTTACCATGAAGGAGTTTACTTGAACCGGCGTAAAAATATTTTAAATCAGTTCTGGGCATACAGTGTTCCTGAGTAGTCCTGGACAATACCAGTTAGTGCTGTTAAATGCAGAATATTGGTGTATCCCGTCCGTACTGTCAATATAGATGACCAAGACTGATTTAAAAGAGGTTTTTTTTTTATTTTGCTTCAAAGTAGTCCACTACGATTAAAGTAAATCCATTTTTTTGTACATAATTTGAAAAAAAAAACACAGAAAACACTTTCATGTTTCCTCAAATAAATAAAACACTAATAAAAAACATTCGTTTTTTAAATGAAAAATTAATTTTGTTTTAGTTTCTCAAGTGGTATTGACATTGGTCGATTAAAAACTTTAAGTATGTAGATCAAAATTTTGTTATTTGAGTAATAATGTATAATCATCGAAATGAAAAGGAACATTATGGAGTTCATATGTTCAAAAGTAGTTTTAGAAAGGCTTATTATTTCTAATTAGTTTAATTTTACCTGCAAAATTCAATGTTTATATCATTTTATGAATATAATTTAAAAAAACTATTCTCAAAATCTTTGTACAGATTCACATATATTTTTATCACATATACATTTTCATGTCACATATACATTTAAAATGAACCTGGTGAATTCGTTTTAGTATGCCTGTAAATGTAATCGTAATCAAAAAGTTTTTATATTTCTGGAAATTTCCGTAAATAAAAAAAAGTATGCAAATTTATATTATAAACCTTCCTTTTTAATACAAAATGTAATAAATAAACTATAATTGTTCCATAATAACAATAAATGCTAATTCAAATTATGAGAATGAGTTTCAGTTTATTTCTGATTACAACTGATATTGCATATGTATGATGAGAAACAAAAAGGTTTTACGTCAGTACAAATGCTCATAAGTCTACATTAAGGAAAAAAACAGAGAGTTCTGTGCATTTGGATGATTACGTATATCGTGATCTGTGCTTAAACTTGATTAAGCCATTTCAAATGAAGAAAAAAAACAGAGAACTTAGCGAACCTAGTTTCTAATTTAGCTTTGAGTCACGATTTGGATGGCAATAAGGAAAGTGCATTTTCTAATTAGAATTTTAGCGTTAGTTAACTACATTTCTTCTTTTAAATGCATTTCTAATAACATTATTGAGATTTTTATTATAGTTAAACAACAATGACAAAAAACCCTTTTCTATATTTTTTTAATGCTAAATAATCTTAAATAAAATAAAAATGCTAATATTTGAAAACATTTCATTGTTATTCCATTTAGTGCGATAATTTATGAAAAAACAAACAAACAAAACTGTAAAATGACTTATTTAAAAATTTATTTGCTTACTTTAATGCGCATTTCTAAAAATATTAATTGGAGAGAAACGCAATTAATTTGATTTAAAATAGATTGGGATATTGTGTCAAAATTGAAAAGCGTATTTTGAACGTTGAATGAAAATGCTGTGGAAACCCTCAAGGGAACATCATTTGCATAAAGTATTGATATTTTTATAAAAGTTAAAATGCGAGGAGATTATAATTTCTTTTTATTAAAATTTCATGTTTCATATACCCAATTACGCAATCCATCGTTAGCCAATAAAATATAAGAAGGACGAAAACAAATGTAATCTGTCACATATTGCTAGTAGAAAATTGTTGTCTTAATTTTTTCATGTACTATATTTACCCGCATGGTTTAGATCTCAATAAATTTTGTTTCCTCATATTTTTGAAAGAAAAATTCCTAAAAAAATAAAAATTCGCGTAAGGAATATGAAACAATATGAATGCGACAAATGTAATTTATACATATATACATGTCCAATGCATACAGTCGGACAATATTTATATTATAATCATTTTTAAAATCCTGTTTCAGTTTAGTGGAAAAGAGCAAATTCGCCATCCTTTTACTTCACCTGCTACAAGAGTGCAGGTAATTTTATAACTAATATTAATGAAAAATCTTCAAACATGTTATACGAGAATAGTAAGCCCAAGGGTTAGGAATGTAGGGGACGTGTGCCAAAATTAGCACGAGCACGTATTTTCAGAGGTATGAAGGCTCATTTTATCTATTAATATTTTTTTGAACCAGTAATATCAGATTTTCATCAGTCATATCAGACATTCAAAGTGTTAATATCCACTATTTTATTTCACCTGCTGAAAGAGTGCAGGTAATTTTATAACTAATTATTAATGCAATATCTTCAAACATGTTATAGGAGTATAGTAAGCGCAAGTGTTAACAATGTAAGGGATGTGTGCCAAAATTAGCATGCGTACGTATTTTCTGTAGTATGAAGGCTGATTTTATCTATTAATATTTTTTTGAACAAGTAACATCAGATTTTCATCAGTCATATCAGACATTCAAAGTGTTAATATCCACTATTTTATTTCACCTGCTGAAAGAGTGCAGGTAATTTTATAACTAATTATTAATGCAATATCTTCAAACATGTTATACGAGTATAGTAAGCGCAAGTGTTAACAATGTAAGGGATGTGTGCCAAAATTAGCACGCGTACGTATTTTCAGTCGTATGAAGGCTGATTTTATCTATTAATATTTTTTAGAACAAGTAACATCAGATTTTCATCAGTCATATTAGACATTCAAAGTGTTAATATCCACTATTTATTTCACCTGCTACAAGAGTGCAGGCAATTTTATAACTAATATTAATGCAAAATCTTCAAACGTGTTATACGAGTATAGTAAGCGCAAGCATTGTAGGGAAGTGTGCCAAAATTAGCACGCGTACGTATTTTCAGTCGTATGAAGGCTGATTTTATCTATTAGTATTTTTTGAACCAGTAATATCAGATTTTCATCAGTCATAACAGACATTCAATTATTTTGATTAATAATAATTAAAAAAAATATATTTACCTTATTTTTTATTATTTAAACTATTTTGTATTGATAGATTTGGTCTCTGTTGTGAAACTTATCAAGACTGCTAGTAATCATACATAATTAACGGTACATAAACATAATTTATAATTAATCATTTTTAAAGAAACTTACTTGTATTCTTAAGAATTTTATAGTGATAGTATGGCAATGTTGAATAAATTAGACTATAATGTACTTTATAAGTGTCTAAACATTTAGGTTTGGCACGCGAGACGATTTATTTTTCACATAGGTTCTGCGTAACACTAATAAAAGTTTGCCGACTAATGACTAGAGCATTCCATTGAAAATAAATCCATCTGTTAAATCTTGACTGTGTTTGATTAGGTTGTTTAGACTATAACTTTATAATGCTTGCCAAAAATAACAGCTTGACCGCAGATTCTATATTTGCAGCTGTTTGTTTTGTTTTTAAAAATTGTACTAAGATGTCTGTACTAAGTGAAACTTTTCTTGAACAAAGTTCTTATTTGATAAGAAAATTATGAAATATGTAAAGCAAAGGAAAGCGTAAGAGCATTCTGTAGTTTCAAATCTAGGTACATCTTACTAGGACCAATATTTTAAGACAGATGATTTTCTGTTTAATCTGAAATGTTACATGCAGGTAAGATATCACATTATCTGACATTTCAAAATTAATTTTAATTTTTGAAATTAAAATATTGCACTTATCTTTAAAACAGTGTCTGAAATCTAGCATGAAATTTTCTTTCAACAATAATTAAATTCAGTAAACCCTTAAAAAAATAATTCGCGTACTTTCTGCACTTTATCTTTTGCTACTGAAAAAATAGCAAAAAACAAATGACATAAAATACGCTGAGTAAATACATTTGAAATATTAAGGATTATAATAATTCTTGAATTTAAAAAAGAATGAAGCTATGAAAACCCAGAACGTATTACAGAAAAAAATTAGAAAATTCATGGATTAGGAAATGTGAAAATTTTTAAAAGTTTAAAACTTTCTCGGATAAACCAGAAATATTTTACTTACCTGTCAAATACTTTCTGCTTCCAAAAGAAAATTGTCTCTTCCCTTTTTGTCCTTTTTCAGAAATACCCGAAATACGCATGTGGCTATGAACAAAAATGTAACTGTACTAGATGTAGTGGATCAACTTTTAAAATTCAGATATTAGTTCTTTAAAAGGATACAGAATTTTACGACAATTTTTTAAGTTAAAAGAAAAATATCTTCAAAACAGAAGTTTCTGAAATTAGTTGAATTTAAAAAATGGGGGAGTACATGTTAGAGTTTCTAAATACAGTCTTGAAAAGGAACAGACAATGTAGTATTATACAATATCGAATATGACTTTTTAAAATACTATAGATTTTTTCTAGACAGTCTGTTGAACCAATGTAAAGGGAAGAAAATATGTAAAGGTAAATTATATGATCATATCTTAATAATGAATTCCGAAAAGAAAAACAATGTGTATATATTTATATAAAAATATCGAATTATTATGCACTATTTAAATGAAACTAAAACTTAAAAGTTAAAATACAATTAAATGTTAAACGTAAACTGTATTGAAACATGAAAAACCTTTTTTGTAAAGAAAGAGTGTAACTTAAACACAAACTACAGATTCCAAAAATTGAGTAAGAAATCTAAATGAATAAATGGATAATTAAATATAGAGACAGGTGCATAGTTTGTGACATGTAAGCTGGTTTAACCATATTTTACACCAATAACACTCCATAGACCTGCCACAACATTTCTACGCACAAATAAACTCCAGGCCTCAATATGAAGTGAAAGATCAAATATCAATGTTACTTACTACCTAATCCTCACGGGCAAACAACCGCTCGATTAAAAAAATAACTTCACTTCTCTTCGGTAACTATTATTTTCCATAAAACCATGAAGAAAATTGGTCAAGAAATGTACTGGGTAACACTGATGTAAAGTTTTATTATGCATATGAAAAATGATTGTTGTGTTGTGCGTCGCATCGGAACATAATTTTTAAATACGTTTAATCCTTTTGTTTAATGCAAATATGTATATTTCAATACTTTCGGTAACTGGGGGAATAGTTATTTTAATGGAAATATTGATTGATAAAAAGTACATTTAGAGATTTTCTTTATGGAAATACGTGTTTCACGTTTCAAAAGCATATTCATTTCATTTACAAGATAGTCTGTTTGTAAGTTTTTAGGTATGCAAATCACTGTTAGAAATCATAAATGAAATTTTATTAATTCTGGCCATTTGTTTAAGATTGCAAAAACTTGTTTTCGTATAAGATATGAAAATAAATCATCCTTTTGTCCAAAAAAGTATGATTCAACACAGAAAATTACAAAGTCTTGAACATTGTTATGCATGCAGAAATGAATTAAATTCTGAAAGAAATATACTTGTATTTTGTAAAATAGACATAAGCAGTACTACTCACTATGCAGATGAAGGGCTGCAGATTTTCCACTTTCTTTTATAACAGAATTATTTGCCTTAATTTGTCGCAAAATTTCTGTCATTAGATAAGGGGACTATCAATTTACGTAAATAGCGATATACGAAAACTTTTCAGAAACAAACTGAGAACCACTTGATTATGGTATAGGTAGGACGTCAAAGGGAAACCTTTAGAATCCGAGAAGCTAATATCCAAACACTCAAGCGTACAATACCTTTGGCAAGAAGAAAGATGTTATACGCGTGAGCAGCTACTACATTGAAAATGTTAATATCCGAATCCTCACGCGTACAGCACCAGAAAGATTAACGTTTAAGTCGGCGTGAATTACTAAGATAAACAAAAATCTATTATTATTCTTAGATCTGTGAGTCTATATCAACAAATATCACTAAGTTCATAACATCAACAAAAGTAGGAGCGTTTAATCCTTTATAAGGTTAATTATTTATGTTGTTAGGATGTTGAAATAATGGAATGACACCAGAATTTAAGAACAAGTTAATTTAAAAGATTTTTAATAAATTTCGTCGCGTAAAATATAAAGGCACAATTTCATTAAGAAAATCTGGTACAAATTTGGAATTTTGGGATTAAAATTAAGTGGTAAAATAATTACCACTGCCTTATAAAGGATTAATTGATCTAATAATATATATTATTCGAATGTTCACACGTAAGAAGATTAAACTTGGTGTGAATTTACTATGTTCGGCACTTTAAAGACAATTCCCATTATGTTATGTATATAGATTGAAATATATTATAAATAATGCATTAAATAAAAATAATCATAAACTAGTCGGATGTGCCAATCCCAAAACTTTCTTTTAAATCACACAGGTTTCGAATACACTAAAAATAATAAGCACTAATTTATATCAAGGTGTAACGGAATCTAAAGTTTTATTAAATTACGTGCATTAATTCTTGAGACATGACTATTGCTAAAATCGTGTAAATCCTGCAAAATGCAGCATAGCAGTGCCACCTGGTGGAATATTTAGACCAAAACCTAATCGCAAACAACTTATGTCAACGTCTAGCTGAATCTGAAATTTGATGAAATCCGTTCATTAATTCTTGAGATATAGTTATCGTGATAAGAATAAAAAAGTAGCATAGCAGCGCCACCTGTTGGTCTATTTACACCAAAACGTAAGCAGCATCTATTTATGTCAAGGTCTAACAAAATCTGAAATTTGATAAAATTCCGTGCGTTAGTTCTTGAGATATAGCTATACTAAAAATAATGAAAAAAGTTGTATAGCAGCGCCACCTGTTGGGTTATCTACACCAAAACGTAATCAGCATCTATTTATGTCAAGGTCTAACAAAATCTGAGGTTTGATGAAAATAAGTGCATTAGTTCTTGAGATAGAGCTATTGCGCAAATCGCGAAAAATGCAGCATAGCAGCGCCACCTATTGGGCGATTGTCACCAAAAACTAATAAGCACCAATTTATATCAGGGACCAACTGAATATAAAGTTTTATTAAATTTAGTGCATTAGTTCTTCAGATAGAGCACCCACAAAACGTTTGTCACATACAGACAGTCAGAGTCACAGAGTCACAGACAGACATTTTCTAAAAATCGCCAAATCGTGTTCAGGACCTTCTAAAACGTATAAATCCGTTGAAAACTGGAAGTCAAAATTTTTCATGAATGCAATACTTTCTTCTTGTAAAGATAGAAGAAAGTAAAAACTAAACGCCTGCCCTTATAATGCCTTATTAATGATATTATTTATGTCGAAACCAATTGAAAATTGTAGCGTACTCATACTAGAGTGAATTTCTAACATATTTTGCTAACTTTGAAGTTTTGAAAAATTATTTCGGCACAAGAAAATTAATGCATACATTTTAAAACTACAGTTTTATGTGTACATTTTATTTACTATAACATCGATACACACACACACACACACAGACACACACACACACACACACACACACACACACACACACACACACACACACATATATATATATATATATATAAACATTTTAGCCATCTGTTTTATTTATTGTTATGAGCATTTCTTTACAAATAATGAAAATTAACTTTATTAGTATGCTACATTAAAAGACGAAATAATTAGTTTAATTATTTATTTTTCTCAGAAAAGAAATAAGTACCCCACAGCACTATGGTATAAGTAGGACGACAAAGGGAAACCAGCCGAAGTCAGGAATAGGTACAAAAAACGGGAACATCTGATCACTTCAGATATATCGCAGAAAAAAAAAAAACATAAATAAGATTAGATAATGGCACATTTTAGAATGCTCTGGGTTTACTTTTGACAGCCAACTTCTACATCTGATGATTGTCCAAATTATTACTTACCCATCATGCGTAGTATAGGGTAAGTCTTGTAATCGTTTTGAAAATCGAAAATTTTTTTTTGACGGATTTACACGTTTCAGACACTGGAGATTCCAAAAAACATATTTTTAGAAAAAAAAATTTGCCGTCCGTCTGTGTGTCTGTGTGTGTGTCTGTGTGTGTGTCTGTGTGTGTGTGTGTGTGTCTGTAAACGCTCTATCTCCCGAACAAATTGAGATAGAGACTTGCAATTTGGTATGTACTTAGTATGTAATAATGGGAAGAAGCCTATTTCATTTCAATAACCTCGATTAACCGGAACATTTTTTTTCGGACTCTCGAAATATTCGTTCTGATGAAAGGTATATAAAAATTTTCGAAATTGTTTATTTTAAGTAGTAAATATAAAACACAATAAAAAAACATAAATTTTGCATAAAACATGAAGTCGATCGGATAATGAGTTGCCGAGATATTTGTAATCCTATTTTCCACACTCTTCGATTTTTCATGACCCTGTATTTCATCCAAATTTCACTTCAAAGATATATTTTAATTGGAAATTTGACGCTTAATCAGATGCAATAAACCGCTAGTTAATAGGAGTATTATTTTTGGAGTTATAAGGAAAAACCTCTTTCAAGCAATTCAGTAATCGAGCCTTTTTATGACGTCATCAAGCCACGATTTTATTTGAATTGCAATGCATTTTATAAGTAGTTTACACATTTTTATTTTAATATTTTACATTATACATATACATGATGGGTAAGTATTACGGTGGCCCCCAACGACTAGTTTTTTAATCGTGTTAAGTATAATACAGTGAGTATGACTGCTTATCTTTGTGCCTAATGATTATTTTCCAGTTATTACTGCATTACGGATTACTTGCATTACAAAAGTGACTAAATATTCATGCAGTTATGAACTAAAAGGTTTTAAAATATGCACGAAAATGTGCTCTTAAACATTTTTACCTAACCTTCATTTTCATGGAATGTCAGGTATTTCTTGTTATATAGATGTGACAAAAGGGAGCAATAAAAAAAAATAATAATGATCGCATATATTTTTATGTAATAACATTACATGTCTTTTCATGTTTGTTATTATTCATATATGTTCATTATTTCATTATACATGTTTTTTTATTTACTCTTTTATTATTTGTAAATAATAAATATTTCTCTGATAATAAATAATGTTCTTGAAAAGCAAAATGTGTTTCAGCATCCTGTGTTATATTAGAAAAATTTGTAGAATTTTGCAATAAATTGTGCCATTTTTCTTGAACGATCAACCCTATTCTCATTCGTAAAAGTGTTTATCTGTTTCAAATTTAAAATCTTTATTTTTATTTAGTAAATTTTAGATAGTTTTTATACAAAAAGTAAGAAGCTACCAACTGCAGCCGTCCAGGGTAAAGCAATTCCAGAAAACTTCCATTCATTTTATTACTGATCATAATCCCCACACACTAATACCACCCTTTGTTCAAACATGGAAGAGTGGCATGAGGCCAAATTATGGAATATTCACTGGTTTGATTTACGCTTAGTAGGAAACGCGAATTAGTGGAGTTTTTTTTAATATATTTTTTGCTCTGTTTCCTTTTAAGGTATGGCAACAGGAAAGAAAAAAGAAAGCATTATTTAATTTATATATTTCGGATTTCTATTTTTTTTACATATAATCATAATCATAATTTAATTAATATTAAACTATTAATTGATAAAAGCGTAGTTTAAAAATATTACATTGTTTTTTCAATGATTTTTTAAATATTTGTTTATTTTCTCTTATATAATTATATGTTTATTTTTTTATTTATATTTGTATTTTCTATTTTTTTGTGTTTAAAATATTTCATTGTTGCAGTTTCATAGCCTGTTGGAAAATTTTAGCGAGTGAAGTTTGGATAATAATTAACCACATTGTTGTGGTAACTCGTATACAAATGTAACAATATAGAATATTTGGCAAAAAATGCCTTAAAATAAATTTATGAATTTATAATTAAGAAAATTAAAGTGTTGCATTGACACCGGAAACACACATGTGTACATACTTTTTGTCATTCTATCATATCAAGAACTAGGAGAAAAAAATATTATAAACTCCATCTTTATAAACAGCAACCAAGCTAAGTTATAAAAATAAAAGTGTGTAATAACGAGTTTAATTTACGATACTTAGAATTTACGAGTCACATTTTCGCCAAGATTGGCGTTACTTGTCGAAATATCACTAAATGTGGCGACAAAATTGGTCGCCATACATGAAGCTAATTTGTCAAGATCTGACAAATTTTTCGAATTTTCCATTTAATTTCTCAATTGACAAAAATTGGGAATTTTCTATAATCGAACTCCACACATTTCAGCGAACAATGAATTAATATATTATTTAATAGTATTTACTCCTTTATAATGCGCACCTTTGTTTCAAAATTTTACGCTTCAAAAGAAGGGCGATCATTATGCACGAATATTTTTTACAGCTACATGGAACCATGTATGATTTCACGAATATCACCGAATGAAACCGGTTGATATTGTGATAATATTGTACGAATACTAATATAGTAAATACAATACATCTCATTTTGCATGTTATAGATTGTGTAGTATGATCGAATATATGATACTGACTCACTGTGTCGATAAATTAAAAGACTGAAGATGAGAGAGAAGTACGCAATTATGAAACCTTTATTGCCTGTATCTTAATAAAGGAGCAAAATATATGTAAGAGAATACGGAAATTAATGATTAAAAAAATTAATTATTGCTTGTCAGAATTTTTGCATGCCGTTTATGCCGTTAAAATAGCATTATGCGTATTACACATGAGATATTTATATATATATATTTTTTTCATTTCATTCTACCAAAATCACGTTGCGCTATACGGAAGTAAATATGATATTTATATATATCACTTAACCTTTTTAGGTTCGGTGGTTTAAATATAGATCAGAAGACATCTCTCGCGAAAAGGTTACCTGCTTGTCCAGTGGTTAGAGCGTTGGCTCCTAGACAACAGTGATTTTTTTTTTCCTTTGGTGATTTTTTATGTACTCTCAATGAAGAATATTGCTGTAAAAAGTTTATATGTCTTTACGGAGAACCCTGTATCTTACGTTCGATTAAAATGTTATTGTTGTAGTAACGAAAATATAAAAATATATTTTATTTAATTTTACATTAATTTTAAGATATGAAACATGCATTTCATTTTATTTTTCTTATGAAAAAAAATAATAAACTAATTTCACAAAATCATTCTTCGCCATGGGCCTTGGTCAAACAAAAAAGAGATCTCTTTTAACCTATCCTATTTTATTCTTTGTAAATCATGTCAGTTTTTGTGAATGTAATTTCTAACATATTTTACTAAATAACATTTCTCAGACTCATAAATTTATCCCATTACAGAATTGTTTTGGAACGCGATAAACATCTTTATTATATTTTATGTTTGCTACAGATATTTTAAAAAATGAATTTTATATTTTAAATATTTTCTTTTTCAAAATGCCAGGAGTAATTTTCTAAAGAAAAGAAAAGATACGGTAAAGTTGTTTGAATTATTTGAAAGGTTTTTCCCTACCATAAAGAATAAATTATTACTTTTGCTTAAATCCTCCCCGATGGCTTTGGATCCATTAGTTCTTCTTACCTTTAAAAGATGAAATTTTAAATATACATATTTTCATGTACATTTTTTAAAATGTCATCAAAACTTTATGGCAAGTAAAAAGAAATTTCTGTGAATCTATTCGTTTTTTATTCTTAAAAAAATCATCTCATTTTTTGCCAAAACAATTTCTAATCGTCATTACTGAGTAACAATTCTTAGACTCATACATTTATATCGTAATGGAAATATCTTCGAACGTGACAAAGATCTATCTTACATTTTATATTTTGTCAATGCTATCAAAAAGATTTATTAAATAAAATAGTGGAGGAATTTTATATTCTTAAGATTTCTTTTAATGTACGACATAATTTTCGGAAGAAAGAGAAAGAGACCTGTCAAAAATATTTGCATTATTTGAAATATCTCTCTCTGCCACAAAGAATGAAATATTACTGTTGCATAAATGGTCTCTGCTGTCTTTGGATCCATTATCTTTTCCTATTTTTGAACGATGGAATTTTGAATATATATATATATGCATATAGATATCGGTTACGTAAGCAATTGTGGGATATAAAAAAGGAACTCAAAACTATTTTGTTTTTCTCCAATTTAAAATCCGAAACCTTAATATTCTGTTTAAAAACTCCACCCCTTTTTATATTGGCGCATTTTAACACGATTGTACAATTGCGTAATAAAAAACTTAGAATAAAAAAGAAATTATTTTAACAAATAAATTATTTTCCATTACATCTTCGAATTAAAATTACTATATAGTGATAGGTTTATTCCGATCACGATAGGTAGCCATTAACCTTGAGGGAGTCCATAATGCTACGCGGAAAGAAAGTAACTAATAGACACAAATAAAGAAGGTGTAAGGTTTTATTTAACGAAGAAAGGGTTTCTGCTAGTTGCTCGTTGTAATTGTCATCAATTCGTTAATTGTTTAAAATTTGTCCCCTTTTTCCGCCAACTTATAGAGGGTGTAATTTACATATAGAAATAAAGACCATCGATAAGTCATTTTCAATGAAAAAATGGCTTTTTCAAAACTATGTCACCAACTATTTAAACACATTTTTCTTTTTATTTACTATGGAAAGTTAATCCTATAGCACAATTATTCTCTCTTAAATAGAAAAACTAAATAATTCAAAGAATTGTTTAATTTTAAATGTTTGTTGGTATACTCATTGGTAGTTTAATACGCCAAATTAATCTTTCATTTTTTTTTAGTTAAAATTTTCAACTTTGTAAATTTTATTTCATTATAAATAAATAAATAATAAAAAAAGAAATGCATATATTTTTATAGGTATAATAAGCCGTCTGTTTAAAGAACATTATTGTATTTTTTTATTTTTTATTTGTTGTATTTTTTTATTTTTATTTTATTTTTATTTTATTTTTTTTGACATAGGAAGAGTTAGAAAAAATATCTTTAATTCTCTATTTTCTACTATGTTGATACTTTTTTCAAGAATATGTAATTCGTGTCAAAAGAAACGTTTCAGAAAAAATAATTTAATGTCACGACTTTTACAAGGATCACTGTGTTATCATACCTACGTGTGTATAAAGCACTCGTTTAGTTTTCATAGATTTTAGGCCTAAAAAGCAGAGTGAACAGCAAACATCGTATATTTACGTGAGTAATAGAAATCCACGGATGATTTCACTAAGTCTCTTCATACACTACGTAGATTTCGTGATGAAATTTACAAAAGTAAAAGTGATAAGTGAAATATATCCGTTTAATATGTATTACTATGATATTAAAAAATACACGTTAATTCTCCTTCTTGAGCCTTCAAGTTATGAAATTAGATTTGAAGAAATTTACTATAGTATACTTTTCTGAATGAGTATTTCTAATGATACTTCATTTCTAAATTCCTGCACTTTTTGCTAAATTGGTATAAAGCACCATATAGCTTTTTTTCAATTTTTTTCGATGTAAACTTTTATACACAATATACAAGTATGAACTTATAACACACGTAAAAATACAGTATGTGAAGTATTTAAAAAAATAAATTATAAAAATGCAAAAATACTGATACTCAGAACATCATCGTAAACTGTAAAAAATAAAGGAGTAAACTTACGCCAAAAAGTTGGTACATGGACACAACTGCAGTCAGTTGAACAATGGTTTCATCATATTTATGGTGTGGTTAATAATGACTACAACCAAGTGAAAGGAAGTTTCACTATTTTTTTTGTTTGAAGAGTGTGGAAACACTTTTAAAATTGCAAAATTTAATTTCTGCATTTTTTCCATTTAATTACTCAGTATATTTGTTGTATCTAAGTTGTCTAAATTTGACTAATATATTGAACAAAAGCAGAACATTGGTAGGAAATTAAAAATTATTTTTAATAGTGTACAGAATTGTATCATGCGTAATTATTGGAATATTTCAAAAGTAACAAACATGAATGATGTATGAAAATGCAAAATATTATTTTTCTATTATCATTTAACCCTTTTAATGATAAATTTACGCGTTTTCATATAAACATTGTATTAAATAGTATGAAATGAATAAAAATTTAAAAGTGAAGAAAATAATTACCTTCAATATATTCTAACTTGTACTAGATTTCAATTTCTACATTAATTCAATAGATGATTGGTGTTATTGTTAATTCAATTAAAATGGGATAACACAATGTGACAAAAAAAGAAACAAATATTAGCAATTTTATCTCCGCCCATGCTCCAGTTAATTTCTTAAAATGAAATCTATAATATTTAAAAAAACTCCGTTTCATAATACAAAATTTCAATTAATCTGGATAGCCTATTTTTAATAAGTCACAAAGGTAGTTTAATCTTGAATAAAATTATAAGAATAACAGAAAACGTTTTTGACTTTTCTTTAAATTCTACATTACAAACAGTTATTTACATGCATGAACATTAGTTAAAAGTAATCAACCTACAAGTAGCAAATAGTACAATGAAGTTTGATTTCTTCATTTAATTTATTCACCTCACAAAATTGAAGTTACAAATTAGATAAAAGTTTACGAAAAGAAATCGTTGAACTTGGCAAAATATTTCGAAAATAGCTCGCAAATCCAGAGATATTATGCAAGAATTTTAGTCTATCTACGTGACTAGAAAGATACTTGTCAAAAAGAAAAATTCGATTCGTTTCCAATTTTATTTTATGTTTCTAGTAAAAATTTTCGCATATTTCATGCCATTTATTATTTTACACAAATATTATTCAGTAAAACAAATGTAACGGATTTAAGACACTAAATATATTTTTAACATTCAAATTTAAAAACGTAAAAATAATAGTAAGATGTGTATTTAATTTTAGATAAAATTAATATAATCTTTAAAATGATTTGAAAAATGTCAATGCCAAATTTTATAAATCTTTTGTGCGATACCTTAAAACGCATTGTGATTCTTTAACAATTTATTGCTATTAAATGATTTAGTTTTCTTTTTTGGTACTTCTCCATTATCCCGTTGACCACTTTCAATAAAAAATAAATAAATAGATAAACAAAAACTATCGCCAATCTATAGGATTTAACGCCAAAAATCCATAATCATTCCACATTCAGTTGACGCCAAATGTATTGCACAGACTTGTTACAACATCAAGTGATTTTTAATTCGACGTTTAATGCATTTTAAAATTTTGTTTTAATGATTTATTAGTTATTTCATTAATTAAAATCAAACTTACGTCCTTAAAGAGCGACACCGTGATATTAAACGAGAAAAAGCTCTGAAAAAATTGTTACGATGCGTAGTTATGTTCAATAGATCAATTTCAAACGACGTCAAAAACATTTATTTAACAGTTGAGAGAGAAAATAATAATAAAAAAAAATCACGTAAGTAAATAAATATCCAAGATTTTTTTCCTGTTTTCATTAATTATATTGTAAATCTTATTGTTTAAAATTACTGTTAAATGATACCTTAATGCGTGGAGCTTTTCCTTTTTTTTTTATTTTTTATTTATTTATTTATTTTTTTTAGACTCTAATGGCAACATTTTTCCATTTGTTTATTGGTCGCTACAGTTTGGCTAATATATTGGTGATAGTTTTTTTTTATTGAACGTAGTTGACGGGATAACGGAGAAGTACTATTTTCTATCTAAAAATTATATATTCTTATAAGAAAGCCTGTTTTTACGGACTCGTTTCCTAACGATCGATTGTTAAAAGGCAGCCTTAAACTAGTCAAATTTTAGGCTGAGAACTCGAGCTGCATCATCACGAGCTTCTTATATCATAATAATAAATTACATCTGCATGCGAACTTTACAAACCACAACTATGAAAAAACAAAATTGTTGAAGCAACCTACACGTTGACCCAATATTACACAACCCAACTACAGAAGAAAACACACTTGTCTCCTACACGAGACAGCAGAGCCCTCTTGCGTACAATTCTTCACAGCTTTTAAAATATGAGTTTTTCTTCTTACAGCTGTTCGGATATTTTGATATACGATGTTCTCACTGTGGCAGTGATAATATAAGACACTACAGACAACCTGTCAAAGCAAAACACATCAAAAAGGGAAAGAAAATGTGTATTAGTTCTTACTGTCTACACCATAACTTCATATGATCTCTCGAAATAGTTGGACCCTCATGGTTAACCAATTTTCTTCATATCCTATTTATCATTAAGTTTAGCATGAACCACTTCATGAGATTCAAAACCTGTAGATCTCAGTTTCATGCCGGTTCCAAACTGAGCTCGCTGGATTGTCACCTTTCTTGCAAACATGTGAGTTTTTAAAAGATCCATCATTGAATTAATTCTTACTTCCTCTAAACTTTTTATGGTTTCTCTTCTCTATTTCTAATTTTTTTTCTCCTGTAAGAAAATCGAAAGGTGCATATAGTACCTTAAGTAAAAGAAGTACCATATGTCTCTGGTACTTCTTAAACTGTAGAATTCACAGTTATCTCAACAGCATCTACATACGTTAACAATTTGTTTGGATCTTGTATAATAAGCTTAGACAATACTGAAATAATTGCAGCAAGCAATCTTTCATTTTGTCTGTTATTCCTAGGAGTTTATATGGTTATGATAATATACTTAATAGTCTCATGTTCACAATAATCTGTGAATTATTTATATGTAAAAGAGCTCGTTGATCTGAAATGATACGAGCTGGATTATCGAAAATATCTTGCTGCCACTTTAAATTTTGAATGGTGCTATGCGAAGACGTGGTTTTTACTGGGTAAAGGTAGACAAATTTGCTAAGGCATCAATGACTATGATAATGTGGTTAAAGTTTTTATTCGTAAATAACAAAGAGGTCCAATGTAATCGATATGATATGTTGACAGTGGGATACCATATTTAGGTATCTGGTTAAAGAAAAGATTTCTCCCTTTCCTCTTTTCTCATTTTCTAAATTACATTCGATACAGTAATATACAAACTTTTCCATAATTGCTACACATTAGTAAAATCTCTCTTTACCATGTTTTAGCTATAAAAAATGTCCTAATGAATGTGCTCTTTTAAGAACATTTATTTGCATAAATTTTAGGATAACCAATACTTCCTGGTTATACACTAATTTAAACAAAACATTATTTTTAGAGCATATTCAACAATTTTACCTTATTTTAAAAAACTCTTCATAGTTTTTATGTACTAGCAATTTTCTTTTGCGATAGTAATCTTGTGTTTTCTCTGATCACTGGGACTAGTCACAATCATCAATAAATGACTACTCAGTGCATCATCTTATTTGACTCCCCTGCCAATGCACAACTTCATAATCAAATTCTTGTGAAAAAAGTCCTTCCGGCCTGTACCGGGAGGAAAAGGTAGCTTTCCTATATCTTCGTTTTAAAATTTTAGCTAATGTTACACGAAAACAACAAGTTAAAATGCAAAGAAACGTTTACAAAAAATTCGTTAATACTGAATTTGAATAAGAAATTCGCCAAATTATTGAGCAATAGCCAAATTGGCTTCATTTATGAAGACTTATTTTGGTCGCCAAATTTAGCGATATTTCGCCAAATGTCGCCAATTTTGGCGAGAATTTGGCGCTAACGGATATGAATATATAGTTTTATGCGTATGATTGGAAAATTATTACAACAATGAAAGAAAATAATTTGCGAGTAATCGCGTTAATGTGCTGTTTTGTTTCAAAATGTCAGCCACCCTAGAATTTCAAACTGCTCTATCTCAGCCATTTTGTAAGATAGAGGTAAACCAAAAAATGCTCTGGAATCCTTGTACCAAGGCCTAATCGGTGTAAATATATCGAAATTTTCCGGAACTGCTTTCCTCCGAACGGCTGCAATAGGTAGCTTTATACTTTTTTTGTATTGAAAGCTACCTAAAAGGTGACATCTGACAATTTTAGGAGTTTTTCTTACGGTCGTCGTAAATGTGGAATCAATCAGTATAAATTTTAAATTTCCTTCCTAACAGTTTATTTTGGAATTTGCGTAGCTTTAATTATTGCCAAAACTTTAAGTTTGTTACTGCATATTTATTTCTTCTTGTACGATGTTTTCTTTTTGATGTATTGTATGGAATAGAACTTTCCATCATTACTCTATTCAACAAAATTACTTCGAGTCCAATCTGTACTTAGCTCTAATTTTGCCTCTTGTTTAAAATTTATAATACCAGTTTTCTTCTCAAAATGTCATTTTCCCTTTTGTAAAAACAGTTTTTGTTGTTGTGCAAATTTGAATTTTGCTGATGCTCGAAAAAGCCACTGAATGGTCTGTCGATAATATAAAATAAATTTTCTAAAATAGGTCCAGGATCACTTTAAACTTTTGTTACATTTCAAAATTCTGGAAATGTTTGGATTGTAATCGTATTTTTAGCTGAATGTGAAATATTTCAACTTTCGATATTATCGCTTAAAAATTCGATTTTCTTTTTCATAAATTGGTATTTTATTAAGTTGAATTCATAACCGAATTCCGATGCAGATTCTAGTACAAGGTATAATTTTTCATGTACCTCAGACCCATTCTTGGCTGGAATTATGAAGTCATCTATGTATGTAAATAAAGAAAAATTCATCTCCTATTAGGCTTCTAAACACTTTATTAACATAATTTTGAAATACGACTGAGCAACACAGGGGGTTCATAACATTGGGCCATCGTTAGCAGTTTGTGAAAACCGTTCGGAAATTCTAGGATTGAGAATGGCAGAGTTGGCAAATGGTTGGGAAATGATACGTGCAGAGTTTCCTTTAATTTGGAGTGTATCTCACAAAGAAGGTCTCCTTAAAGCGCATACTCAGAATATTTTGAAAAAAAATGCTAATGGGACTACTCATGTACGTAATAAAGGATCATCCAAATATAGCTGCGGAATCCCAGTAAGAAATCTGAAAAAAAAATATTTTGGAGCATTTGGCGCAAAAACACACGATTTAGCGAGCAAAACTTTTTCTTCGCCAAATGCAAGCGACTCTAATGGATTTGAAAATGCAAGGTTAGAAGAGTGTTTAAATGCATAGTACTTTATGAATTTAAATTTCAACGATTAAATACTTTATTATTTTTTTATAAGCTTATATAATATAAATACAAATTAAGTATTGCTGAAGTTATTTAATTTTACACGGTTTCGCTGGATGGATAAGTTTTAAGTGTATTTTAACAGTAAATGTCGGATTAAGCAAACTCTCATTATACATTTCGATATTGAATAAGTCATTGTTTCCATTGCGACAAGACTTTTAATATAGACTTTTATAGACTTTTTATTAGGGTTTCGTTCATTTCACGAAACCCTATTACTCCCACTCCGTTGTTTGTCTGTCACAGAGCCATTCTCAAAAACTATGTAACTTACAGAGTTGAAACTTTGTGTATAAATCCGAATACCAGCTATAAAGAGCTCAAAATATTAAAATTTGAAAAATTCGCATTATTTTAATAAATAGAGATAAAAAACCAAAATTCTAACAGTCTTTTCCTATTAAATTAAAAAAAAATTTCGTTATAGCAGATGCCAAAAATTAAAAATCCACGATGAAATTCTTTCTACAATAATTAATTTTCTATCAGACGATTTCCATGTGAAAAATGAAAATCAAATAAAAAGTTTCACCAATTGAAAAAAAAGATTAATATGAAATAAAATTGATTGACGTCATAGTGGTAATAAAACGGAAAATGTCTAAGATTTCTCAATAATACAAGGAGTATGAGTATGTGTATGTACACAAAACAGATTAATATCACGTCATTAGAGAATTAAAAAGAAAATCTGACGTCATATCGGAAGTTTAACGGATTTTTCAAATGTTTCAGAATTATACAAAGCTAGCACAAATTTACTGAATGATATATACAAAATGTTTGTATACACCATTTAGTAAATTTGTGATGTTTTGTAGTCACGTCTTTAATGTATTAAATATATGAGTTTGAGGAACGTATTGAATCATGATAAAAACCCGATTACGAAAATATTCGTTTATTTTAACATTTTAAAGGTGTACAACATGTTAATTTTGAAATTATTTTTTTTAAATATCGCATTTAGTCCACATGACAGATATTATTATGACAAAATATAATAGCGGGCTTAGCCCGCTATTGGGCTGGTTTAGATATTCGAAAAAACGAGAAAAATAGACCGACGAGAGAGAAACGAGAAAAATAAATTTTTACTTTATAAAAAAACATGACTTTTTTTTTTTTTTGGTTGCTAAATGGAATTTATTTGGATTTATTAAAGAAAGGATGAAGTGTTTTGAAAGGATTATTAAACGAAACCCTTTGAGCGATCTTCGATCACACTTACCCACATGTGTCTTGTTGTCTCCGGCACTAACAATATCGAAGTCAAATTGACAGTGCTCAGAATCGGACTATTAATTTTTAGATTGAAGCATTTTTAATCAATTTAAATTTTGTTCTAAACCGTAGAATACGATCGTTAATTTTTTTTAAATGTACATATAAATGTACATATCAAAACGTTAGTTATAAAATTGTATTTATTTAAGTTAAACTTACTCAAACTAGTTCAGCATAAAGAGGAGAGAACGTTTTTCCTTAAAGCGTATTTATCGTAAATGCGCATTTTAAAAATTTCATTGTGTCGCCTACCCAGCGATAAATCGACAAAACATGAATTTTTCATAATTTTTTTACGGACGTTATATCGAGGTTCCGCAGCAATTTTTTTTTATAAACGTATATATTCTCATGAGAAGAATATACTGTAATTTTTTCAAAATTTTCTGAGTATGCGCTTATGGAGACCTTCCTTGTCAGCAAGATTATATGAAAATATTTAATTCTTGCTTAATGAATTCTGTGTTCTTAACATTAATATTACCTTAAAGTGCTGAATTCGCTGAGAATTTTTTTGTAATATATTGCTATATGTAAATACTTATATGTCGCTTTATATATTGCGTGTGTTAGATTAGACTTCTTATTATATAAATTCAATCAGAAACGATAAATGCAAATGCTTTTATCAAAAACAATAACATAAATTATGATTTAATTAAATTTATATAGTGAAATAAATCTTTTTTTTTTTTAAATTTAGATTTAAGTCATATACAATATCGTCAAGTAAAAAAAAAAAAAAAAAACAGAGAGATATAGTGAGGACGTCCAAAATGTTTTAATCCCAAAACTCTTTGAGTGAAAACGAAAATAGCCATTTGATTGAGAACTTTGTCTTTCAGATTATACAGTGATCGGAAAAACTACTCCTTTATTGTATCGAACTACAACTCCAAATACTCATAAAAAATGTAGTTAAATACAATTATACCTACTTGTTTTAAAAGGTAGCAACTACAAGCTACTTTTCGAAAGCAATCACTAATTTGCTACTTTCAGATTTTGTCAAAGGATTCAAGTTACACTTGAAATTGATGATCGGGATTACGAATCCAGTAACCCCTCGTTATATTCCATTTGTCGTATTATAATAAAATAAGTGTGATAGAACCGAGGACAGACAAAAAAAATATTAGAAATATAACATACAAGAAAATGTTTTGTGTTTATCTCCAAAATGCTAACTTATATACATATTACAATTTGCTCAGCGAAATTAAGAGATACATAAGTAAATCAATAAACATTGAAATATAGCTACATAATAAATATGATTAAACTATAACTTATTTTATCAAAAACCTTGAAAACATAGATGTACATCTGAACAAGCGATATAAAGACGGCTACTTTTGTACATAACATATTTATACACAAACATACACTTCATAAAGTTTATCTAAAAATTATTCTTTTATTTTATTTTTATTCTTACAGTAATGATATTCTTATTATTTCTGAGGTGTGAAATTACTGTTGACTCAGTTACTACAGGCCTGTACTACCTGTCGGGACTTTGCCCAGTTTAACGGTTTAATGCCTGATGCCGGAAATCAGGTTTTAGCCTGATCTCCGCTTGGCGAGGATCTGTTTGATAAACCTCTATACCGACGTGGCTTCAGTACATCTTGTTGCCTAAGTTGCTTTTCCTTAGTTGGCCGGTTGCAAATTGTGATTTGGATTAGTCGATTCAGCACTGCACAGTGTAGCGAAGTCATGCTGGACGGATGTGAGATTCTGGAGTATTTATTCATATTACACTGCATCGCACACCCATACATCATGCTATCGCTACGCGAATTGGTCTCGTAATTCAGAACCTTGATCAGGTGAAGAGTCCTTCACTTGACCAGACACCGCCTGAGGTATAATTCACAGAGAATATGCAGAACTTTGTATCCACGACGGATTTTACATGCACCGGGCGCCATTAGCGTACATGATCGCCAGAGCGCCAGTAGAGTCGCTCCACTTGGATCTGTCATGATGGCTTATCGCTGCCACGTTTGTTGCCTCTATTATGGACTGGTCTGTTTGTTGTATTTATTTGTGTCTGTTAGGGTTTTTCGCCGTTTTTATGGGCTCATCCTTATTCGATTAGTTTGTCTTTGTCATGGTGGTTTGTCACTGTCATGCTTATTGCCACCCTTATGGCATGGTCTCATTTTTGTGTTTATTTTTTCTGTTTGGGTTTTTTGCCGCTTTTATGGGCTCATTAATATTGGTTTGTTTTTGACATTCTCTGCATCTTATAGAGTTAGCTGACGTCTAAATGTATGAATGAACGTAAACCGTTTTTGAACAAAATGTAATTATTTGTATACGATATCTCGAGTTAGCACCTGAACTGAATCAATCAAAAAGATATCACAATTTAAACATGAAACAAATTATTTGAATTCTAGCTTAGAATTGAAGCTGCATCATCACGAGCTTCTTATATCATAATAATAAGTTGAACCTGCACGTGTGTTTTTCATAACACTATTATTAAATTAAAAACTGTGGAGGCAACCTACACGTTGATCCACCATTACACAACTCAAACAGATGAACAAATCCATTGGTCTTCTACACGATATAGCAGAGCACTCTTGCGTACAAGTCTTCACACAGTAATCTCTATAATAAAACTGTAAGTCATGTGACTGTCCTCAACAGTTCCGGGATGCCGCATCACTTTTTCATATGCCAAGCGGCCATTTTTATTCAAAATTATTTTTTCGAATAAACTGCATAAAAGTTACATTTTAAGAAAGATCGTTCAAAATAAATTAATATTTGAGAGATGACTTGCGTTCAATTATGTATATATTCTGCAATAACTTCAGTCGAAAGATTCGCAGTTCAAATTCTCTATTCATAAAAGTAAACAAAAAAAAGATTGATTCGTCGTGGACATTTAAAATATTAAATCATGGAGGTAATCATTCGCAAAGCAAGTTCTCCGCGAATGAATTTTTGGACCGCTGCCTCGCGTCAAAAAAATAATTCGCACCAGTGAGACAATCAAAGTTTACCATAATTATATGCTATACAACTCAACTTTCGGACCTTTTCTTGACGTAAATTGAACTCATGTAATAATATTTAATGAATCAGATTTTTAGCATTTTTAAAATCGCTAATACAGCTTTTATTTATCGCGTGTACAAATTAGAAATGATACTTTGATTTTGAAATCAAATGTTTTGATTTATGATATTATTTCTTATTTATTTATTTATTTTCTCTTTTAAATGAAAAGTGTGAAGTATTTTAAATTTATGTAATATAAGCATTTTAGATTAAAGTTAAGTATTTTAAATGAAATGAGTGACAGGTTTATAATTTAAAATTAAATTAATTGTAGTATGAATGACGGTGATGGGAATGATATTTGGCGAATTATCATCTGCTCCCGGCTAACAAAAATACTCATAATTAAAAAAAAGAATAAAAATAAATAAATGATAGTTTGTTGTAAATAAATATTGATATACATATCAAAAATAATTTATAGAATAAAAATAAAAAATAAAAGTAAATAAACAACAATTTCCATAACAAAGTTTTCGCCAAATTGGCGGAGGAGGGGGGGGGGGGAATCGCGCCAACGTGCGTATGTGACATTTGTGCCCAAAAAATATGCGAAATGCTACCATGATCGCAAAAGTTCATGATTTGACTATTAGAATCTTCCGATTTGGCGAAGGATTAAGGGAAAATTAAATTATGAATAAATGTAACGTGTTGCAATGTTTAACATACATTTAAGGGAGACCAAACTGGTCTCCAGTGGCGGCTAGTTTTAAAATATCAGCTGATCATCCTACACATATATTTACAGAGTGCTCCTAAACCATCAGATTTTTGTTGATAGAAATAAGGATATTGTAATGGTATCCCCCCCCCAAAATATTTTGTTTAGTGTGCCACATGATGACATCACGAGAAATGTTGGTCACTATTCGCGTCCATACAATACTAAAATGGAAGCTATATAATTCAGAATGTAGCCAAGTATACAGTTACTGAATTAAAATTCACTGAAAACAAAGTTAGTTCGTTGAAAATTTCACTAAGCTATTTTTAACATTGCTAACGTTGTGATAAAAAATCTGGGTTCGTCTAAAAACGAACCTCTCTTTATTTTTGACGGAATAAATGGTTTTCTACTTCGGTCTCATGTGCAAATAGTATTCGTTGTGATTATTACTACCACCTACCATATTTTCTAAAGACAGTTTATGAATAATATATATATATATATGGAACAAATTTAAAAAATGTTTCGCCGTTGTCCTCATCAAAACTATAATTCTGTGTAAATCCCATTATTCTAAATTATTTTCTCGTTCTAGTATTTCGACTGTCAAAATTCCACCGTGCTAAAATACTTTATTCTACATTCATTCTCTTAAAAAATGGCTCTGATCGCGCTGTTCTACTAAAATTACGCACTTTTGTTTCATTAAATAAATGCATCCTAGAGTTTAATTCTTTTAAACATCATTCTCCCAGCTAAAAATATTTTAACTATCTTGAAATAACAACCTATGTCTTTTTATTTTTTTTTAGTTTTATTTCCCTATGTTTTCTGACAAAACAATATTCTTTCTCAAAATTATGAAAGCTAACTTCAGTCTCAATGTAAAATAATATCTTGGCATATCTTGGCCATGCTCGGTAAAACCTACGTATTTTTTTTCTTATTATTTATTCGAAGGAATTAGATTGTTCGGTAATGTTCTAGAAATATTTTTCCCGCATTTTTTCAGCTTACGGTCTAATAGCTTCGAAATCAGAGCGCCGGAGAATTTAGTCCCGTAGCGCTGATTGGTCGAAAGACTGTTTAATGGAAATGTGTTCTGGGGCGTTACATAATAGATATACGTGGAGTTTCCCGCGCAGCGTCAGATTGCTCCTGGATCCGGTTGTACATGTAAACCCGGCGCGTACTTCACGATCATGGAATAATCTCCTTGGCTGCCGATAGATAGAAAACAACTGTCTGTAAGAACAAAAATGTCTTCTTAATTATTAAATTAAGTCACCAAGTTTCTTCACGGTATTAAAATCATCATGCATGGATTTAGCATCGTAATTAGTAAAGCATGGCCATTTTCTTTTACTTCGAATAAAAAGTGAACTGAAACGGACTGTCTCTTATTTGCATTCTGTACGCACACTATGAAGTGAATTCTCGGTGCACGACTGCAAATTTCTCGGAGGAAGCCCTTGCCTGGATAATGTTTCTACAAAAATTATGGTGATACAAGTTAAATCGTGACACATATATATATATATATATATATATATACATATGTATAGGTAATTGTAGGATTATGAAGTTTTTTTACTGAATTCAATACAAAGATGGTCAACATTTATTACATTTATGATGGTCAACATTTAATTTATCTACTGCCCATATTTCTCACCTTGTCAGAAATTATAATTTTCATATCAATTATTGATGTTTTTAAAACAAAATTTAATGAGCATGATGAGTATTAATTTAAAGAAGATAAGAAAAATTTTTAGCTTATCAACTTCTGATTGTTATAACCACATAGACTTTCATGTGCATCAATTGAAAAATTTCCCTTAAAGTTGACTTATCTTTTACTTTTTATATGAAAACATAAATTTGGTTTTTTGGGAAACGAAAATGATTGTTAAATACTTCAATATATTTGAATAACAACTTCATTTAGCACCCAGTGGATGATTTGACAATAAGCTAAATACGCTGAAGCCTTCGAAACCAAATGTTTGACAGGAAATGTTTTGGAACAATGTTGTAGACCAATTTTTATATTAATATAATTCATATTATTAATTAATAATTAATATTAAGAATTATAATGAAATAAATTGCAATAATAAAAAATGTCGTGCTTTTTTGCCACATGACATAATACAATTATTTACATTAAAATTTAGATGAACTTTTCTCTAGTAGTCCTCTAATGAAATATATTTAAAGTAATTACTGATGTATTATATTTAAGGTAACATTTGTACCCAAGCTTGGTGAGATAACCTCTTTTCAGGATTCCGTACCTCAAAAGGACAAAAACGGTACCCTTTATAGTTTCGCTTTGGAAATCCCGATTAAGGAAAATCACGCAATAAATCGACATAGAATTATACATAAATGATTTTCATATTTTTATCCTTTACATGTGCTATAAGACATTCCTTCGTGCCAAATTTTAAGATTCTAGACCAACCAGAAGTGCTTGAGAGTAAAACGTATAGCGTGCTTCCGGTTGATCTAGAACCATGAAATTTGGCACGAAGGAAGGTATTATACAGCATACATATAGTATAGCACATATATAGTATAGCACAAAATAGTATAGCACAATATAGTATAGCACAATATAGTATAGCACATATGTAGTATTATAGTATAGCGCATATACAGGAAAAAATACGAAAATCATTTATTTATAAATCTACATCTATTTATTAAGTGTCAAACTCTTAAATTTCCATAATCGGCACTAACGCCAAATTAACATATTGCAACCGTAATATAACACAACGGTACGGAACCCTCAGGGAGCTAGTCCTACTCGCACCTGTCCTGATTTTTTTATATTGAAATAAAACATTTTATTTTTAAACATGATCTTTAATATATGACAGTATTCTACGCTTTCTTTTACATGCATGTTGGATGCCATTTCATTTAATACATTTTCTCTCATATAATTTAGTACACTATTAAACAAAGTTTCAGTTCAAAGATTAAATATAAATAATTCATCTATCGATATAGATGTCCTTTAAAAAAATGTAGTAGCATTCTATTTTACTAAATTGAAAAAAAAAACAATAAAAATTACTCAAAAATTTTTAGTGACATTTACGCAAAATAACATATTTCGGAAAATAAGATTTATTAAATTTATTGTATCTTCCTAAAATATTAATAATGAAATAATGAAAATAATAAATTAATCCGTATTTTTTTTCAGCGTCTGAAATCTCGTGATTATAAACGATAAATTTCCAATATACTATTTCTAGATAAAGGAAAATTCACAATTCAATAAGATTTTTATAAGAATATTCTAATATTGCTGCATTTTTTACTTGAAATTCTGAACTAAAACGAAAAAAATCTTTGATATGACTGATCTATTGTTATATTTAAAATATATTTTTGTCGGCACCTCTTTAATTTTTTTTCCCTCTCTTTTATTGCAATTTTGGAGATATGTTCTAAACATATCCTGTGCCAAGTGGTAAAAGCATGGCATACAAAATTAAAGAATCGCTATGTGAGGATGAAAATTTTTAGATTTCTAACATGCGTTGGCAATTCACCTCTTAAAAATAATAAAAACGCAATATCTATTGTTATGTCCTATGAAACTTCCCCACATATATTTTACATATGTATAGAGGCTGTTTGCACATGTTTTAGAATGGTTTGTTTTGGTGTAAAAAAAAATCGTGGGCATATTGAGAAATTATTTTGTACAGCTACCATGTTTTTGAAACTATACCTTCTCGTCTGGCAGCAGAAAGTTTGGTTTACATGAAAAGTGACGTTTTTTAAAATAGAAGGCTATATTTTTGCACTTTCCAAAGAGAATTATTCGTATTCGGTTATTAAAAATCTGTCAAAAGGAATGTTTTTTTCTATATCTAAAGTGATATTGTCAATAAGACAGGGAAAAACGTGAATGTTTGGCTTCAAGTGAAAAAATTGTTCAAATATGTACCCAAGAACAAAAAAGGTTTTTTCTTTTTTTTTCGAATATTGCAAAGGTAAGATCTTTTAGGATAAAAGAAAACCCTCCAAATCAAAGGACTGTTACTATATCAATAAAATTCTCAGTATTAACTGTTAATAAAATCATTAATACTGATTTTAATTTTAACAAAGCAAAAAAAAAAAAAAAACAATGTTCATCGTTTTCCTCAATGACATATCGCCGAAAGTGGAACACTGTGTATAATAATGTATGAGAAGAATGTATCTGAAGCAAAATCGAAAAATGTTTTTACAACAGATGAAGCTTGGGTCTATTTAAATAATTATAATAATAAACTTTTTAACCAAAAATAGAACCAACTTCAAAGACTACTACAAAGTAAAAAATAATTCTTTTACATAGGGTAACTCTAGGATAGATGGTCATAGAAGAGATATGGCCAGTCTAAATATTTCCAAATCTTGATCATAGATCGCAGCATAAATTTTGTTTGTAGGAAATTGTTCAACGAGTTCATTCATTGCGACGTGCAGCTGTGTTTTTTAAATTCCTACTATTAGCTCACATTCTCCCTTTATATATATTTTGTTCAAATTTTAATCGTTAATAAAATATTTTCTATTCATCCACTCAAGTTCAAATAAATTTTTTTAAACTTGTAGTGGATGACACTTTATGTTAATACAGTTTTTTCAAATATTAATTCGTTAATTAAATTTAATTAATTAATTTTAGTTTTAAATGGGAGAAAAATTTCCTCCCATTGTTTTCATAAATGAAATGAAAGATTTATCTAAAATGAGTGATTCCACAGAAATAAAATACCGCAGCGATGATTAGAAAATAATATTCAATAAAGATAACGTGGGACATTAATGCTGCACTGGTTTATTTTATATATTTATGATTAAAAATTAGGAATTGACATAATTCTTTTTATATTACTTGTTTATTATAAAAAGTAAGTGAAATTTTAATGTTTATTTAATTTAGTGGTTGAATATTTTTGTTAGTTAAGTATCTGAATGTTTTGTAGTTCGTACGTTACATTTCTTTTTAGTATACGGACTTTTAAGGCACTTTACAAATTGATATATGTTTTCCATGATTAACTTTAAGAAATGTGTTATTTTCTGCTATTTTAACTTCGTTTTTCCTTTTTTGTAATGGATGGCCATATCTTCTTGGCTTGAAGGAGAGATGGCTATCCACCATTTTAATTTTAATTTCGTTTCCCTCTTTTTGTTCTCAATTTTTAATTATTTTTTTGCCCAAAATATGATGAGTATATGTATACGGATTTTAAATATGCATAAATATTTCTTGTATTTGCATTCTAAGAATTTTTGTTTCAATCTTTAAAAATTATGGCCATCTATCCTTGAGTTACCCTAATAGTTAATAAGAAATTAAATTAAGAGCATTGTATTTACCATGCATATTTTTATATTTACGTACATTAATTTGATTTTTTATTGTCGGTGCCAGCCAAGCCAAGTTAAAGCCATGCTACCATTTTTAAACATTTCATCTGATGTTATAAAGGTGTATTTTTTTCAATTGAGATTAGTAACTATATGTTGACAAACATTGCTTTGAAAACTAGTTGATCATTTAAATCATTGTATTTTCAACCATTTGGTGAGTTATTTTGAACTTTCTTAATATTACCATTTCTTAAACGGATTATCTCCAAATTCGCGGAGAAGGCGGCCGCGTGTCTATTATGAACTTGCTATACATAGAAGGGAAATTCTTGAAATATTATATTATACTAAGCCAAAGTCTACTATGGACTGTTATATATACTCAAAGATTAGAATCAAAAGATTATAAGTATTGCTTCAAAAGTTCTAAGTAACGAAATTGTTTTTCTTCATTCTTAAAAGATAAACAGCCGTATTATTTTTTATTGTACAATTGCCTACGATTTATTACTCATATTTCTAAAGGTTGCTATATCAGGTTACAAACATATCCTTTAACATGTACGCTAATGGAGCCCGGTGCATGTAAAATCCGTCGTGGGTGTAAAGTCCTCCAAGTTGCCTGTGAATTACACCTCTGGGGGTGTCTAGTCTGGTGAAGGTCTCGTCACCAGATCAAGGTTCTAAATTACGAGACCAACTTGAGTAGCGATGGCCTGATGTATGGATAAGCAATGCAGCGAGGAAATAGTAAATATCCCAGCATCTCACATCCGTCCGGCATGACTTCGCTACACTGAGCAGTGCAGAACCGCCTCATCAAAAATCAATTAGCAGCCGGCCAACTAAGAAAAAACAATTAAAGCAACAAGATGCACTGAAACCACGTCATCCTATAGATTTAACAAACACATCTTCGCCAAGCGGAGAGCAGGTGAATCTTCGCCCCGTTGACAGGTATCAACTCGTTAAGCTAGGCAAAAGCCTGGCAGGTAGGGGCCTGGTCTAAAAAAACAAAAAAAAAAAAAACATATCCTTTAAGATAAGTATATATTTTAAGAATTTAGGTTTATTTAGACTGAAGTATGAACAAAAGTGTTTAAATAAATTGACAATTTAGTCAAAAACCTTGATACTAGAATTTCTAGATGGACGTACATTTTTTTCAAATAAAATTTTTTTTCTATAATAAAAGTAGCCTTTTAAATTATTAATCACTTTTTTATAGAAGCTTCTACTTAAAAACGAAATCCCTTGGGCAGCTAAATGGGAAATTGTGCTATTTTACTTTATAATAAAAACAAGTAATATAATTTTTTTTTTTTAAAGTCAATTCCTACTTAGGTCATTTTTTCCAGCGATCTACCCGCTTTGCCACTGACGGTATTTATTCCTACATTTATATCCTGCTAAAAGTCTTATATAAGAGAAATTTTTGAAATGTATTAAAAATCAAATAATATATAAATAGTTAAAATACCAAAAATTAATAGCTCGAAAGTATTTCTCTCAAAATTGTTAGACAAACTGCGTTAGAAAGGTAAAAAATTGTATTTTTCTTGATATAAATTCAAAACTAATGATTATGCCGTTTTTCAAATATTGAATTTTTAAAAATTACCAAACTTGAACACAATGAAGTACCATAGCGAAACCTTCACGCGCAAAACGATAATGGGGCTGTACGGACGAAGATCAGGCGGCTCTCATACGAAGGAGACTATAAATATGGAGTGAGTCTATACTTTTGATCAGAAATAAAATATAAAACTAAAATTAATTAATTTAATTTAATTAATGAATTAATAGTTGAAAAAACTGTCTTAACATCAAGTGACAGCCACTACAAGTTTTAAAAAATGCACTTGAACTTGAGTAGATGAATAAAAAGTATTTTATTAACGATTGAAAATTTGAACAAGATATATAAATATATAGAGTGTGTGAGCTAATAGTAGGAATTGAATGAATAAGCTTCCTTTTATATAACGATATAATGAAAACAAAATCTACTGTATGAATACAATTCCTTAATAATGTGGCCTCATTCAGTTGCAAAAAAACACCGTAAAGCCCTAGAGATTATTACACGGAAATGTTCTATTTAAGAATATTCTATATAGTAATTTTAGGACTAAGATAAATTTATTGTAAAAAAAATCGAGAAAGAAAATAACTGTAATCTCAAACTACATTATAGTCTCATATTTCTGTAAGTTTTAAACCGTGTTATTTTATATTATCAGTCCTTTTTCAATGCCTAGAAAGAAATGTGAAGAATATGAAAAAATAGCCTTTTTAAATAAAACTAGCAGATCCCACCAGGGCTTTAAAATACTATGAAAATAATTTTTTTAACTGAAAACTACAATAGATTTTTTTACATTTAATACTGTTCTTTTTAGATTGCCCACTATCAACACCAAAAAGCCTTTTCATATGCAAAATTAAAATAATGTATTCGCAGAAAGTTTTCAAATTTATTAAAAGCCATATTTTCGTATTAGGCGCATAATAGAAGTTAAAAGCCGAAGAAATCGTAGAAGATTTAGCCACTTTTGTTAATTTAAGTGGTTTAAACGCGAAGTTTGATTACATGTCTGCTAAATTTATGTTTCATTTATAGTATTCTTTTATTTATTTATTAATGAAGTTTTAATTTCGTTATGGAATATTATCCGAAAACAAATGCTGAGCTATTTATATTGTTTTAAGTGTAAACGGATCAATCTTTCGTAATCGGATTGCACGTGATAGAGATAGAATTTTAAAAAAATCCTGTTTGATTTTTAAAACCATAAAATATTGGTACATTGAGATACAGTTTTCAAACAAATTGCATGTTAATTTTGTGTTCTTATTCGACGGTGTAATAATTAAAATTGCGGACGTTTAGCTGTTACAAAAATTGCAGTACAAGCGAATTTTGTTTGGTCAGGCGTTGGCGACCAACCATCAATATAACGCCAGCGTTACTCCCGGACATGTTTTTGCTTTATAATATACATTTTTAATCCCTTGTAAATAAATACCAGACACGAAACAATAGCCATGGCATGCCAGAGAAGAACTTCTGTCATATTACGATTTTAACTAACATGTCTTTCGGTGCAATACATCTGTTTCCGGTACATTTTTCTTTTCTAGTTTTAGTTATGCATTTTTTTTATTAAAATACTTTTAAATTACATTGCGAAATGTAAAAAAAGCGTTAATTGAAAATTAAATCATAAACTAGGGAAGCGCATGCGGCACAAAATGTAGCTGAGCAAGAAAACATTCATGCAATGTCATCAAGAAGACATTGGAAATTCCTAATTTTGAAATAAACATTAACATATTGAGAGCAACTATATACTAGCAATAACTCTTAGCTATCAAAAACTTCGACCAACAATAGACAAACCGGAATCTTTCATTGTTATTAAACTTTGTATTGTTTTTTTTAATGTATTGCTGAATGCGTTTTGTAATTCCTTTGTCAAGGTAGTATCTTTTGTTTAATGATGAGCCATTTTCATAACAAAACCTGTTAACCATGAGTGCGATCCGGGTTAAATAAGAGAAAATGCAATATCCTAAAACTACGGCGATCAGATTAACGGAGCTATGTGCTTAAGCGCCCATGGTTCGTTAAAACGACAAAAAAATTTTTGGCGTTATTTTGACGCAATCATAGTAAAATCCCTCAACTGTTTAAATGAGAATGCACGTTTTCTTTGGCATTGAAAAAAATGTCGTATAACTTAGTGAAATTCTATTTCGTATGGAATTATTTTTAAAGACAAACTTACATTCCCACTCATAAAAACTTAATCTACAATGATTACATGAAAATGACGTCATTTTCTAGTAGCTTACAGTCGTTACGTCCGTCGTGAAGTTTTTGTTTTTAAAGAAAAACATCGCTAAAGATTTCACTATTTAAAGAAATATTTTTGATTCTGATTATTTCATTGTTTAAGCGCGTAGTTCGATTACATATCTGTTAAATTTGAGTTTTATTTTATTATTCTTTTACTTATTTACTGATGAAGTTATAATTTCGATACTGAATATTAACCGGAAACAATTCCGGAACTATTTATATTGTTTTAAATGAAAACTTCTCAATCTCCAGTAAGAGAGCTGCCCGTGACAGAGATAGATTTTTTTAAAAATCGTGCTTGAAAATTATTTTATAACCAATAAAATATCCGTAGATTGAGAAAACATATATTATTCTTATTTGGCGGTTTAAAAATTGAAAATGGGCGATATTTAGAAGTAAAGAAATTTGCAGAAACACGAAATGTGTTATCCAGGTTGTTAACAACGTCAATAAGACTCAGCGATACTCACGGGTATATTTTTGTCTTATAATATAGATATTCTCCATATGCAGTTCCTTTTTGTGGCAACATGAAATAAAAAATGGATTTGTAAATTAATAAATTATAGTATTTTTTAACGTTACGTCTAGGGCACTTATGATCCTCAAAGACACCATTTATGTACGGTTTTTTTCTTTTACATAAACCATGGCGGCATTGGCATCTATTAGTGTGTTGCATTGGATTGTCATCGGTCAAACAGTTTACGAGGAGTAGAGTAGAAAAGAAACCATTGGAGTAGCCGTTATAAGACAAAGTTTAAAATAATGTTTGTTAACTAATGAAGTAAGTCGTTTTATGAAATCCAATCTGCTCTGCAATTTTTAAACTCAGTATATATAAATTGACAGTTTCTGTATAAGATCAAAGATTATGATTATAAATAATGTTTCAAAAATTGTAAATGGTAATATTTCTCTTCATTTTTAAAAGAAAAAAGGGCATAGTTTTGTTGAAATGTTCTTTTTCTACATTTTCCAAAGTGTGCATACTTTTATGCCAATGTAAGTGCCATTTTTAAAATACTGCTATGTAATGTTACTGACGAAATTTCTTAGAAAACTTTAAATCTAGTCAGTTTTATTTTAAAAGAAGTAATAAATTGTATAAATAAATTGAGCATTTAAAAACAAATAAAAAAAATAGCGTTTAGGGAGTTATTCGAAATTTTGGTTTTCAAAAAATATGATTATTATTAAGAAATCTAATCGCCAAAATTTGCTTACGAAATTTGCTTCACAAACTTGCTTACAAAACCTCCTCAAAATATGCAGTTCCTTTATGTTTGCGATTATTTCAATAACTACTAAGTCTTAATCACTTTTTTAAAGGAACTTCTAGTTAAAATTAAAATAGACTGGTGTACCAAGTTTCTTTACCAACAACTGTTAACATTTCTCAATATTATTTCACAATAAAAATGAATCCCCTCGTATAAAATACAAAATCTCTTTAAAATTTGCTTACAAAAGTTGCTTCACAAACTTGCTTACGAAACCTACTCATAACATGCAATTCCTTTATGTTTTTGCTTCTTTCAATAACTACAAAAAAAGGGAGAGGGGTGATAGAAAATATTAAACAATAGTGTTGCATTTAGAAATATTTTCTATGGAAATCTTAGGAGTACAACATAATTTATTTTAAAAAAAATTGAGAAAGAAAAAAGAAAGAAATCTAAGAAATTCATATTTCTGTAAGTCTCATACTTTTGCAACCATTTTATTTTATACTGTCAGTTATCTTTAATGCCTTCAAAGGATAGTGAAGAATTTGAAAAATAATTCCTTAAGCAACAAAACTTTGCAATTCCTAGAAAACGAATACCTGCCAAGAAGTGATACAGGAAGAGTTTCTGAGAAATGTAAGATTTTAAATTCCATGTATTTTGAACTCTTATAATTTTCATGAATTTCTTTCAGCTTTATATTTACCTTTTTCGTTTTATAAAATAAGACGACGCATTTTGAAATCAATTCTCTAGTCTTTCTAATACATTATTCTCCCGAATGTTTTCAATTCATTTTTATGGGAAATTAGTGGACAATGTAAAAAAAAAAAAATCATCGTTATTATTGCAGTGAAATTAATAATATCGTCTTTTATAATGATATGATTAATTTACGTAATAAAATAAGTACATTAAAGTTTGAAATATTTTATCTTTGGTTGACATTTACTAAAAATTCCAATGGGAAACTTAGGCTTGGCTTTGAAAATTTCAGAACTTGAAATCTATGATTAGACTCTTTTTTTTTTCATTTAATAGCTATTACTTCGGAAACATCTATCCAAGAAATCTGTCGGTAGATTATAGGATTGCTATAATTAAACAATTTTAGCATACAAATTCGGTTTTTAAATTCAGTAATACGGAAACAATTATGACTCCATCTTAAATATGACGTAATCGACATGGCAACCTAGAATCATTACCTATCATGGGATATCATTGAATTAATTACGTACGATTGGATTTAATAGAATGAAAAAAACTTTTATTAATATCTTTTTAAGTTTTGATTCAATTTTCATAAAATTTGAAACGACCCGACAAAGTTCTGCAACAATTATATATATTAAATTTCAAATCATATGGTTTGGTAGTTTTTTCGCTGGTATATGCTGACGGACGGACGGACCAGATGATGATTATAGGGGCTACGTATTTATATAATTACGAACGCACCTAAAAAGAGAATATCCAATACATTTTAACAACTAAATTGCCTCCCAAAAAGCTGTAAATAGCTATCCGACTGAAAATTGTGTATCCTTTCAATTTATATTAATAAAAAAATAATAAACTTACAGGGTCGTCTTCACAGTAAAATTGTAAGTTTGAAAACGAACATATAATTTCGATTTCATTTTGGCATTTTCGGTACATTTTACCTTAGAGTATGAATCGGTAAGTCAATAGGTCAAGTAGTTCAGGAATTCTGAAGGTTTCATGTCTGGAACGCCTAATGTTAAATTCATTTGTAATCTTTCTAAAACACAATGCAATGCGAGTAGTTTTTTAAGCATAACTCAAAACCTACTGGGCGAAATAAGCTATAATTTTGAATTCGCATATTTTATTCTCTTAGAAATCGGTTGTAATTAATTGATTACGCATATTATTGCTAATAAACAGTACTGTATCCGATATATGTTATGTACCCTTGCAAATTAATGGTAAACGCTATGCACATCATAATTTATGGCAAGTATCTTGCTGTGAACTACATAATGTATATCAATTTCATTATGTTTGAGACAGTGTAAGCTAATTAAAATATGCTGTGCACAGTTTTTCCTTGTAGACCATTATATAATGGAATTCTTTTGTATGATTCTGTAAATGAATGATAAGTATTTTGCACTCTGTATTCGTCATAAATTAATATCAATTTCATTATGTTTGTAATACACTAACATCATTAAAATGCCCCGCAAAAGACTTTTTGCCATTTATCATATTGTAACGGAATTATTTTGAGTGTCCCTGTAAACAATTTATAAATGGAACACACATGATATTTTACAGAAAGCGTGTTGTAGTGCACCTCAAAATATCACAATAATTTCATTATGTTTAATAATAGTTTAATATCATTAAAAAATACTGCAAACTATTTTTTCTCATAGACTATAATGTAACGGAATTCTTTTGAGTGCCCGTGTAAACGAACTATTAATGCTATGAACTTCCTTCACAGTAGAAAACGTTCCATAGTAAACATTATTAACATATATATATTACAGCTCAATCCAAGTATATTTACGAGATTATAGTATGGGCAGACAGACAAACTAAAGTCATAAAAACTTTTCAACTATGTTGAAAAGAGTTAAAAATAAAACTGACAGTGTTACAGTTACAAGTTCAAGATAATTATGTTTATTGTTTTTCACTCTATAAAAAACTTAAGTAAGTGTTCTTTGTACAAAGCATACCTTGCTTAATTAATAGTCATTGCATCTAGAATATCATACAAATATCATTCCTTAAAATCTTTTTATGAAATGTTTAGCTTATGTAATCACGTTTGAACTAACAAATATATTTTCAATCATTCAACATTACCTTACACTTATTACAGGAAACGCTAATTTTGCTTTTTAAATACTTATTTATAAATTATTGAATACCTAACTTCATAATCGCACTTGAATTATCAAAAACCCTTTGAAATTTAGAACATTTTCATTTTCAAATAATTATTACTGATATGTTACATTTGCAAAATATGACGCTTAATATAACATTTCTATTTGTGTACTTTTGTTTTTCTTCTTTTTAATCTCCTTCTTCTAACCAAAGATAATTGAATCAAACATTTTAATAATAATAATAAAAACACACTTTAAAAATTCGAAAGTAAAACTTTCAAACACAGATAACTTAATTATTTTCGACACTGATTCTAAACAAAAGGAAAAACTTCAAAAGAGCTGTTGAAAAAGAAAAACAAATTTTGAGATATTTCTGCATTTTTAATTTTTGACTTCTGCGAAGAGTTAATAATTTCAACTTTCTGTATTAAAACTTACATGAAAGCCGTAATGTAATTAAAATTTACGAAGAACTTTTCAATAAATATTTATGATTCCATACTTTAAAGTAACATTTTCGAAAAGAAATTTAATTCGAAGTTTGGAAACATTTAAAAGACTGTATTTATGCATAAATAATGAGTAATAAAAGTTATTAAACAAAAGTTTCTTGCATGTAAATGTTACTTATACTCAAAATCAAACAAATTCACTTGAAACATTTGTCAGCGAATTTTTATTTAGTGCCAGAGAGTTTTCATTTAAGAGGATTAATAAAAGCAACAAATTTAGTTTTAATCGGATTTGTCGAGAGTAATTCTTGGAATTCATTTTTGATGAATAAAATACATTGTTAAAATCTGATGGAAAAATCTTAAAAAAGTGGATGGCATATTGTTAATGATTATTTGCCATTTCATATTATTTGTTTTGGTCTTGTTATTGTGTTCATTTATTAGTTAATTGCATGATAGGGGAATAATACATTTATGTTAATATATTATAAAAAACTTTTATGATTAAAAATATTTATAGTGATTATTTCATTGTTTCTTCTTTTAGTATAACTGCCTGATTACATTCAGTGAGATTAACACAAATGGAGTCTTTTACTCATATACGAAAATATAATTAATAAAAAATAATAAATGTGTAAAATAGTTTCTAAAATTTACGATGCATGTAAGATTGCAAAACCTATCCAATTTAACTAATATGTAAAATCATGAATATCAAATGAAGAAGAAATGGGGTAAATATTATTAAATGTCGGATACTGATATGCTCGATTTGACTTCATGTTGATTATATTGAAATACACTTCTAGTAAAAACAATAAATAAGACCTTCAATCTCTTAAATCAGTTAAGCAATTTATTATAACATTTCAACACATTAATTTAATTTTTATTGAGGCTTTAATTAAATCAATGAATATGTATTTCAATTTACCATATAAGAACATATCATTATAAAATATGTGTTTCAATATGAAACTATGTTAATTTCGAAAATTAATTATTTTAATTATTATTATTTGCATTATTTGCATTATTTCAAATAAGGCGGATTTGATTTGTCAATCAGTCAGTTTGTCGTTTGCATGTGCGTCCCATAACATTTAAACAAATATTTAGATTCATGTGTTATTTAAATGTACCAGGTGGTTATTAAATAAGTATCTCTATTTGGAGCTGTCTGCAGCTTGGAGGAATTACCGGAATGAAACCAAAATCGGTACACTTACTATTCGAGAGGGGGAAGAAGAATGGAACAATAAAAAAAATTATTGCAATAATCGCCGACAGATGGCGCTTTTGAATGCGAAATATAATGTGTAATATTGTGTACCGTGGAGGTGTTGCAAACCGCAATGACGTTACCGCATATTACACCATGTGTGAAACATAACTCCTGATGCGTTACATTTCGAAGTTGAGCACGTCGTGCACCTCCTGGATTGTGTCCTCTAGCATCATGGCCATGTGGAACCTGAACATCATCGGCTACGCCATGCAAAAGCGTAACCACATTCACTGTGACATTTTCCAAGAAATTAGGTCTGCCATCCAGTTTGACGCTTTAAATCTTTGTTATTGTATTACACATTACTTTTCACACTCAGTAACGCCATCTATCGGTGATTATTACAATTATATTTTTTATTGTTCCATTCTTTTCCCCCCTTCTCAAATAGTAAGTGTACCGATTTTGGTCTCATTAGGGTTATTCCTTCGAGCTACAGACAGCTCTAAATAGAGATACTTTTCTTATAACCACCCTGTATATCTATGAGAAAATAAGAGATAAAAAATAGAAGGTTCTAGATCTTCAAGGTAAATACTGATTAAAACACAAGAAATATCTTATTCATAATTCTTGTTTATTTACTAAACAAACACTTACGTAAGAATGACGAAACTCATATTTATTTAAGAATGCAGTTCTTGAAAAAATCTTTGGAATGGAAGAAATACTGAGACTCTGCGTAATGTTGCAAAATTTTTCAATCCTTATGTTCCCCCTTTCGGAGAAATTTAACTGCTACTAAATACACACGGGAATTTTTATATTAGAAATTGTAGAATAAACCTAAAATTTCGCTGAAGTTTCTATTATAAATCTGTTCTATCTGTACAAGAAGAAAGATTCGTGAAAAAAATCGAATGTCGGTTTTCGACGGATTTATACGTTGTACAAGATCAAGAACACGATTTGGCTGTTTTTAGAAAATGCTTGTCTGTATATAGAAAGAAGTGTCTTAGAAATTTAAGACACTTAATAGTGTCTGAATTTCAGACATTTGAAACGTCTGAAACGCGGCCATTTTTTACCCTCATTTGTTGACAATAGGCAGCCATTTCTGACCACATTTTTTTTCTTTTAAGCATCAAAAGCAATTTTATTGGACCACATTGTAGCCTCAATAAGTGGGAAAATATTTTACCATAAAACAGGTCTGGGTTTGTTCCAAAAGCAGAATCTGATTAAAGCATGGACAAAGTGGGCCCCCTCCGATTATTTTAGGGGGCCAAATTTTGTATGCAAATTTTGTAAAGCTGATATAAACTTTACAAAAATTGTATCCCAAATTTGTGCTCTAAAATAATTGGAGGTAGCAAGGTCACAGTCCACTTTGTCCATGCTTTAATCAGATTCTGCTTCTGGAACAAACCCAGACCTGCTTTATGGTAAAATACATTCAAAAATAAAAATTAATAATAAAATTACGATTTAATTATTTTAATCAAATATTTTTAATTGTTATTATTCTGTTTGTTTACACCCACATATATATATATATATATATATATATATATATATATATATATATAAATACTCTGAAAGGGAAAAATTCTAAAAACATTTTTTTTTTTTTTAATTAATATCACAGTATTTTTTTTAAGTTTAACTATAAATTACAAAATATAATCGTATGAAATACACAGAGCAAACATAATAAGAACAATTATTTCTTACCCTTTTAAAGTATCAAATATCACCATTGTTACCAATCAGTAGACATTACTGGCATTAGAAGTCTAGAATATTATATTAGAACTGTGTTTTAAGAACTTTTTTTATTTAGATCTCAAATTTTATTATAAAAATGAAAACCGCTTAAAAAAGTGTTTGTCCGTATCATGAACTGAAAATGGATTTTATACATATCCATCGGCTTTTTTTTTTTTGTCATATTATTTTCATTTCTTTTTACTCATGATATTCTTCAACTTTATTTTTAAATATTTTTAGAGCACATACTGGATTAATTATACAGATTTTTGTGCTTCATTTGTAGGGCATTTCCAAGATGATCCCGTGTCTCGAAATTTAAGTATGTTATTGAGATGGAATACAGGATATTTATCAAAGTAATTTTTGTATTTTCAAACAAGTGTTATAACGATTACTTAAAAAAAATAGTATCGTCCTGCAGGTGAATACTATAGGAGGGATTATTTCCCATTGAAAAAAACAAACTTTATTTATAAAATAGTTAGAAAGTCATAACTTCACTGATATTTTCATGATTACTTTTCATGTTCTATATCCCTCTTCTGAAGCAAAAAAAATGGTTCATAACATTTCTCATGCATGAAGTTAAATTTGTCAATATATAAACATTTACTTTGATAATATACGCTGTATAAAATGCAACGTTGTCTGTAAAAATGAAAATCCATATGTTATATTATATCAATCATACGAGGTAACTGCAAATTGCAAGGAAAGAACTTAATTGTTCCCTATCATATAAAAATTAGATTTTTTCTTCATATTGCTATATGAGCAAATTTTTATTAATTTGCATCGGGTGATAATAAGAGATGTTTAACTATCAGTAAAAAATAAATAGTCTTTTTTTAATAACATGCAGTAAAAATTACTTCTAGTTTCAAAACTTCTTTTGTTTTTAATATACATCTTACAATGTCTAATTGTCGCCTTTGTACTTTTCATGCAAATGCATGTAAACAAACTTATATAGAAAAAGTTACAACTATTTTAAATGCAAAATATACTTATGTACGTAAATATATAAAATTCTAGCTTTTTTCTAATCTCTATTTTAAATTTACAAACACTTTTTTACCAAAAAGAATAATATATATATATATATATATATATATATATATATATATATATATATATTAATATTAATTTCCGTTTTCTCAAGTTTTGCATAAGTAAACTAAAAATTTTAAGCAGCAAAGCAAAAATAAATAAATGATTTCTATATTAATTTATTCTACACGAAATCAAATTATAGCTGTAAAAGTATAAGTATGTTTAATGGCAATTTAAATGAAAAATGCAATTAATTAAATAAATGACTCTTGAACAACAAATCGTCTTTAATTTGAATTAGAATATTCAAAAGAATTTATATACAGTCCGCATATGCGTGCTGTCCAATTTTTAGGACGATGAGGAGATATGGATTAATGTAAGTGCAGTCTTTGATTACTTTCCAACTGCCAAAAATCTGTTATCTCATCAAATGTATTTACTTCCAGAAAATTATATCTTCTCCGATTCTCATAACATCCATCGGGTTGCCTATCAAAATTACTAGAAAAGCCATATACCGCCTGGCGTGGCAATTGTTTCCTTTCTTCCCCCCTCTAAATTAATATGTCAGACGCTTAACTGTCATAAATTCCTACTGGCGAAATTGTCCGATGCACGTGTATGCTTGGCGTCGCCAATCAAAATATTGGCGCACAAATGTACCGCGAAATTTAATCAGGTCTTATCTAAACTCTCTCCGAGAAGGTTCTCTTCCTTTATTGGTATTTCGGAAAAGCACCTCCCTATTTTAACATCTTTTGTCTATGAGCCAATAAACTACTTCCAAGTAAACTGGATCTTTCATTTATACAATATCGCCTCTACTTACTTTTACAGGTGTACGATCCCTTTGGTATTCTGGGACAACCATCACGATAAATGTACTACCTACATGTATATTTTAGGGCCGTGTTTTTCTCAGATTGATGTCGTTTCTCCTACCATGCATCCAAACTGGTCTTTGAACACTAAGACCCTAAAATATCTATACCCAAAGCATCAACTTTACCACAATCAACTATTGTATAAAATGTCGTTTAAAAGATACTTTTACGTATACTTTTATACACAGATTTGTACTACAAAATCCATTGATAATTCAATCAAAGAATAAAACGATTGCATTACTCAATTCATAATTTTGAAGCAGAAAATATTTGTGGGTAAATAGTACTTAGAATTTAGCTCTAAGAAGAATTTGTATTTTGTGTATATTCGCAAATAAATTATAAATTTAATCATGGCATGAAATTAAACTAAGATAATATTTGATAGATAAAACTGAATTTTCTTTGATATAATTAGGCATGTTGATATCATTTTGATATATTTGAAATTATATCTTTGATATCATTTGCATGTAAATAATCACAATTAAAAAAATTGTAATTATTACTATATATATTTTAAAGGAAAATAAAAATATTTAGTTAGGAAAGATAATTTGTGCATTAGAATGTGAAATCCTTATGTATTTAGTCATTACAAATCACCAAAAGTGATAGAAAAGAGTATGAAACTGGGGATTTATCTGTTAAATAAACCAAAATATTAAGAATGTAATATTTACATAATGTAATAAAGTATTGTATTTTATAATACATATAGAGCGACTGCACTAGTTAATTAATCTCTAGTAGTGGATAAGTTATCATTACATCATATTCAATGAAGTCTCTGGCGTAAGGAATTTACTACTTTCTTCTTAGTAGTTATACATTTCTTAACACTTCTTATAAACTTCCATGTCATAGTTAATTAACCAATTTCAATGGGTGATCTACTACTAGTAAAATGTGATTTTGTTTTGCAATTGGAGTCAGGAGTGAATGACAGACACAGCATAGAGAAATGTGCTATATTCAGAATTATTCATCTAAAAAAAAACGAACAAAATGATTTGAACATATTTTATGGGGATCACTGCAGATGAGAGGAGCTCTGTAAAACGAATATATTCTTAATTGATCAAATATCGGAACAGACACACTGCATCTAACGACAGCGTTAGTAACGAAAGACAATAAATTTTTGAAGTCATGCCTATGGCAAAGAACAGAGCCTGTTGGGCAAAACCGTTATATAGTCACAAAATACTAGTGAGGACACGACGTAATAATTAGTGAAAACAACTAGGACTATTTTATCGAACAAGTTGTTAATTACAACTACAACTACTTCGTTTAAAATGTAGCGACTCCAAACCGACATTTCAAAAGTAGTCTCTACTTCGCTACTTTTCAGATTTTGTCAAATGACTCAATTTACACTCGAAATTAAGGACACGGATTAATTAACCCGTTTAGTACCAAATTTTAACTTTTTATGAATGTTCTAATTTTTCAGGGTTTGAACCAGAAACATAATTCTATTGAATGCAACTTTTCGCCACAAGGTGTCTATTACATTTTAATTTTTATATTTAAATTACATTTTTTAATGGTTCAAAAGATGAAAATTTTCAAAAAAGGGTCAAATAAGATCCCAATGGTACGAGAGGGTTAATATAGAAGATTCTCGTTATTCCATGTCTGCCGATACATTCAAATACGATATAACAGCGGAAATTAAAATAATATATAGCAAAAACAAATTGTGTTAATCTTCAAAATTCCAGTTTATACACTTACTACGATTGAAAGGGTCAGGACAAGAAAGTGCCAAGCCACATTTCTGGTGAAATAAATCTAACACTGTAATCTGTTGCTTAATATTGTAAATTATAATATCTGACATATAATTTGTTTCTAATGTCACTTGGTGGCAGACATGTGACAGGTTTCGTTTTTGCCGAAGATGTTTATGCCCCCAATGAAAATAGCTAATTTGCAAAAAAGGTAATAGTAATATCATAAAAGTAATGCCATATTGTTACTCAGAATATCTCAAATGTTACTAAGCCGTTGGCGAAAAAACTTTAGGTTATATATCTTGATTTGAGTATTGGATCAAATTTTCAAATTGAAATATCACAGAAGTTCAAAAATATGGTTACCATGTATATAAAATGTAATATGAGTTGAACTGCATAGATTTGGAACTCTCTTGCCCCGGCCCCCTGAATTTCCTTAGCGAAATACAGAGAGGTGTGTTGTATCATACAATAAACATTTATATATAGTTATATAAAAATTCGGGTAAAGTACAGTTTATATTTTTTTTTTTTGGGGGGGGGTCGGGTTACACGAAAACATATATATATATTTGAATATATATATTTGAAAAAGCAACATCACGATGGACTATTATTGTACAAAAAATATTGTGCAAAATTTTTCATAACTGCATAGATTTGTATACTATTCTTATTATAACTTGCTATTTAAATCTAACTTTTTATGACTCGAAATTCCTTCCGCTTTTTTCATTATCTGCGTTCAACCCTCATTTCTACATATTATTCATTAAAATAAATGTTTCCTTTTACAAGAACTTTTCCTTTATTCAATTTCCTAAGTGAACAAAACTAAACAATAAAAATCTGCTGCTTTATGTTCTGTTGTTCCAAATTCAATATGCAGGATTAAGAAAAAAATATGGACATAGATATTAATTAGGCCAAAATTTCAATTATTCGAAAAATTTATGAACATAAGCGTTTTAAATAGGTAAGATGTGAGAAAAAGCATGACCTAGTTGTCATTTCATATGTTAATAAAAATATATCATATGAAATGTGTATTGTTTTAATTTGTTTATCCTTTTACTGTTGCAAATATTCGCTTATGAAAAATATAAATGTGCATAAAGAATTTCAAGCCAAACAATTCCAGCCTTTTATTTCCAGCAAATACTATAACAGCATTTTATTTATTATTACGCTAACATTTTATATTAAATGGCTATATATTCGGATAGATTTTAATGCAAATATAAGCTTGCGTTTTATAATAAAACTTTCTTTTAGATACACATTTCTCCGTAAACATAAAGTAGTTTAGTGCAATGCTCATACGTGTTATCCAAATTACCAAGGAGATTTTATTGCATAGAAATTGTAAATAATAAATTGAAAATATACCCTATTAGAAAAATATGCGCATTATTTTTAAATGTATATCTAACGTTCTTTTTATTGCTCTTATTAGTTATAATATGTTAAATATTGATATATTTACATTCTTATTTGTATTTTACAAGAGCAAGAAAAAACACGTTTTTTAAAAAACAATTCACTAATATATTACCGTGCCATCACACTGTTAAAAATTTGCAGCAAACTGTCCAGTCATTTGACCGTTTTTATAGAAAATGGTTACATAACCATAATTTAACTCTATGCTGACCATATTATTGCACATATTATGGTCAGTATACCATAATATGTGCAATAATATGGTCAGCATAGAGTTAAATTATGGTTATGTAACCATTTTCTATAAAAACGGTCAAATGACTGGACAGTTTGCTGCAAATTTTTAACAGTGAATGTTATAAACTCCTAGAGGCAACGTAAAATTCAAGAAATAAAATTAAGGGTGTGATCTGAAAATTAGTTTAACAGATATTTAAAAAAGTATTTCTTAATAAAATCAGTAGTTTTGTTATTTTTGTTATTTAATATATGTTTAATTCCGTGAAAAGAGTTGAATTTAAGAACATCATAATAACTGTGCAAATTTATATTCAGATTTTATGAGAGAGACATATCTTTTGCATAGCCAGTTAAAATAAAATCAGTAGTTTTGTTCTTTTTGTTATTTAATATATGTTTAATTACTTGAAAAGAATTGAATTTAAGAACATCATAATAGTTCTGCAAATTTATATGCAAATTTTACAACATATATATCTTTTGCATAGCCAATTAAAATAAGAGTTCGAATTCGATCGAATGGAGCGCACCCAGTACATCGAAAATATGTTGAAATTTTATTCAGATGAGAGTATTATCGTGTGTTTCTCGGTTGCCCGTCTGTTTCAGTTAATTCACCGTAACTCATTGATCGCACCATATTTTTTTTTTTTAAACCTGACGCTCTGAACTGAGCAAACTCCGTCTAACTGACCTTCAATAATTTCTCTGCTCCAGTGCCCGAACATTAAATCTTTTATTGGGATTCATTAGATTCGGAATTTGTTTAAACATGCAGAGTGATTAAATAAACTTAAGCATAATAAACATTCTAATAAACCAACAATTTCATACCTGATTTTTCGCAACGACTGATTTGCTAGAAATTTTAATAATAAGCGACAGGTTTTACTATGAAAGACAATATATTAGAACATGAACAATAATTTTAAATACTGATAAGTGATGCTATACGAGAATATCCGTTTATAAAATATTTCGCTTCAGTTATGCATATATGTGAATGAAAGACACAAGAGATTTTCTTCGACAAGGAATCACTTAAGAGTGGCGATTTCTAGACAGCAAATGCATCCATTGACATGTAAAGTTTTCTTGCAGTTTAATAGGGTAGCCAAACGTAGGTTGATTTTACCATTAATTTATCAATGACGTGCAATAACTTGCGTATTCCTTTTAAATTTCAGGAAGTAATAGGGGAAGGTGGCCTAAAATGATCCCCCTAAGGGAAAAACTTGTGTAAAATGACATAACTGTTTAAATAAAACATTGTCCCTTTGTTAGAATGTTTTACACTATATTTTGCAATATAAACGAATTTTAATATTATTTTAAACCCAAATTGAGTGATGAAAAAAATAGATTTTTTAAAACGTGTTCAAAGAATCATTTCACCCTCACCTAAAAGGCAAAATGACCCTTCATTTAAAAATAATTGTAAATTGTTTTTTATCGGCAAAATAAAGGATATAAAAGTAATTATGACAATACATAATGAAATAAAATAAGTTGTTTAATGAAATGGCATACATAATTTCTTTTATGAAAATAAATTCCGCCCCATCCGAAAACTTGGAAAATTTGAGCACATATCGATACACATCCTCCTCATCCTGCGCATACATCATGGGCCCACATACGACGCTTGTGACACTGGTACCAACCTTCACCTGCTGCAGGAAAATAGTACATCGTAATAAATACACTTGTGCTCATCTCCTGAATCTGTTTCACTATATTCCAAATATTGGTTTTTAGGCTCCCTTTTCTTCTTTATGGGAATACTTCGTTGCTTTGACTTCATACTCTCTTCTTTGCTTGTTCTGTATATTTGGTTTTAGATTTAGCATTTTTAATTGGATTTTCTTTGCTGCAGCCTGTTTTATCATCTCTTTCTGTTCTGTATATTTTGTGTCGAAGCTCAGTTGATGGAGATAGACTCAGATGATAAGGACTGTTAGTTAAAATGGCACTTCCCATTGATTTTCTTTTTCGCAAACTGCTTGATTCCGTATCTTTGGAAACGATAGGATACCACGTAAACTCAAAGAGAAAGATTTGGGGGGAATGGATCATTTTACCCGGCAACATGGCCGCACATTTTAGGTCAAAAAGCTTGATGACGCTGAGAAACATAACAAATTTAGCAAGTGTAATTCACATCTAAAAACATTCTTCATTAAGTAAACCAAATCATATTTCTGTTTATCTAAATAAATATCACAGTTAGTGTTTACCTTATAACAGATGTTATAAAACCCAATTTTTCAAAGAATTCTATTCAGATGCGTAATACTGCAATCGCTTGAAAACTGACATTGCTTCTTCTTCACTTGGCTCAACTACTTTATGTGTTACCACGTACATAGCGCGACCACTGTGGAAGAAAACATATCAGGATCGTTTTGCCCACTAGGATCATTTTAGGCCACCTTCCCCTACATACATTTTATTTCTTATTCTTCTAACGAAGTCTGTATTTTCTCTTAAAAAATCTACCTCAAAGCTCTTCTCGACTGTTTTGTGTCCAGGTTTAGCTCCTATTCCACTTCGAAGCAATTTATAGTTTTTAACGGAATAAAAATATTAGGAGGTTTTCAATTCGACTTTGTATGTATTTCCTTTTTATGTATGTTCACCGATCACCCCGAAACTATGCGACCGATTCATGTGATTTTTTTTTTAACTGAAAGAGGATACTCTCGAATTGGTCCAATTAAATTTCATGAAAATTGGTTCAGTACTTTTTTAGAAATTTAACAAAAACGAATAAATAAATAACGAAATAAATAAATAAACATCTTTAAATTATTTCATTTTCAACGAATTTCATCAAGTGACGTAGCGCTGTTTCGCAAGAAAGTCACTTCCCGGCGATTTTCTTCAATCTGTATACGGTTTTATTTCTAGGATTGTAGGGAAAAACAAAATGCAATGATTTAATCGTTATAAACTTTTATGACGTAAACAATCAGTAATTTTAGTCGGATGTGCCAATCCCAAAACTTTCTTCTATCTCACACAGGTTTCGCATACACTAAAAAGAATCAGCACCAATTTATTTCAAGTTCTAACTGAATCTAAAGTTTTATTAAATTCCGTGCATTCGTTCATGAGATATGACTATTGCTAAAATCATGCAAATCCTGTAAAATGTAGCATAGCAGCGCATCCTGTTGGGAAATTTAGACCAAAATCTAATCAACAACAACTTATGTCAACGTCTAACTGAATCTGAAGTTTGATGAAAATCCGTGCATTAGTTCTTAAGATAGAGTTATCATGATAATAATACAAAAGTAGCACAGCAGCACCACCTGTTGGGCTATTTACACCAAAACGTAATCAGCATCTATTTATGTCAAGGTCTAACAGAATCTGAAGTTTGATGAAATTCCGTGCATAGTTCATAAGATATAGCTATCATAAAAATCGTGAGAAAAGTGGTATAGCTGCGCTACCTGTTGGGATATCTAGCCAAAACATAATCAGCGTCTATTTATGTCAAAGCCTAACAGAGTCGGAAGTTTTATGGAAATAAGTGCATTAGTTCTTGAGATATAGCTATTCCAAAAAATGCAGCATAGCAGCGCCACCTATTGGCCGATTTTCACCAAAACCTAATCATAACCAATTTATATCAGGGACTAACTTAATATAAAGTTTTATTAAATTTCCTGCATTAGTTCATGAGTGCCCACAAAATTTTTGTCACATACAGACAGACAGAGTCACAGACTCACAGACAGACATTTTCTAAAAACAGTCAAATCGCGTTCAGGACTTTCTAAAACGTATAAATCCGTCGAAAACCGGAAGTCGAAAATTTTCATGAATCCTATACTTTCTTCTTGTAAAGATAGAAGAAAGTAAAAAAAAAAATCAAAATTGCAAACAGTTTAAATTTATCAAAGATTTCTGCGGTACACTCGTTTCATTTAAGAACTATATTTTTTCGATGGACGGATTTGTACGCTAATGTAGGTGGGCCAAATGTCCCTGGTAAATTTTGTAATTTAACATAAATTCAAGTAATTAGTGTAGGATGAGTGCGGTTGACAAAACGGCCAAAATAATAAATAATTTCTAACTGCCCAGGTCATTGGATCAGTTTTGGAAAAAGCCACACACGCAACCGCTTTATAGCAGTGCATTCCGTGCCAACAAAGTCAATTTGTAGTACTGTTTAGTAATTTTACTTTGTAGTAGCTTTTGAAATAGTTTTCTTTTTCGTTAAAAAGTTTATAATCATTATTATGATGTTCTTCGGCTTGCCATTGCTTTCATTTTATATGTTAGTCGTCAGTGCGCAAGAATTTTCGGTAGACATTTACTAGTCATTCTTTGTTCGTGAAAATACCATTAGAATCTATTAATGATTTATCGTTTGTGTGACGTTCGGATCCATGACTTTTTGGATTTTCGTATTTCTACTTTTTAGGATTTCGTTCATCTAACGAAACCCCATTACTCCCGCTTCGTTGTTTGTCTGTCAGAGAGCCGGATCTCAGAAACTATTTAACTTACAGGCATGAAATTTTGTGTACTTATAGCTGAATACCTGCTATGAAGCTCAAAATCATAAAATTTGAAAAAATCGTATTATTTTAATATTTAGAGATAAAAACAAAAATCTAACAGCCTTTTCCTATTAAATTTAAACATTTTTCGTTTTAGCAGTTGCCAACAATTAAAAATCCACAATAAAATTCTTTCTACAATAATTAATTTTCTATTGAAAGATTTCCACTTGAAAAATGAAAATGAAATAGAAAGTTTCACCAATTGAAAAAAAAAGATTAATATGACGTCATATATTGGTAATAAAACGGAAATTTTCAAACATTTCTCAATAATACAAGGAGTATGAGTATGTGTAAATACAGAAAGTAGCTTAATATGACGTCATTCGAGAATTAAAAAGAAAATTAATCAGACGTCATGACGGATTTTTCAAGTGTTTGAGAATAACACAAAAGAGTATCAATATGAGTAATAGAGAATAGTAACTATATAAATTTCAGGACCTTATTCAATCATGATAAAAACCCGATTATGGAAATATTGGCATATTTTAACATTTTGAAGGTCTCTGTACAACATGTTTAATTTTGAAATTGATTTTTTAAAATATCACATTTAGTGCACATGACATATATTATTATGACATAGTATAATAGCGGGCTTCGCCCGCTATCGGGCCGGTTCAGATATTCGAAAAACCGAGAAAATAGACCAGTAATTTTTTACTTTTTAATAAACATTACTTTTTTTCTGAAAATGAAATTTATTTGGATTTATTAAAGAAAGGATGAAATGTTTTGAAAGGAATATTAAACAAACACTTTGTGCGGTCTTCGATCACACTTACCCCCTTTTTTTTTTAGCTTTGACTTCCTTGCTATTCCATGCCAAAAGTCAGTTATAGTAAAAGTTTTTTTTTCTAATTAGTAATATTTAATAAAATATTTTAATTTTAATTTCATCAATGTAAGCCTCAATAGTAAATTCTGTATGTATGTTCAATTTCTTAATGGAATTGTCAACTGGAAACACTGGATATAGTTACAAAAAACTTCTGAAAAGGTATTTTCAATTTATTTTATATATATATAATTCTTAACGTAAATTTAGAGGCTAAATTTATTGATATGATATTAAAAGTATGAAGATAATTTTCTTCTGGAAACTTTACTTTAAATATTTAACAACGCTGAGAATCAATTTAATTCTGTGCAAAAAAGATAAATGTGTTTAATTTCATAAATGGAACAAAGGAAGACAATTTACTTAAATTGTGTAGAAGAAAATGTGGCTTTTTCGTTGAACGAAATGCAAGTAAAAAACTTGCAGATATTCAACTTACTAAAATATTTTCTTTTAATTTCATGTTTTGTAAATTTTATGTGTACACATACTTATATTAAATTTATTTAGTAAAAATGTTCATTGGATCTGTGTTACTGAGGTTTGATAAATATTTGCAATACCAATTTATTAATCTCCATTAGGATAATCAATATAAAATTTGCAATAACGTAAATTGTTTCTAATAACATGAAATGCATGTATATTTAAGATTTATTTAATCACACGTAGGTGACACTTATTACATTTAATATATTAAAAAGGATTTATTTTGTTAATGTTCTTATCCAAATACTCATAGTTGGTTTCTAACATGCTTAGTGCATATGAAACAATCGTAATTCTTCTCTCTAAAGAAATTAAAAACACAAGTTCGTATACATTTTTTGCAAGTACTAAGAGTAATGTTCTACCGTAGTTCTATAAGTAAGCATAGTAAAATATTTTTCTTTTTAATAGATTTTGTACATTATTTTCGTTAATTTGTACTTGATTTGATATTTCATTCCATATATTATTTAATTATTTTTTAGGTAAAATATCTGACCAATTTTAATGAATGGACATTTTCTTTTGTATAGTTTGAAAACTTTTCCCACCAATTTTGTATTTAATGTTATATTTTTCAAAAAAATATTAGGAAATTATTGTAGCAGACAGGCATACAGCTGGACAGATAAAAAAACAGATGTTTCAAATACTTGTAAACTAATGTTTAAAATGCAACAAGTAACTTTTTAAATATAAAATCAATTATTACACAGTGTTTAAAGGCATCAAGAAATGATCTTCATAGATTAATAGTGTAGATTGCGGATTTTGTTCATGTTAAAAAAGGCAGGAAGCTGCTGGTGGGGAAAAGGCACTTTTTTATTTCCAAAGGCTCTTTTTTAATGTCTAATGACACTTTTCTTATTCTCAAAAATACTTTTTTTATTTCTTAACAGAACTTTTTAGATTTTTAAAATCCTGTCTTTGTTTCTTAAGGACACTTTTTAAATTGTTAAGGACACCTTTTTTATTTTAATGGTTTAATGATTTTAATCTTTTGATTTTCAGAATCCTTTTAAATGTTCAAAGTCAGGAAACTCTGTTTAAGATAAAACATGGAGTCATTTTACTCTATTAAAACAATAAAGGCACAAATGTTTTGATTCTGATGCAAGAATGGTGATATTTGTTTAACCAAAAGGCAAGCAAGTTGCAACATCTCCTGAAACTGTCTGGGTGAGGAACTCTCCAGATTGTATTATGAAATCAGCTCTACGTTCATCAATAAATATCAGTATATACATTGATTGAGAAATCATACTACTTCTATGTTAGATGACAAATTATAATCAGGAACTTTCAGAGATCTTTCAAAATTTGTAAATGACAGTATATTTCGCTTCATTGTTAAAAGCTTCATTGTTTATTTTTAAATTTCCCATTTATAACAATCTTGGCGATACAGTGAAATCGATCTCAAAGAGAGAAAGAAAATTTTCACACCCAGAAAAAGAAATTGATTAAAACTACAAAATATGTTTTGTTGAGTACATTTTGGTTGTTTTAGCAAAATTCAAGTAAAATTGAACTATTTTACTTGAATTAACAAAACATTTTTTGCTGACGATAAAATTTTTTTTTTTTTTTTTTTTTTTTGGAATTGCAAAAAAAAAAAAAAAAAAAAATTTGTTGTTGATTCAAACAAAATTTCCATTGACCTATATTTAAACAAAAAGTTTTGTTGGGTCAACCAAATTTTTGTTGATTCAACAAAACTTTTTTCTAGGTGCACAAGAACAACCTGGAATTATGTACCCTGTTACATACCATGAAGAATTTTGTTCAATGTTTGTAATATTATACCTCAGACATTCAGAGGCATAATTTGTATATATATATATATATATATATATATATATATATGTACAGAAGCGAATTGTTTAATACACACATAAACAAGCAATAATACTTTAGTAGTTTCGTTTTTATGGTTGTTTATAATAATTGGTAAAAAATCTTATTTTCTTTAGCTTGAATTTCGGCACCGTCATTTTAAAAAGCGCAAAAGCTGCGATAAGAAGGAAATACATTTTCTGCAAAATATCCCTATTAATATTACTATTTTTAAATGTTTGATGTGCATTGCTACAGACGAAATACTCAAGAATAATATAAACTTTTAGAAATTTATTTCAAATCAAATGTCCGAACGGAGCTATAATTTCAGTAATTAGAGTAAAATTTTCAAAATAAAAATATTAACAAGTATAAATTATTAAAATAAACAATAATTAAAGATAAGTAATAATTAAAGATTTATTGAAAAGTATTAAAATTGCGCAAGTTTTGATGTTAAGAAAATTTAATATTATTTTATATGATGATCATAGAAACTCGACAGAGTTTCTCGCCAAGCATAAGAAACAGCAATGCATTGAACCGTAAATGAAAGGAATTTCCGCCAATGGATGCCAAACGATTTTACAATTTTTTTTTTTTTTTTTAACTCTGTCTAGTTTATATTTTGCGGACGGGACAAAACGGGTTTTTGACACATCTATATCTCGCGTTCTATTTATGATAGAAACAAAATTCTTGATTCTATGGAATGGGGCGCGCCACGGGACTCAGAATTCAAAAGTAAAGCAAAATCCGACGAATAGGTTTTCAGTAAATGCGATTTTAAAAGTGCTGTTTTTTGCCCTTTTTAAATCTTGTTCTGGCCAAAAATTGTTGACAGGGCTACAGCAATGTGTAATTATCGGATTTTTACGCAGTTTACGTTATTTGAATCGTTTTTATGAGTAGTTCAAACCTTTGTAAGTTTCATGTAAAAATATTAATTAGTTTTTGATTTATATCAGTTTAAAGTTATTGATTCCTATACTTAACATAGAGCAAAAAACTGTTGACAGGGCTACAGCAATGTGTAATTATCGGATTCTTACGCAGTTTACGTTATTTGAATTGTTTTTATGAGTAGTTCAAACCTTTGTAAGTTTCATGTGAAAACATTAATTAGTTTTTGATTTATATCAGATTAAAGTTATTGATTCCTATACTTAACATAGAGCAAAAAAATAATAAATGACCCATCTCTTTTAGGAATGGTCGTATACACATGATATTAAGATATGTTATTACACTCGACCCAAGTAAGCGTCCTATTATAAAAAAATCGTAACATTTAAGGTTCGTTTACAGGGTCTCACAAAAGATCTTTTGATATAGGGCTAAAGAGTTGTGTAATTATCCGATTTTTACGCAGTTTGCAGAATTTGAAATGTTTTTAGGAGTAGTTCAAATGTTTAATATTTCGTGTAAAAATATTAATTATTTTTTTATGTATATCACTTTAAAGTTATTTATTCCTATACTTAAGATGAAGCAAAGAAATATTAAATGGTCTAACTCTTTTCAAAAAGAACGTATGCGCATGGTGTTAAAATATGTTACTACGAACGACCTAAGTTAGCTTCCTATTGTAAAACAGATTTGTAGAATTTATTGTTCGTTTATAGGGTAACTCAAAAGATTTTTTAATAAGACTAAAAAGTTGTGTAATTACCGAATTTTTAGGTTGAAGTACATGATTCCTGTACTTAACACAGAGGAAAAACAATAGTAAATAGCATAACTTTTTTCAAAGTGGCTATATACACAAGATATTCAAATATGTTACTACATCCGATTCATTTAAACTCTTTATTGTAAAGCGGCATTGAAGCATATACGTTTCGTTTACAGAGTCTCTTAGAAGATATTGATTACATTACAACCGATGTATATTTACTGAGTGAGATGTATTTTAATGATTTTACACTGTTTCAATCTCTGTATGGCTTTATTATCTTGCTTTGAAATTTAATATGAGTTCATTTTGTCCGTCTGAAATCTCGTCGATGTTAAGCTCTAAATCTATTAAAATATAGTATTTTTATCGATTAAAAAACTGTGTTTATTTATAAATATATAATTCTAGCGTATCAGGAATTGATTGAAATAGCGATTACAAAATTCCAACTTTACATTCATACGCTAAGTAATAGAATGTAAAAATGTTGCTACCCCAAGATTTAAATATTTCCCGTTCATATATTTGCGTTTAAATATTTGCCGTTCATCGAATCTCCAGCTATGACGAACTTAAAATGCTCTAAAAACGGGCCTAGAGCGCAATGAATAGGAAATAACTTCTTACATTCTCCATAAAAATTTAAAATGCTAAATTTCGTATACAATAGGTGATCGGTAACAAAGTGTTCGGTTAAAGAACAAATCGGTTAAGGAACACTTTTGAGTAAGATTTTTCTGTTCGGAGAACGAACACATGTTCGGTTAACGAACACTTTCGAGAGATTTTTATGTTCGGAGAACGAACACCTCATGAAAAAAGTCATGATGAAGCAATGCCGTGTTTCATATTTGCAGAGCTATACTTATTGCCTCTATTGTCAACTTGGAGAACATTTTAATAGTTGCATACATATGTCCTAATTAATTCATGGACTGCCTGGGGGGGGGGGGACTTATATTTTAGGATCACCGAATTGGAATGAACAGACTATATGAACAGAAATCACTTTAATAGTTTTTATACTTTTGCAAACGTTGCGAATTTTATATTTTTCAAATTCTCGAAACGTTGAGTTAAAAAACTTAAACAAATAAAAAACTTTTTAGGTGCTCAGTTAATTTCAAAATTAATATATTAGTATACAAATCGCTGTGAATTTTTATACTAGTAGAAATAGCTTCGTAGAAAAAAAAATGTTGATTATTCTCGGTAAAGTATGCTCCATAAACTTATCGTTATAATTGACCGAAAAATAAAAGTGCTTCTTATTTTTCCACATTTTTCTGAAACTGTAGTATTTTAATTAGTTTGTAAACTACTGTAAAATTGTGTACTTTTTTGTTTTTGAATGTATATAAACGGAAGAGTGATATAAACAAAAGAAAAAGGAAAATAAATATGTCATAAATAATCTTATGAATACAATGTAAGGAAATTAATATAAAAGTTTCCCAGTTGTTATGGTAGCGACATGTACATTGGAATAAGTCACTCAATAAATTGTATAATTCTGATGTATAATTCTGTTTATAGCATCACTATTATTTTTTTTTGCCCCTTTCATCTTTTCTTTTCTGAATAAAAATGTAATCTGTATAATTGAAATTAAATACCTTACAAAAAGAAGTGATATCTCATCAAAAACAACTCGTTGTGAATGATCCCGCCAAGCCACAAACCTAAAACGTCAGTCATAAAAAGAAGTGATATCACATAAAAAGAAGCTATATAGAAGTGCATACTCCGAGTCCCGTGTAAAAATCTATCACCACTCATAATGTTTCCAAAGGACTCGGAGTGAGGGACAGTATGTGAAAACTGCTTGGCGACCTGCAGGCTTTTATAATGTTTGCGTTTCCTGAAATTACATATGAATATGTTATTATTTTTATTTTATTTTATTTTATTTTATTTCATTTATTTATTTATTTATTTTGCTCCCATAAAATTGTAAAAAGTTGAAGTTTCTGTGTTTGCATGTCCTTTCTTATTTATGAGATTGAAAAATCAATTTGTTGATTTTATTTACCATTATTTAAACTAGAAACACCACTCTTACGAAGAGGATTTTTAAGTAAACATGTAAAGATTTTGAGTTTGTAATATAAGATATATTGCAGTAATTCTAGGGTAAGCGGAATCGCATAGATCTGGTGAAAAATCCGTTCTGTTTAAGCCATTCTAGTCTGTTTTAATAGTATTATATGCAATAATATTCTTTGTATTGGAAACGCATAATTTTTTTTTTAAGAAATAATTCAGGAATAAGAAATAATTTCGCCCATTTTACCAGTTCCCTTAGAAACGGTGATTTAACAATATTTGTAATTAAATTTTATGGTAAGAAATATTGGAAAGTATAATTGTAATGATTATCACACTTACATACTTTTTCCTGCTTGTTTCTCAACTATTTCTGTTTTTACATTTTTTTAGCATGCAAATATATTTATAAGAGTGATATAACAAAAATTAAAAATTTATTTTTTCAATTTTCAAAATTGATATACTGCATATATTATAAAAGCCTGCAGGTCGCCAAGCAGTTTTCACATACTGTCCCTCACTCCGAGTCCTTTGGAAACATTATGAGTGGTGATAGATTTTTACACGGGACTCGGAGTATGCACTTCTATATAGCTTCTTTTTATGTGATATCACTTCTTTTTATGACTGACGTTTTAGGTTTGTGGCTTGGCGGGATCATTTACAACGAGTTGTTTTTGATGAGATATCTTGTATGCAAAATGTCTTCTAAATATACAATTCCTTAATAATTTAACTTCTTTCAATCAGACAAAACGCAGAAGAAAATCATAGAAAATTTCGAAAACTGTTTATGTTATGGAAATAATTATATGAAAATATCATGCCAAAGGTAAAATTTATATTGAAAAAGAGAAATAAATGCAACGTGAAACTATCTGAGAAACTCATATTTCTGTAAGTCTCATACTTTTGCAACCACGTTATTTTATACTGTAAGTCTTCTTCAAGACTTAGAAACAAATGCGAAGAATGAGAAAAATAATTCCTCTCGCAACAATATTTTACAGTAACTAAAAATGAATACCTGCCATGAAATGATACAGAAGTGTTTCAGAGAAATTTTTCGAATAGATATATTTTCGTTGAAATTGATTCAGCTTTAGATATGTATAATTTCTTATTTTTCGTATATATACACTCTAAATAAGAAAGAGTGACTATTCACACCGGAAGAGTGGATATTCACTCTATCGCAGAGTCAAAATTTGCCCAACCTCTGTAGAGTGACTATTCACTCTAGGAAAAAGTGAAGTTCTTGACTCCCTGAAAGAGTGAATACTCACTCCTGAGAAGTGAATATTCACTCTGAACAGGAGTGGATACTCACTCTTTCAGAAGAGTGACTATCCACTCTTGCAAAAGGAGTGAGTTTTTTCACCCCTGATAGGAGTGACTAAAATAATAAAAAAAGAGACTCATTTACACGCTTGTTCGTAGGCGGTCACCCTCCCAAGTACTAACCGAGCTCGTTGCTGCTTGACTTCTGTGCTCGGACGAGAACTGGTATACCTACAACATGCTACAGCCGCTAACAATTAAAATAACTCTTATTACATTATTTTAGCTTTGTTTCTTTTGTGATATTCGAGCACACTTATTAAATTTGTGTAGAAATCATAAATATTACGGTGTTTCTCAACTGTGTAAATAAGAAAACTGAAACCTTTTTTTTGTATCATATAATACAGAGACTGTTCGCACATAAATTTGATAAATTATTTAAAAAAATGGAATTATTTTAGAGGAAAAATTTCTGACAACAACTTATTATGTGTAATTTATATTATCGTCTGATACTTTCAAATTTATTCTTATTTCAAAATTGCGCATGCAAAAAAGCTGTGAATGGGAAGATGCGTTTTTTTTCTTCCGAACAGTATGCTAATTCCACAGTCTAAAATGATTGCAAAGCGCATAATATAAAAACTTTTTAGTGCGAAATAAACGTAACAATTGATTGGAAAGTGCTATTCCAAAAATCAGTACATATACATAGTAAAAAGATACCAGATGAAAAAAAAACAGGGAAAAAAAGAGCCCATTTCAATGACTTTTAAAGGGTGAAACTGCATCAAAGCAAAGCTACTGCTCATACTTCAAAAACTACCGCTGTATTCGTTGAAAACATTAAAAACTCACACAAGTATTGTATTTATACCTTTCAACATATTCCTCCAGTCACCTGACGTTTCTCTTATGGTTTATTGTTCATTGAGTCTGCTGAAAAGAGCTCTTTCAAAGGGCAAAATCACCACGATTGATCGAATCTGGAAAGTTTTTAAAGACGCATGGGAAGCAATAACTCTGTAAATTTTACAAAAAACCTTCTACCATCGAAAGCATTACGCAGAATTAGAATCAAGAAACAAGATTATCATACAGATTATTTCAGAAAGCAATATTCATATTTTAAACGTTAAAAACAACGCCGCCGAAATCGTCTAAAAAATGTGCGAATACCCGTCTGTACGTTTCCGCTATGACAAAAATTCCGTTGCAACAAAGCAGTTATTTATTTAATCATTCATTTTTTTTCTTGCTAATAATGTTTCCATAATTAGAGCCCGATTAAGATTGTCCGAGGCCCAGGGCCTGTTTACCGAATAGGCCCGTGAAGCCGAAGCTTACCCACTGAAATACAATGGGGCCCCCAAATTTACTTTCCAAAACTAATTTTTAGGGGGAAAATTTCAGTCAGGGTAAAAAACGTATTTTTTTTTCTTAAATTATAGCTGTAAAATTTTACCTACGACTATTACCGACACATTTATACTCTATTTTTTTTTTTTTTTTTGCTATAATAAATGGTATAAAATCAGTGATTAAATGCAACGTTTTTCATTTCTCTTATGTTTTACATTTTAATTTCAAACGTGCTAAAAGTAACAGAAAATTTAATCTGTATAGTTATATTTTGTTTATATTCATAAAGAGGTTAGAAATGATATAAAATATGTAGAATAGGTTATTTAAATAAAGAGGAAAATAATTAGCATTCAGAGATATTAAATTTCTGTTTATAAAATAGAAGCAAAATTGTGTTGCAGCTAAGCATAAATTTACTTAAAATATTTGTTTTCCCTACACTGTTCTTAGTACTGGCAAATCCTGCAATTTGTAAAGCATAAAATATATTTCCTGTCCATAATTCTATTGATTCATTTATTATTTCAATGCCTTTTTCAGTTTTTTAAAATCGTGCTACTATATATAAAGGATTTCATTTTAGGCGTTTCGTTTCGATAACGGAATATCCGAGAACTGGCGCCATCTTGTGGTTTTATTGGAAAAAACTGTTTTTCTTCACTCTCGACGGAGTGAACTACTCACTCTTGTCAACGGAGTGAGACAGTCACTCTCGACAACGGAGTGAGATATTTCACTCCTTTCTAGAGAGTGGAAAATTCCACTCTTTAAAGAGTGCATATTTATAAAATTCACTCCTAAAAGAGGGAAAATGCCTCTCACTCTTCCAAAGAGTCAACTTCTCACTCCTTCCAATTTTAGAGTGTATATATATATATATATATCTTTATTTTCATGCATTTATACAATATATGTACAGAAATATACGTATATATACCTGTATATATACATGTTATATGTCTGTGTGTGTGCGTGTTTGTGTGTTCCACTCCGATGTATCAAGAAATCAGCAGCGTTTTAGATTCACAGAGTTCTACTCTGGTTTCATAGAAATTTGTTTTTTCGGACTCATGTTTGTTCATTTTGGATTATTTTTCAATATACAAATATGTATCTACTATTATGGAAGCCCTTATTTTTATGAAAAATTTTAATTATATTGCTGCGATCCCCTTACATTTATTTGAATCTCTCTATATTAAAAAAAAGTAACCACCGCCGCGGCCGCCGCTGTCAATTAAGATTTTGTGCCTTGAAGTCTTTCTGGACTGATATCCAGAAAACTATTGCATATAAAAATTTAAAAATTGGTAGTTTTATAAAGAAATGTTCGATAAACACGCTGAAGCAGACAGTTTTTAAATCGAAGAATAATTTTAATAGATATTTAATATTAAAGTTGGTCAAAATCGTTTTCTTTAAAAGGTTTTATAGGAACGAAAACTATGCACAGGAATTTAACCATAATTTATAAGGATATCATTGACAAGCTTGCGGTGTGCAGACTTCAATTATTTATTTCAATTTGAGTAATTTTTTGAGGTTATATTTCAATTTTTTATTCAAAATTTTCATTATTTTGACGAAGATTTATTTCATATTTCATAAATTCCATTATTTGAATCGTTGCCAATTTGTAAAATAGCGCACGTAATAATATTCCCTTTCAATTAAGAAATGTATTAACACGTGACTATTAAAAACAGAAATAAAACTTTAAAATAATAATTAAATGATCACGTGTTAAAAGCAATAAATGTAGAAAATAACGGAATAAAAAATATACTTTCGCGTGAATATTAAAATATAATTAAATTATTCCGCGCTTTCAAAGCATTAAGTAGAATAAGATTAATTTATTTCGACAAAATATTTTATCTATTATTGCAAATTTTAAAAACAGGCGGTAGGACAGCACACTCGGTTTTCAAACTTCCTCTGAATCTTGCAGGTGTGGAATCTCCCACATACAACATTTCTAGAAATTCTCCAAAAGCTAAAGTCCTGCAGGAATGCAAGCTGATAGTCTGGGATGAGTGCACAATGTCGCACAAGGCTGCATTTGAAGCACTTGATGTCACAATGCAGGATCTTCGACATAATAAGAGGATAATGGGAGGAGTGGTTCTGGTTCTATCTGGTGATTTCAGACAAACTCTTTCAGTCATTCCGCGTGGCACCAAAGCTGATGAAATACAGGCCTGTATACAGAGATCTTATCTTTGGAGAAATATTCAACGTTTTCAACTCTCAACCAACATGAGGGTTCATGTATATGGTGACACTGCCGGTCAGGAATTTGCAGAGTTACTCCTACGAATAAGAAACGGAGATATGCATTACGACACTATAGATGGCATGATTTCTTTAGAAAATGTTGGAAGAAATGTTGACACATCGCAGCAACTCATTGATAATGTTTTCCCCAACATTACTCAACACTTTCGAGACCCTAAATGGTTATGTGAAAGGGCAATCCTTGCTCCCAGAAATGATTCTGTTGATGTCATTAACAAGGATCTCTTAGCCAAATTACCTGGATCTCTTCAATTGTATAGATCGGTAGACTCAGTAATCCATGTGAATGATTCTGTTCACTACTCGCCAGAGACATTAAATAAATTGGAGCTTTCAGGAGTTCCACCACATAGATTAGAACTTAAATTTGGAGCCCCAATTATGGTTCTTAGGAATCTTGATCCCCCTACACTCTGCAATGGAACCCGGAATATCGTGAAGAAATTGTCTCCTAATGTTATTGAGGCCACAATTATGACTGGTCATGCTGCAGGGAAGGATGTATTTATCCCACGAATACCGATTATCCCGTCAGATCTCCCATTCCAGTTTAAACGGCTCCAATTTCCTGTCCGTCTCAGCTTTGCTATGAGTATTAATAAGGCACAGGGCCAATCTTTAAAAGTAGTTAGTCAATTTACAATCCCCTTGCTTTTCACATGGTCAACTATATGTCGGATGTTCCAGAGTTGGTAACAATAGAAATTTATTCCTTTTAACTCCTAATGGTTAAACAAAAAATGTAGTATACAAAGAGGTCCTAAGGTCAATGTCAGCTGAAAAGGTCACTGACATCAAACGTAGAAAATCAATTCAAGAAAATGTTGCAACAATCTATCAAACTGTTGAAAGTGTATGTGTGTTGAAGAAGATACTGAAGACATGGTAAATGTGAGAGACACGCCCTGGGCAGAATATATTGTAACCAATAATGCTGCAATTGGTGAAGAAGATATCAAACAGACTGATGCATATGGTGTTTCTGCAGAATGTATTTTACCACTCAGTGTTGTACTTCAAAATGAAACCACAGAAATTGAAATAGTCTGTAATTCATCAGCCAGAAGATTTGATAATGTAACTGGAGAAAACAATAAAACACACTTCACCACAATTAGAGGATTTACAAATGATCACTTTGAATGTTACGCAAATAGTTTGATCCAGTGTTTGTATCACAGCAAGGACATAAAGAGCCAGTTCATCAATTATAATGCTGAAATCCAGAATCACGTCTTAGCATATGAGAATGATAAATCGGTTGATACAAAAATTTTTCGACAATTAGCAAGACAGTATTATTTAGATAATGTCAATCTAGCTGAAGATGTACTTTTCACTGATGGTAGTCAAGAAGATGTTTTTGAGTTTTTGCACTATCTTGCTCAAGCGCTGCCATTTCTATTATATGAAATTTCTTTCACACGACACACAAAACTACAGTGTTTTAGTTGTTTTAATGAAGTGGATATGGATGATATGGATTCCGTAATCAGAATTCATATACCCACATGTGGTAATTGCTTTAATTTTGAAGATTTGGTAGCGGAAAGTATATCATCGGTTGAATTATATTGAACGTGGATGTGATTTTTGTGGACTCTCTAAAACAAGAAAAGAAGAGAAACTAATATCGCCACCAAATTATTTATTTATGCAAATGATGAGATTTACCTCACAGGGTAAAATTACTGATTACAAATTATTAGGTGTTCCGCCAGCACGTCTCATTATTCACGATGGTGTCTATGAAGTTATGTCTGGTATATTTCATTACGGCGATTCAACACATGGAGGACATTATTCCAGTTATCATCGAATGGAAGACGGATGGTGCCACGCAAATGATGAACAAGTTGTAAAACAGGATTGGCCAACATATAGTGAGAATTTATATCTCATTTTCTTGAACAGAGTTGTATCTGTTTAATATTTAGAATAGAATTTTCATGAAACAGTGTTTGTTGTATAAAAGAGTGCGTTCAAGTAGTCTGTCAGGATTGTTGTTATTGTTTAGTCTTTGCTTTTTGAACCGCACTTGATTCAGGATCAATAATCATTAAGGGAATACTAAATGTAAAGTTTTGTGAACATCCAAGCATTTAACATCTACGAGATGGCTGTACATTCGCAGATGGCGATATCGCTTGCAGGAAATAGTACGGTAGTATAATACAAAGTTATAAAATGACATGTTTTCAGAATATAAATTTTTTTTCATGTTTTATGTTTATTATATTGTATAGATTGTGTTTTATTTTGTTGTATAGATTGTGTTTTATTTAATTGTAAAGATTTTGTTTTATTTAATTGTATATAATGTGTATTTATATTGAAATGTATTGTTTATGTACAGATATTGAGTTCCAAAGGAACAATACCTGTTGTTAGCGCAGGCAATTTTTTTTAAAACGCCTAAAAGAAAGGCTTTTGGTTTATGGCTAAAACATAAAATAAATATTTGCTTCTAAACGCAATTGCCTTTCTTTTAGCCAGTCCTAAGCCTGGATAAAAGCTTGAAGGAAAAATTAATGCCATTTGGATTTTCATAAAAAAATTCTGAGAAATTCCAGGTTTGCTTACAGTAACATATGGGATTCTGCATGGCACGCCCAGTGTATGCTGTGTCTATGGCAGTGTGGCCTCTAACATTACTTTCGCTTAAAATTTAAAAAATCATTTAACCCTGATTTCAGGTACGTTTAAGGTTGTTGGCACGGGCAACGCCGGGCTTGTAAGCTAGTAAAAAATATACTTGCGCGTGAATATTAAAAAGATAAATAATTAAATTATTCCGCGTTTTCAAAGCATTAAGTAGAGTAAGATTAATTTATTTCGACAAAATATTTTATCTATTATTGCAAATTTTAAAACAGCGTAATTAATAATATTTCCCTTCAATTAAAACCTATATTTTCACGTTTAATAATTACGTTTAAATCAACGAAATAACTAATAAATTGGTAAAATATAATTAAAAATACAGAAAACGTTGAATAAAAGATCACTCGATGACATAACTACCACGCCTAACGCATCTGGTATCAATTGAATGCGACGCCACAGATATGCACTTTTGGATTTAAATTCTATATTTTGGCGACAGTTCTTTTCTTTTATAGAAAGTAGTAGTCGGGATAATAGAGTAATACCCAATTTTCTATAGCATCGTTATAAAATTTCTCGATGCAATGACATTGCTTACTTAACCATTTTGCACGAGTTGATTTTCAAATGTTTAATTAACCTTATGTTATCAACAGTTGTTAGCTGTCTCGACAGCAGTTGATTCTGCTTTAAAATCCCTTGGTCAAAGGAAAATGAATGGAAACCCGATTATAGCAGATATAACAGCGAGCAGCCGATTGCACAAGGCCGATTATAGTAGCCGATTACAGCTGGTCGCTTAATTATAATTCAATCTTCCGCAATCGTTTTAAGGTTGATCAAATCAGAGTGTTGTGCAAAGTTACTTGTGCAAAGTTATAACTATTTTGGACATACAGGCCATGTGCCTTATTGATGATGAAAATTTTTAATTTTCATTAAATCTTTCAATTTTTATCTTAGGTGCAATCATTTTTTAAATCTTTTATTTTATTCGTAACAAATTAATTTCATGGTCAAACTAAACTAAAAATTGTAAATTTAAAGAATTCGTGTATTTTAAAATTTGTACAAATATATATTAATAGAACAAAGTTTCGCTCTGTGTAAGTGTGTGTGTGTGTGTCTGTCGGTCTGTATGTTGGCGATCGCTAGCAAAATCTAGAGCACCTAGAGATCTGAAAATTTCGGTGAAGATAGTCCAATTCAGGTCTTGATGCTTTTTCAGATTTCTTCAGATTTTTAATTTTTTGAAAATTAGCCGAGATATTAATTAAAACCTCATCAAAAACTTATCACTTTCTTTCCTAGCACGTAAAGCGCTCGCGCATGTTCACAACTAGAGTTACGAATCGGGAGAAAATTAAAAACCGGACGCACCCTTTTTTTTGTCTAATTTCGTAATTTTTTGTTTCAACCTAAGTCGGCCAAACCGTTCGGTTCAGTTAAAATTGGAAAATATTTCCGGAAATATTGTACTCTTACGTCTAAAATTCCTCAATCATAGATAGAAATCATTGATATCATCAATGATAGAAATTCTTTTTAAAATTAATAGAAAAATTATTTAATTTTTTTAAAATTCTTTTTAAAAATTCTTTTTTTTTCTTGTTTTCCCGAAGGACGTTTTTCCACTTATGGCAATGCCCGTCTAGGGGGCAATTTGAAAGGTACCGACAAACCAAAAACAATTTTTTAAAGGTCAAATTATCTTCTAAACGACGGTGCAATTGATTTATAAAAAAAAAATAAGTTCAAACCTTTCAAAAGCACCAGTGAACTCAGGTCACTTCGTTCCTCATGCAGACGATCTTTTTTCTACATTAAAACTAAATAAACGTCCGTATTTCAACACCATCTTTTCAGAGCATTAATTTAATTAGGGAAGATGCGTATAATCTCCTCGGATCTCCCCCGTTCACGAATATATTCATCGAAATTGACAACCCTAAAACCTCTATTATAAAAACCATCGGATATTTTGTTGAGAAAACTGAAAATCGATGTTTTCGACATATATTTGTCTTCTCTACGCAGAGATTTTGAGGTAAGACGATGTTCTGCGTGAAAATGTAGGTCGGTGGGGCATTCCTCCAATTTTAGAGTGGATATCACGTGATATTTTACTACATGAAAATTTTCTTGGGATATCGTATTATGAAACTCTACTGTTAAATCAGTGAATGCAGTAATTGAATTAGTACATACTATCACTAAACATGCTATTAATAATTTTCATCAGTTTTTGGTTTACGGCTCCATTTAAATTGATATAATTTCTGTATTTACATAAAAATAAACGGCACAGCGTCATCGATTACTGAATTATTCTGCTTTTTGTCTTTATGTACAAAGAAACGACACTTTTACAAGTCTAAGGGAGTAAATCGCATTTCGATCCGAATAGTTGTTGTATCTTTGTATTTTTTATGGGATATCTGATATATGTTTACAAAAGGAGTTGAATAAAACCTGAGAGGAGAATAAAAAGATAGAGGAGAATAAAAAAGAATAATAACTGTAGTTACCGTAAAATACACTATTTTTTAATACATTTTCACTGATGAATTGTAAAAGTCTATTTGTTTAGATCTGATTTTAAAGCAGGTAGTGATATTTTGTTGACATAACTTCACTGAATCTTGCGCAAATGAAATTATAAAATCTATATTGAACTGTTTTTCATGGAATTATGGCAAAATAACTGCAGAAAAATTAATTTAAATGACCAAACTTAGAAAGACAATTTTTCTTTAATGAACATTTGTTTATGGTTGATTTTTTTATGGAATAAAATAATATATATTAATTACTTAGTACTAAAATAATATACAGTAAAACACCGGTTATCCAAAAAGCATGGGACCAAAGGATTTTCGGTTGACCGGGGATCCATAGGAATTGTCGGATAACCGGGAGGCTTTTTAATTTTATTCTACCAAATGACACTACTCATCCTTCTCACTTCCTCACTCCTCACCTTGCAGGTGCAGAAAGTGTCCGTATTCTGTTCGATTTCTCATTCTTGTTTACACGTGTTTTAATTTTCTCCAAACTTTATTTGCGATGAGTAAAACTTTAGAGCACAAACGTGTTTTTATAAGCATGAAGAGCTTAACGCGTTTAAAAAATTGATACTGGCATCTCAATATATTGAAATGCATGAAGATGCAACAGAGTTGGATGTGTTGTTGTTTAAAAGGTGGCGTAATAAGACAGCATTGAAGCAATGTAGAGTTGAAAAACAAAAAAAAATCACAACATATTTTGTAAAGAAATGAAGTGTTGTATGTGTCCATGCAATAAAATGAATGCATTTACGCTATAGTCCAAATAAGTAAGTTGACGCTGTTTATTTATCTCATAAACAGCATGCTTGTTTAAAAATAAAATTTTCCATATTTAAAAAAGAAAATAGTTTTAAGGTCATTCGGTTAAGCCGATTTTCGGATAACCGGGATTCGGATAATAGGGGTTATACTGTATTTTAATTACTGCAGTACTAAAATAATATTTTTTAATTTCTTTATATTACTGCTAATTTATTGCAACATTAAAATAGCTTTCGTGACATCTTTTTCAAAATTTTAAATGCTTTAAAATACTTTTGAAGAGACATATATTTTTGATAGTTATTTTATTCAGTAATTTTGGGAATTTTAATCTAAATATATTGAAATAAATAACAAAATAAAAATATCGGTGATGTTAAACCTATTGTCCATGTTTTATTTATTTCCTTTTTTTATCCTCTCATCTTTTTTTTCTCGTGATGCATTTTTTGGAATATGTAACGTGAATTAGAAATTGTTTACTACTGTTTAAAATATTTTATAAAATTAAGGTAGAAATTTCTACTGCTGAATAAATTATGAGTATTTTAAAAGCTTAAGAGGTTAATTGACTTCTTTCTGTATGCTTTAAGTTATTAATTGGCGCCCGCAGTATCTTTTAGAAAGCTGAGGTGTTAAAATAACATCTTTTTGAACGCTTTAACTAACATTTTGGCGTGTCCGCGACAGGATTAAGATGTATTGAAGCAAGATGTTTCAAGCCGTAAAATGTTTTAAAAAAGCCGATTTAAAGTTTATAGTAGAAGAACTTGGTGAAACAATTCCGCAAGATTATATGATTGGAACCCTAAAAGAAATAATTTTGAATAGTAAGGAATATAAACAGGATCCTGATTTTGTACAAGAAATTTTATCAACAGCCATTGCTGAACTAAAAGAAAAAGATGCTGAGAAGAAGTTAGAGATTGAAAAGAAGCTACAATTAGAAAAGGAGAAAGATAAGTTGGATCAAGAAATACAGTTGAAAAAATTGGAATTAGACCATCAATTGGAATTAGCAAAAATCCAGTCACAAGGTCAAATTCAAGGTGAGTACATTTCAACTGTTAATGAAACTAATGATTCTAAACGAAAATTTATGTTACCTAGGTTAGAATTTCGTCAATTTGATGGAGATTTAAAAGAGTGGCTACCATTCTGGAGTCAATTTGAACAGATTCATACGGATGAGAATATTGTGCCCGAAAATAAATTCCAGTATTTGATTCAAGCAACAGTAGCTGGATCTAGAGCGAGAGAAGTTGTAGATAGTTTTCCGCCAACTGGCGCTAACTATGCCAAAGCTATAGAGAGTCTTCAGGCTCGTTTTGGTCGGGAAGATCTTTTAGTTGAAGTATATGTTAGAGAATTATTGAAATTAATAATATCAGTACAGTCAAAAGAAAAGTTTTCTCTTACATCCTTGTATGATAAACTTGAATCGTATTTAAGAGCTCTTGAGACATTAGGAGTCACAACAGATAAATGCGCATCAATATTATATCCAATGGTAGAATCTTGTTTTACTGCGGAATTTTTAAAAGCGTGGAACAGAATCTATACGTCTTCTGCTATTTCCGATCCGAAAGAACGCCTAGATAATTTAATGAAGTTTATCAAAAGTGAAGTTGAAGGCGATGAAAGAATAAATTTGGCAGTAGCAGGTTTTGGCTTCGCGAAAAAAGATGATGATAGAAACTTTAGAAAAAGGAAAGGTTACACCGATGTTTCTAAACATAACAACTGCTACTACTCTATTAACAACTTCTTCAAAGCAAGACTTAAGGAAAATTTGCGTTTTTTGTAACGGAAGACATCTGAGTTCAGAATGTTTCTCAGCACGGAAGATGAGTTTTAGTGAGAAGCAGAATATATTGAAAGACAAAAGGTGTTGTTTTTTATGTTTGGCGTCAGGCCACACAACGAAACAATGTAAAGCTATCCTGAAGTGTTTCTTTTGTGATAAAAAACATGCATCTGTGATGTGTCAAATGCTCGATAAAAACAAATTAAATGAAAGGAAAGGGGAAGAAAAATCGTCTGGAAATGAAGTAAATATGGCTAATGTCAGTAGAGGAAATGAAGTAAATATGGCCAATGTCAGTAGAAATCCCAAGGTCTTTCTTCAGACACTCAAAGCAAAAATCACTTCAGATAAGAAAAAGAAAGTTGTTCGACTGATTTTAGACTCAGGTTCACAGAGATCGTATATTTTAAAACATTTAGCCGAAGAAATGAAGTATTTACCTCTTCGAGAAGAAAAAATCGCACATTCCCTTTTTGGCGGAGTCATAACAAAGGAATATAATCATAACTACTACAAGATAAGATTAAGCGATTTGAAAGAAAATTTTAAATGCAATTTTGAGGTTTTGGACCAAAACATTATCTGCGAAAATATTATGCCTGTAGGGAAAGGATCCTGGTATAAAGAATTAACGGAAAAAGGCATCACTCTGACGGATATTGGTGAGACTCCTGAATCTATTCAAGTATTGATTGGAGCCGATGTAATTGGAAAATTACTGACAGGTCGTAGAGAAATGTTGTCGTCTGGACTAGTAGCACTGGAAACACATTTAGGATGGACCTTAATGGGAAAAGTGCCTCAAGATAACGTATCTAAAGAAAACTTAGCTTTAACAGTTACATCTATGTTCGTGAATGAAGCAGAAATTAGCGATTTATGGAAACTAGATTTACTTGGAATAAATGATCCAATTGAAAAACAATCTAAAATGGAGACTGATCGTCAGGTAAAAGAACATTTTTTACAGACAGTAAATATGAATGAAGATAATCGTTACGAAATTTCTTTGCCATGGGTGGAAGATATACCACCATTACCCGATAATTTCAGTTTAGCCAAGAAAAGATTATTTAATGTTACAAACAAGTTGCTTACCAATAACCTTTATCAAAAATATGAACAAGTGCTTTTAGGCTGACTTGATGATAAAATTATTGAGGAAATTCCCGAGTCAGAAATGAATCTTTACGGAAACTATTTGCCTCATCGACCAGTAATAAAAGAAAGCAGTACAACTCCCATTCGTCCAGTGTTCGACGCATCAGCTAGAATACAGAACCATCCATCTCTGAATCAGTGTTTACATTCTGGACCAAATCTCATTGAATTAATTCCTGACATTCTCTTACGTTTTAGAGAAAAGAAATTTGGCGTTGTAGCTGATATCAGGAAAGCATTTTTACAAATCGCTGTACGGAAAGAAGATCGGGACTTTTTGCGTTTCTTGTGGTGGAACGATCCAGAAGAGAGAAATATTAAAATGTTTCGGCATGCTAGAGTCGTGTTTGGAGTCAAAAGTTCCCCGTTTCTTCTTGCTTCCGTCATAGAATATCACATAAAAAACGATGAAGAATACGATCCGCATCTTAAAGAGCAATTGCTGAGAAGCTTTTATGTTGACAATGTCGTTGCTAGTGTCCATACGCAAAAGGAATTAGAAAAGTTTATTGCTGATTCTAAGTGTCTTATGGCTAAAGGTGGATTTGATTTGAGAGGATGGGAACATACAGAAGAAAGTAAAAATAGCGGAAATTGCGAAGAAACTGCTGTACTAGGATTACAATGGAACAGATTTCTAGACGTTTTGAAGGTTAATGTAAGCTGGACGAAAGATATAAAATTTAGAAAAAATAACTAAACGAATCATGCTATCAGTTGCACATAAAGTTTTTGATCCTATTGGTTTTACGTCTCCTGTTATGATTTGTCCCAAGATGATGTTGCAGAAAACATGGAAAGAAGGTATCGCCTGGGATGAAAAAATTGCAAGTGATCTAAAATATGAGTTTATTGAATGGTTTCGTGAATTGAATATTTTACAAGAAATTCAGATTCCAAGATATATTCAGTTCACCCCAGCAAGTAAAGATCATGTTGAATTATTCCTTCTTGCTTCGAAATCCCGCATAGGTCCTTTAAAATGCGCAACCATACCTAGAATGGAACTTTTAGCTGCTTTGATTGGTGCCAGATTGGATAAATCAGTAACTGACGCATTGGGCTGGGAAGATATGGAAATATATTTTTGGAGCGATTCCACGACGGTTCTTGCATGGATATCCCAAAAAGAGAACTGGTCTGTCTTTGTTAGAAACAGAGTTCAAGAAATCAAAAATTTGAGTGATCCTGTTTTATGGAAACATATACCTGGTGAAATGAATCCAGCAGATCTGCCATCTAGAGGCTGTAAAGCAAAGAAGCTGGTATCTCTCAAATGGTGGGAGGGTCCATCTTGGCTTCGAAATCCTGAAGAATATTATAAATATATGAATTTCACATGTCAAAACATAAATGAAGAAGAAATTGAAAAAGAGAAATTGAAGTCTACAAAATTACTGGTTAATGTTGATGAAAGTCCAGAGAAAACCTGGTACTACCGGTATTTTTCCAGTGATGAAAAAATCGTGCGTCTTGTTGGTTGGATACTACGTTTCAGACATAATTCTTCTAATCCAAAAGAACAAATTAGAGGAGAATTGACAAGTCATGAATTTAAGAAAGCTGAAATGAAGATAATTTGGATGATACAACAGGAATGTTTTTCCCATGAAAGTGATGAGAGATTGAAAACTCTTGAGACATTTAAAGATCAACAAGAAATAATACGTGTAAAGACTAAAATTATGTATAGACAAGACAATATGGATTTCCTCACCCCTATAGTTGTTCCTTCAAATCATGTAGTTACCAAGCGATTAATTTTACATTTTCACCTCAAAAATTGTCATGCAGGTCCTCAGATTCTTTTAAATTTGCTGAGAGAAAAATACTGGATTCTGAATGGAAGAAGAACTGTGACTTCTGTTTTATCCAAATGCACCATTTGTAAAAGATTTAATTCTAAGAATTTGGAATCTTCTCCTGTTTTTCTACCAGAAAATCGAGTAAAAGATGCAGCAGTATTTCAAATTATCGGTCTTGATATGGCTGGCCCTCTATTTCTTAAAAATAATCAAAAGAGTTGGGTTATCATATTTACATGCGCTATCTACAGAGCTGTACATTTTGAACTTGTTACTTCAGCATCTACAGAGGCTTTTTTGATGACTTTAAGAAGATTTGTATCACGCAGAGGAAGATGTTCTATTATATATTGCGACAATGGTCCGAATTTTATTGGTGCAGCCAATTTTTTGAAAAGATTGAATTGGAGTCGCATAGTGAAGTATGGAGCAACCAATTCAATTGAATGGAAATTCAACCCACCGCTGCATGGTGGGGCGGATGGTGGGAGAGACTGATCAGAGTGATGAAAGATCTATTAAAAAGAGTCTTAGGACAAGCCTGTTTGAACTATGAAGAGATGATAACTGTATTGGCTGATTGTGAAAGTATTATAAATTCTCGACCACTAACTTACATGTCAGAGAAAGAATCTATCAAACCCATATCTCCAGATATGTTTTTGAAAGACATTCATGAGTGTGATTTATCAGACGTTGATGCAATCGAGGAAAACTCTCTCACTAGAAGACTTAAATATAGGCAAAAACTGCAAAAGGATCTAAGAAATCGATTTAGATCAGAATATTTAGGTCTACTTATCCAACGGCCGATCGGGAGACGATTCCAACGTTCCGTGGCTGTAGGAGATATGGTCTTGGTGGGAGCAGATAACAAGAAAAGAATTAACTGGTCATTAGGACTTGTTACAGAGCTCATTCCTGGTAAAGATGGAAAAGTTCGGCTTTTAAAGTTACAAACATCTCATTCGCAGATACTTCGGCCTGTTCAAAGAATTTATCCTCTAGAAGTGTCATCGAGTGATTGTACCAAAATTAATTTTCCTAAACCAACTTTGAATGAAACTCAGGTTGAGCCTTCAAAGAACGAATCTCAAGTTAAAAAGACTAGATCTGGTAGAATGATAAAAATGCCAGAGAGACTCGATTTATAATGTTCATGTAAATGTATTTATTTAATGTGAAGTTTTGATTATACGACATAATCAAAAGGTGGGAGGATGTTAAACCTATTGTCCATGTTTTATTTATTTCCTTTTTTTATCCTCTCATCTTTTTTTTTTCTCGTGATGCATTTTTTGTAATATGTAACGTGAATTAGAAATTGTTTACTACTGTTTAAAATATTTTATGGAATTAAGGTAGAAATTTCTACTGCTGAATAAATTATGAGTATTTTAAAAGCTTAAGAGGTTAATTGACTTCTTTCTGTATGCTTTAAGTTATTAATTGGCGTCCGCATTATCTTTTAGAAAGCTGAGGTGTTAAAATAACATCTTTTTGAACGCTTTAACTAACAGGTACCATTTTAACTTTAAGAAACCCAACTACTCATGCGAATTTAAAAAGTCAAAGCTGATATAATATTAAAGTTAGAAGTTATTTTGTTTTAAATAATTTTGTTTTCGCAAAGGATTCAGGAAAGTATATTTTCTAAAAAGCATTACATGTCTTAATTATTACATAACGATTCACTAATTCCTTTAAATGACATTTCATGCAAATATTATATGCAATTATCGCTTATATATTCACGGTTTAATAAATAAATCTATTTGAAATTCTCCAATATTCCCTTAAAATCATAATCGGAATCGCTAGTACTGCTTTTAGTATATTTATTCATAAAACAATCAAACACTATCTTCATAATATCATTGTAATTAAAGGGGATACATTTTTAGTTTAAAAACATTTTAAACCACATAAAATCGATACTGATTTACGAATAATATGCTTAAAATAACATTTTCGGTTGTATACTTTTCTTATGTTTCTTATGTTTTTCTCTTCTTTGAAAAGTATTCTTCTAAGTAAAGCTCATTACATCAAAGCTTTTAATTTAAAAACACATATTTTTCGCGTTCTAAAGTAAACATTTCAAACACAGATTATATAATAATTTAGAACACTGATTTTAAACAAAAGAAAGAGTTTCAAAAGAGTTTCTTAAAAATAAACAAACATTTCTGCCTATTAAATTATTATCTTTACTGAAGAGTAAATATTTTCAGCATTTTGTAATATTCTGGCGCATCATTGCTCAAGAAACATACATGAAGCAGATTTTTTTAAGTACAATTTCCGAAAAGAAGTTCACCATATAATTGGGATACTTTTAAAAGATCGTAGTCATGCATAGTTAATGAGTAATTAAGGTTATCAAACAAGGAATTCCTTTAACATAAAAGGAACTTATGCACAGTTACGGATCAATGAAACTTATTGTAATTATTCGTCAGAGAATTTTTAGTATGTGCAAAAGAGTTTTCGTTTAAAATGATTAAAAATAAAATAAAAACTATTATAAAAACATGTAAAATCTCCATGGTTAAAGAATCAAACTTTTTATCAAAGTTTAAAATTCTTTTCATGTATGCTAAATTCCTGAAAGTCATTGATATACAAGTATATTTTGAGATGAACATGGTTACACTTGTTAACACGCAATTGTTATATCATTATTTTTGGAAATATGAAAGATCCCCCAAAATACGTTTTTACAATATTTACACAGTCCCTAAACAAGTTTATACTCATATCTAACATTTTTTTAAAATTTTTAAATAGAACAAATTTGTCTATATACTACCAGGCTACACCCGCTCCGATGGTCGGTTTTTCCAAACGAAACGGTAATGATTAAAATATCTTTTAGTTCCACTTTCCACCGCCAGGGGGGGCTCATTCTGTTCTTAACAAACTTCTTTCCGAATGAACCTCCAAAACGGGTCCTATCTGCCTACGCGTGCAGCGCACACGCTACAGAAATATAATAGTTCCATCTTCCACCGCCAGGGAGCGAAATATCTATATACCTTTAATTTTAACGCGATATTTAAAATAATACCGAAGTACCCCCCCCCCCTTTCAAAATTTAACCAATGACCTTTAACAAGGAATGTACGGTGTAATTTGGCTACCTATGAGTTCGCACTTTAAAAAATAATATAAAAGAAAATAAAAAGACGTTGTTGTTACGTACATAAAAAGTAAAGCTTCGAAAAGTCAATCTGTAATCACAAATGAGTACGTCAGAACGATGCGAACAACAATGAGGATAAAATGCATGTGTTACAACAATGGAGCTTTAACATTAACAAATATCGGTAACTTTTGAAACATAAACAAAATGGCGCATTGTATGGTTTGATTTCGCACTTTATTTTCTTTTCTTTTCAGAGAGTTGCTAGTTTTTTTTCAAAAATTAAGAAAAATTACCTGCCGATTTAAACAAAAATTGGATTTTTCTTCGTATGTTTGATGCGTTTTAAATCGATACCTCAAATATGTTTCTTAAAATTCGGAAATTAGTGAAAACAAACCACTCATTGCCATCGGTAAAAGAGAAATAACCGTTTTTCACCGCCACGTACCTTAGAGTTTTACATATATAGATGTACGCATATATGTATGTAAGATGTAGCATTAATATTTTCATATTTCATGAAAAAATGAATATATGCGATCCCTTAAGAAATTTTAAGATTAGTAGAAAAATCATAAACAAGAATTTCGTCGTACACAGCTTTACCATGAGACTTTAAGAACGGAAGTTATGAGGAATTGTTTTCTGTTTTATGAGGAATTGTTTTCAAAACGATTGTTTTCTGTAAAAGCAATACTCGGTTATATTATTCACAACAAAATTTTCAAACAGAAATAGTTTGAGGTCATATAATAAACTTATATTTTATCGCTCGAAGAATTTGTATTCTGTGTCTATGATTTGATAAAATATAAAATTCAGCTTTTCTTGAAATGGAACATGAATAGCTTTAGATATATAAAGCTGGATTCACTTTGATATATTTTGTGTTATATTTGAATTTCTCTAATTCTGGTAAAAAGAAAAGCCACATTAAATAACATTAAAATGCTGTTTAAAGATAATATATTAAAAGAGAAGATTTAACGATATATTTTAAAAGATAAAGTATGCGTTATAATAGGAAATCTTTCTGCAGTTAAAAGTTGAAAATCAACACAAATAATTTTAAAAAAGTGATAGGTTGAAAAATGCGAATATGTAATGGTCGCTAGTTCAATACTGAGAAAAGACGAACTATTACTTGAAAACAAATTTATATACGCGAAATAATACATACAAATTGTTATTTACAGGTCGATACATTATCCGAAACTAAATGGATACGGCGAATGCACCATAGGCTCAGATCGCCAATAAAAAACCAATTGCAAACAACCAGCTGTTTCCAAGCAGAAAAACTAAAATTACACTAGAATGCACCAAGGAGGAGCGTCTTAGTGAACGTCATGGCAAGCCGTAACATACTGGCCCCCGTTGACATGTGTCAAAATTCAAGAATAAAATATTATGTAAATATTATTAAAGAAATTATACACAATACGGATGACTTTTCAAAACCATATACATAGACAATTTTTCAAAAAATACTTATATACAACCTTTATCACAACATAAGAAATATAGCTAAACATATATACAATAATTAAATATTAATAGTACAAATAAATTGAATGGTTCAAGATTGTGGATATTAGCTATTTTCTATATGAAGAGGGAAAGCTTTTGAAATAGACCTTGTAACTACACCAGTTGCTGTTGCCATGATTCTGACTTTTATATCTGAACAAGGCATTAAACAAGGCATTTAATGACTCATTCTAACGCCCATTTACCAAGGGGTACATTTTTCTTTATTACAATGACAATACATTCTTCTTTAAGAATTTCTTTCTCAAGAAACCACTTTCTTCGTTGCTGTAAATGAATCAAATAATTCATTTTTCCATTTCTTCCTTATGGTTCGAGTCATTTTCTATGTCGCCTGACAATTAAACAAACTATTAGCGTTAAATTTTCTCAAATCCTGTTCGAGAATTTAAATAATTGGGCGGCTTGACAAGACATGGAAGTTGTTAGGTCTTCAATTTCATTAGGAGCAGACGATAAAGGTTCCAAAGGACGAAATTTAAAACTTCTTATATTTATGAAGTTAAAGTTCAAAATGTTCCGAGTGTGATAAGATATTTGTCTAAGGTTCTTTTAAGATGGTACTTAAAGGCTTTCATCCCCAGTTTCCCATAATCCACAAAAAATTACAGAGTGTGGAGGAAGGAATTTTGAATTAATAGCCTCAGAGGCACAAGAATTAGAAAGTACTTCGTTTAAATACCATGTAATTTCTTCAGTTTAATATTTATAGCTACAAACATAGTTCCATTATATGTCATCCAAGTTCAGATTTTACGTCTTCTTGGAAATAATCTTTTAAGAGTAGCAAGGAATGATTCAGATTTTAAATTTGTTTCTATATTTAAATGGATTGCTTTTGTAGTGAGACAAACAAATATTGCTATCTCAATTTAATTATAACTTCCCTTTCTTAATTTGTGTACTATATAAAAAAAACCCACAAAAGTCAATTCCACCTATTTGAAAAGGTGGGCTAGGGATCACCCTTTCTGATGACAATTTTTCTATAATTTTATTTGCTTCTATCGGTTTATTTCTGAAACAGTCTGAACATTTATGAACTATACTTTACGTGCCAAAAAAATCTTTCTTCAATGACCCAATGACATAATGCAATAATAACTATGGTTCAAGATGTAAAATCTTTTGAGGAAAATATTGAAAAATAATTTCATTCTGTTTATGATTATGAGGCAACACAACAGCGGGTTTTTATTATAGGCAGACTGGAATTGTCTAAGCGATCACTTACTCTAACAATTTCTTCATAATCTAAATATGGATTTAAATTTTTTAATTTACTATTACCTGAAACTTTTCTCTGCTCTTCCAAATATTTTATGTCTTCAGCAAAGGATAAATAATGTACGTGTGTTTAAGAGAAGATTTATCTTTTTTTAATTAGATGACGATAAGGGAACGTACTTTTATCTCTGCATTTCGACAATTATATCTAAATCTAAAAATATAACTAGTAAAATGAAAAAAATTGTAATCATTAGACAAATTAAATAATTATGTATATGTAGAAAAATCAGTACTAATTATCAGATTATAGTCCTGAACTGGTTTTAGGTCGGTTGCATAGTTATATTATTATCTTCCAGATCCATCGAATGTTTTTCTCTGTGCCAATTGTCTTCACGAAAAAGATTCCGACCATACCACCAAATGTTACACGTTAAAAAATCCTTGGATATACGGCTCTCGATATACGACATCTGCTGGATTATTTTTATAAGATATACCGGGTGATTATAATTAAACTTACGATTTCAAAAATCGATAATTTTAAAACTACTGGTCAGAATGACTTGATATTTTAGCAGAACAATAGTGAGGCAATGTAATTTTATTTGGCGAAGGAAAAAAATAGTTCTAAAATGTGCCGATAGATGGCGCTGTCAGGGTAATGTCATGGGAAAGACCAAAAATTTATTCTTTAAACACAGGAATGTTGTTAGACAAAAGGAAAAAAAATAGGGTTCAGGGATTTACTAAAAATGTATTAGCAAAAAGACAAGAATACGTGTTTACAGCGACAACAGCAATAATTACAAAAAATGAAAAAAAAAAAGCTTTATGGAACAAACACTTTACTGATGATTAAAGTATAAGTTGTTCAATATGCCCTCCGCCTTGTTCCGTTACTAATTGGAAGCGCAAAACGGCATGCTCATGCTCCACAACAGATCGGAGGGTATATGGACTGATGCAATGGGTGTGGTGTGTGGTTCTTGCCTTCAAGTCGGCTGGATTCTCAATTCGCCCGTTGTAAACAACATTCTTTAGGTACCCATAGTTGCCACGTATTAGTAATCTGCATATCTCCAGACAATCTGAACCCTGACAGCGCCATCTATCGGCACATTATGGAACAATTTTTTCCTTTGCCAAACAAAATTCCATTACCTCACGATTATTTTGCTAAAATATCAAATCATTCTGACCAGTAGTTTTAAAATGATCGATTTTTGAAATCCTAACTTTAATTATAATCACCCGGTGTATTGTCATTGATACAAGAACATATAAAAAGTTCTTGTATAACTTGAACTATATTACTTACAAAAGTGGCTTGAATGAAATGAATGATTTTTAAAGAGAAATGATGGACTTTGTCCATGGAACTACATTTTCTTTATGGACGTTCAGCAACAATAAAACGTTATTCATCAGCTTGTATAATCAAAGAAAATAACACAACTCCAACTGAGGAACCAACAGTGTTTTTATGGGTACAACCCTAGACTTACCGCACAGCAGTTACCACCACATTCGTTATTTAATAGAAATATTCGATTTTAATTCCATGAATGTCGGCAATATTTCAATCCTAAATATAAATAGAATGTTATGCAAGTATATTAAAAGGAAGAAAAGCAACGTTAAAAATGCACAAATAATACACAAAAAAGCAGCTAACAGCTGTTTCGAATCCACAAATGAGATTCTTCTTCAGTGCGATAAAGAGCAAAGCACAGTGTGAAAGAAAAGGCAAGATTGGGCAAAACGACAAAGAGGCGGTGGCTTATATATCCGAGGCGGGTAGAGAACGCACCAAAAGCAACCCATGAGAAGAAAGCAGCATAAAACAAATGAGTGGACAAGTAGAGACATCTACCGAAGAACAAAAGAAACAAAAGAATTTTTAAAAAGGGAAATTCATTTAATGCTTTCCAAATACTTGGAAAATCAGGAGTTCTAGATAAGTCATTTACTAAGGAGTGAGAAGTTTTAATAATAAGGTAAGCTTCCCAAAAATCACGATCAAGGTTAGAAGAACATTTTTGGATAATGGTGGCTGAGGAAAAGTTGAACCTATGTTGAAAAGACCCTCAATGTTGAGCAATAGAAGAACGTTTTAGCTCCTGATTTTTAATAAAAGGTTAATGTTCTTTTAAAAGAAATCTAAAAGCATGTTTAAGAGCAGTATAAGACAAACCACATGGGCAAGAGATTTGGTAAATACCCCAGTTATCTATACAGTCAATGGGACTTATCTAGCACTCCTGATTTTCCAAGTATTTGGAAAAAGTTGATTTAATTTCCCTTTTTTGGTTTTATTTTGTTTCTTTTGCTCTCCGGTAGATGTCTCGACGTGTCCACTCAGTTGTTTTATGCTGCTTCCTTCTAATTGGGTACTTTTAGCGCGTTCTCTAACCGCATCCGGTATATAAGCCACCGCCTCTCTGTCGTTTTGCCGAGTCTTGCTTTTCCTAGCACGCTGTGCTTTGCCGTTTGTCGCACTGAAGAAGAATCTCGCTTGTGGATTCGAAACAGCTGTTTGTTGCTTTTTTGTGTATTATGTGTGCGTTTTTAACGTTAGTATTCTTCCTTTTAATAACTTTATGTATATTGTATATATTTTGTTAATACGTGAAAGGTGAATGAATAATAAAATGGATGAAGGAATTAATTTGAATCAATCGATTGATGCGAATAAATGAATATTCTGAAAAGCTCTTCTAATTGATTTATTTATAACTCTCAATATATTTTTAGAATCTCACTTAAAATCAAAACAATTTTGGTAATGGAAATGGGAAACTAATTTCATTCTGGAAAACATAAATATTTAATAACATTCCGAATCAATTTATTAATGTACATAAAGGACATCTGCGTTTAATTCTATAAATGGAATAAGTGAAGGAATTTTAATTAAATTACTTGGAATAAAATGTGTTTATCAGAAAGCAAGTAAAACACTTACGTATATTGAGATAAAGAAAATATTTGCTTTTTACTTATTTATTTCGCGTTTTCTGTGTATAGTACTAGTATTTATGTATTTTTTCTTAATAAAGGTGTCCACTGAATTTTTGTTTCTGAGCTTTGGTAGGTACTTGTAATACCGATTTCTTAATTTGCAATTATGATAGTTATTTAATTTAAGAGCTTTAAAACACACAATTCTTGAATGACTTTTCTTTACGAAATTATCTAGATTTAACAAATGACTTGTAAACACATGTGACGTCAAATAATTTTTGTGTATTCGACAGATTTGTTTCTTTTGTTGTTGTTGTACTTTTATTATCTGGTTATTTAAAGTTATGATACATGTATTTTCAATTTAGAAACAAAATTTATAGGTTAAATAGCCAATTTTGGGCGAATATCACAAATTTTTTTGTTTTATTTGGTAGACTGTACGGTGAGCTTGCCATACCAGTTATTTTTCTTCGTACGAATAATAGAAGTGTAGTTATGGCTGTTTTAGTTTTTGTCCTCAACCCAGAAGTGTGTATTTAATAAATCTAAAAATGGTGTTTCATGAGCCTCACGTAACAAAAGAATTTCAAAAATTGAATTTAAGGAGATACATTGTATAATTCTGGAGTGGTTTAAGAACATGATGAAAATGATTTTTAGAAACACAACATTAAATGAGGTATCTGAAAAAAAACACGTTTTTCATGAACAATCATTTACGAAAAATGTTCTAAATTTAAAAATGTTGGTTATATTTGCATAAAACTGGTCGCTTGGAAATTTAGAATTGGAGTGATGTTGTGACACATGTATCACAAATTAACATATTAATATATAAAGTGAATCATAAAAAGGATAATTTGAGAAGGTAAACAGAAAATAGGGTAAGATCTCAAAGTGCATACCCAAATGCTGAACTCTTTAAATGTTTTTAAATGCACGTGATAGAAATGTATTTTAAGATAATCGTGATTGAAAATTATTTTGACACCATAAAAAATCAATAAACTGAGATACTAATTTCAAACAAATTGCATTTAAAACATTTTCTTTTCTATTCGACGGGATAAAAATTGCAATTGTCCGATGTTTATAAGTTAAAAAAAGAAAGTAAAAACGAAATTAATCGGTCAGGAATTGCAACCGTCAATATGACGTCAGCGTTACTCATGAAAATGTTTTTGTTTTATAATATAGGTAGTTGCAAAATATTAGAATAAACTTAGCAAACATTTAGAAATCTGATATAAATTTATTAATTAATAGTTACAATAAGGTGTTTAAATATTTACATCAGTAATATTTGTTTTTGTTCTGTTTTGACTTTTGGTACAATAAAAGAAATGGGCGATGTGAACGACTTAGGAGAGCAGGAATCTTTGCTTCAATCTCTTTTCAACACAATCTGGAGACTGGACGTAAAAGCTTCTTGTGGTGACCTATTCCTCAGTTACAATTTCAGTTTTTCGATTTGCGAAAAAAAGACATCGCATATGTAGGTCTTCCAAACACAGAAGGCCCTTTTAAGTCACAATTACGAAACTTGTGATATACTTGTCAGACGTTAAAATTTTCAGAATTATTTTTAAAGATTAAATTGGTATACTAATCATTTTTTCAGCAGAGTTGAAATTACGCTGTAAATTACTGAAATACAAAGGATGTGAATAATCACTTTTACTTAACAGCGAACAACCAACAGAGTGAAAAAATGTCCAGACTCCGGTCTGGACATTTTTTCACTCTGTTGGTTGTTCGCTGTTAATTAAAAGTGATAATTCACATCCTTTGGATTAAATTGGTTTTTCAAGAAAGCCGTTTTGAATGTCACTGAATTACATAAGAAGTTTATCATCTTGTTGTATGAATGTGGCCCATAAGCTTACAAATATTTTGTTCTTACCTTTGAAGTTATAAGTTGAGTTTATTCAGATGTTGTGATGTCTGTAAAAAAGTTAATGTACAGAGCAATTTTTTATTTAAAAGTTTTTACGAATGTTAAAGTTATATTTTGTATTAGCTTCAAAGAAATGTAAAGAAATTCCTTTCTTATCGGAAGAAATGCTTTACGAGAATATCATAAAATTCATGTTGGAGAAATTTCAGGAATTTCCAATGGCTTTGAAACTCGGTTGCCACTTTTGAAAAACCTTGGAATCCTCAAATGTCAACTCTTCTGGCAGTGTTCCCTATCATCACGGTTGTTTGTGTTAAGGGCATCTCGGCATGTGAATGAAGCGGATTTAGCATGATGTTTAAAACATTGTAACTTTTATTTGAACATACATGTGCGATACATTATTTTCTCATTTAAAATACATATATTTTAGTTTATATAGAAAACACAAAAAATACTTGCTACATGCATAATATTATTTAGTGTAAGTGTTTAATGTTTGCTTACCGGCTTATGGCTATAAGTTAGTTAGGCACACTTTTCTGAATTAGTATTGCAGATAACTTCTCTATAAATTTTGCATGCATATTAAAAACATATAATTGAATAATAATAGGAAGCGTTCTTCATTTTTCTCAAAAAAGTCAAATTAAACATTAATTACTGAAACATTTAGAAAATCACAGGAAATTTTTAATGTTTTCCTGTGTATAATTTGAAATATTATAGTTTCATTCACAATTTTAGCTAGTTCTAAAGAAACAAATTAGTTATACAAATCTAAAGTTTAATCTTTATAGCCTTAAAGACTTTATAAAAAGGTGTACCTAAATGCATAAAAATGCATTCTGAGAAAAGTCATAAAAATATTTACATATACATGCATGCTATTGTTTGTTTACGAACTTAAAGGCAGTGTTTAGGAGTTTATATATTGTGAAACTATATAAATTAGTTATTTTCATAGTTGTCTGTTTCTGTTTTATATTTTAAGCACAAAAGTTAAATTCGAAAATTTGAAGTATTTTATGTACATTTTATGTATTTGAAGCATTTTGTATACCCATAACGAAATTTCTACAAGAATTTCCAAGTGAATATTGCAGTGCAGAACATAAGTATTAACGTCATTATTCCTCAGCGATCGTACTATACCCGTGTTTTTTCAATCATACCTTTTGCATTCTTAGACACCATGCAGGGACATTTGGAAAATACACCATACTTGTGCACAACATATAAAAGAATACTGTGAATATCTGAACTTTTTTAACAAGAGAGAGAGGCACTATATCAAGAAATTTTTCAAAGAAGTAAAATGAATCGTTTTTAATGTTCTTAGAGAAATGAATAGCTAATATATATCTTTAACGAGAGTACAGTCAAACCACATTAATGTGGATTAATTTGAAAGTAAATTGTCCTCAAACTCACTGTCACAATGAAAACAAAGATTGAGTTATTGATAATATAGCATAAACAAATTTTAATTGCAAATGAGATTGACGTAAAAGATGTTCGACTATACTTCCATCAAACGTGATTGAAAAACATACATTGCTTTCAATTTCTTCACATATTTGCATATTTATGTAACACCTTTTTTCACAATTCACACAGAAAACGTCAGGTTTGAAAGAAAAATAGTTTCGAAGTTTTTGATCATTTTGACCAAAACAGCTTTGCCATTTTGTTACACACAACCTTGTTAGGTCATTGGGTCTGATATTTGCTTTTGGCCAGTATCGCTCAAATCTTGCAAGATATATATAAACTTGATTTTCCCACTTTAAAAAAGTTAGGCAAAGGTGTCTTTTTTTATTTTTTTATGCGCCATACATTTAAATTTACAGATGAAATGAAATCTGGTTTCATCACTTGGAGGGAAAAAATATCTTAATTTCAATGAAATTTATTTAGATGGTTCCTTTTTGATATAATCTTGCCATATAATCTTGATATAATCTTGATATCTTGCCATATAATCTTGATATAATCTTGATATCTTGCCATATCTGTAGGTAGTTTTTTATTATTATTATTCGACTTGGTTTTCGATCGCGTGACAGATTTTTGTTCCACCGCCAGGGGACGCATCATTTTCTCGAGTTCTCGGCCCGATTTCGATGGGAATCGGTTCATTCAACTATCTTGATACAACGGGTATCCATGTCGGATGTTCGTATAGAACAAATTGCGCCCCCTGGTGGTTTAAAGTGGAAGTAAAGGATTTTGCAGTGCGTGCGCAGCACGCCTGCTATACGGTGCCCGAGACAGCGGGGATACGTGTTGAAGTTTTGCTTGGAATGTGGTTTGTTTGGAACAGAGTGCGTCCCCTGGCGGCAGAAGGTGGAACTAAAAGATTGTGTAGCGTGTGCACTTCACTCCTACTATACGGTGCCGCAGGCGGCAGGAACATTTGTCTGAGGTTAATTTATATCAGAATGCGCCTCCTATCGGCGGAAAGTGGAAATAAAGAATTATCCGTTGCATGCGCAGCACTTTTAAATGAATAATTTCATACAAAATTGGATTAAAGATATAAAATCATACAAACTTTAGGTTTGTTTAATTTTATTACCACGGTCCCGGGCAACGCCGCCGGGTGGGTCAGCTAGTATATATATATATATATATATATATATTATAAAAGATCTTCCAACCTATTTTATTATTAAGGCCTCAGTTCTGTTAATTGAAAATTTCAGCCGACAATGGCATAATACATTCAAAATGTACTTTCAAAGACTTAAAGTTACTTTCTAATACCATCGGTTTAATTCAGGTCTACATTTTACCACATATTTGATTTTTATAAATATATATTCAAAATGTGGACAAATATTTTAGAATTTCGTTGGCTTGTTGGGATAAATTAAATTTAAATGTTAATGACCATTCATAAAATAAATTCCTTACTAAAATAATGATAAAAACTTATTTGCATTTAAATTATATTTTAAAATATTTATAATTTGTCCAACATTTTTAATTTAGTTTGAAATACGACAGTTATATCAGAATACATTAATTTCTATTGTTATTTTTCTTACAGAGCATTAGAACAGTTATAGGTAGGTTCGTTTATATCTTGTAAGTACTTCAAACCAGCAAGCTCATTTCAGGTTATAACCTTACGTATTACAGTTAAAAATTCTGTAAACAGAATTAAAAAACAATGTTTACTTGATGTAAAACTATTGTATATCATTCAGAATATTTTTATGTTTTTATAACGTTGTATAAAGCTTTCTAGAACGCTATTACAAACGCACGATTTTGTCTAACAATTTTTAATTCAATTTCTTTGTATTTTTTCTGGAAAATATAAATATATGTAGGAAAAACTTTATAAAATAAATGAAGTTTTATCTGCAGTATGTGTGAATTCAGCAGTAATATCACTTATTAATAATTAACAAAATTTTAAATTTTTGAGATACTGATTCATTGCTAAATCTGCGACATTTTTAATTTTAAGAATCAAAAGTGGATAACATTTTATTAATTTGGATGTGTAAACAAAAATATTATGAATTGAATGTTTCTGATTTTAAGAAAGCTCAGCATACAGAATTAAAAATTATCGAAATATATAGATGCTTTGAAATATATATAAATTTATGTTAGTTACAAAATTCTCTTCATCATTTCAATTGTGTATCAAAAAGTAGGAAAAGATTACGCTGAACTGTGTTATCTTTCATAGAGATAAATGTATGACATTAAAATTTCTTAACTGGTGTTTTAAATACTGAATACACAACTGTACACAAATATTATTGCGTGTATGAGTATGTTAATCAGACGGTAACTGAAAATGTTGAAATAGATTTTTTCATCAAATTAATAAACTAATTACAGCGACAGTTTACGCTTTGTAAGCAATACTAATTTCTGAGTTCGTGGAGTAAATCTTTTGAATAATGTGTTTACAGGTTGTTAAAATATTTCAAATTAATTCATATTAATTGGTCTTTTATTACCATTAATTAATGTATACTTATTAGTGTAATCAAAACTTTTAAAGCTCGCGAAGTTTATTTTAAATTATCTTAAAGAAAAAAGGCGTTGAGTAAATCTTTTATAATGTTTAGTTTCAAAAAGTCTGAAGAGACTATGTAATATGAACTATGATACCTTTCACTCAGTTAAATATATGGGATTAAAATGTATTACCTCTGTTTACATAATGTATACACAACACTTCGTGCGTTTTGAGTATGTTAATTTACTGGTAACTGAAAATGTTGAAATAGATACTTACATTAAATGATAAAGTAATTGCAGCAACAGTTTACGCTTTCTAAGCAATACAAATTTCTTAGTCAATGCACTTAATCTGTTGAATAATGTGTTTCCAAGTTGTTCAAATATTTAAAATGGATGCCTATTTATTCTTCTATTATTACCATTAATTAATGTATGCTTAGAAGCGTAATCAAAATTCTTAAGCGTAGGAAGTTTAACTTAAATTATGCTAACTAATAAATGAGTGTAGTTAATCTTTTAAAATATTTAAATTAATACTACGTTGTCATAGTAAAATTATTTTTTTAAAGAACATTTTCAGCAATTTCGAAAATTTCTTCAAGCTGGAGGATGATGAAGGATTTTTTTTTCAAAAGATACAAAAGGTGTTCATAACTGAATCATTCAATGTAAAATCAACCAAATTTGAAAAGAAATAGTGCTGAACCACTTATTATTGTGATGGAGTTGCGTAGGTGATAAGTATAGTCTGTCTCAAAAAAGATACACCCCCATACATTACTAATACGCACATCATACAGTTTAATGAAGCTATTCGAAAAAGCTATTCGATTTAAAATATCGCCTTCTTTTATTTTATATCGTCAATGCATTAAAAATAATTTAAGCTTAGGAGGAAAGCAGTCTTCATACTGAAATTGTTCAGATTTTGAAAAACTTTCAAAGCGAACATCCAATTTCACAGTATATTTAGAGTCTTCGACAAATTTTAACTCTGGACACCAAATAATAATTCGGTCAAATAGTTTAGGAATTATGAGGCTTTAAAGTTTGGAAACTCCTAATGTTAAATTCATTTTTAATCGTTGGAAAAAAGCTTGCAATGAGGGTAGTTTTTTAAGCGAAACTCCAAAACTGCATGGCATAATAAACTGTAATTTTGGATTCGCATATTTCAAATTCCGAGAAATCAATTTCTGTTAAAAAATGAATAGATTACAATTATATTGTTTTCGAAAAGTAATTAAAAAATATATATTTTGTCGAAAATAATATGAATAGCAATCTATGAATTTTTAACAGAAATCTATTTCTAGAAGTTATACATATATATGTGAATAAAAAAGTACTACTTGCGTTGTTGTCTGTTTCACAAAGAATAAAAATAACAAATAATATAATAAAATCCTATGCATCTTATCATCACATCTTCGATTATTTGCGAGAATATTTTATTTATCATTTTGATCTGAAGATGTCGTCGTTAGAGCGAAGGAAACATATGTAATCTATATTAAAAGGTATTTTTAAACATTTCGTGTTATGTTTTATCACTTTAAGCAATAATTACACTTTGAGTAACATTAAATTTAACTTTATGAGTTTCAAACTTTAAACTTTCTTAATTACTAAACTATTTGACTGAACTAAAGTAAAATTTACAGATATACTGTCAAAATTGGGTGTTCCTATTGAAAATTGCTCGGTTGAAAAAGTGCGGTGAAATTTCAGGATGAAGTCGGGTTAATAAGCTTAAAATTTCAAACATAAATTGAAAGAAAGCATAATTTCCAGTTCAATGGTTATTTTAGATTTTCTTTGCGACAGTTCGGCTATAAAAATGTACAGGTTATACCCTTTTTTGTCACAGTCAGTGCCAATCTTGTAAATGTCAAAAATGTTTTTTGTGTGTATTTAAAACTTTTCGCACCTAAGATATAGATATTTTCCTTGTTTACACCCGTTTGAAGCAAAACACAATATTTTTTATCTTTATTCAAAAGGCTGTATATTTTTAAAAGTAAATTAACAGAATAACAAGATAGGACTCATGTGAATGAATAGATATCGAATTTACATTTGTGCATATTATATTAGATTTGCGTTACTTGAAGGGATTTTAAGAGTTCTAATTTCCGTTCATGAATTGTGTTTTTGTCATTTCAAACGAAAAAAAAAAAAAAAGGGAAATCAATGAAAGACTTTTAGTAACAAACCCATTTTTTTTCCTTATAACAATTACATAAAGGAAAATGCTGTGAAAAAAAATTATATTTTTACTAGCAATCTTTTCCCCTGAAAAAGTGTGTGAAACAATCAAATATTGTATGTTTTGCACTCCCCCAAACACACAAAAAAATGATTATAAATATGTGAAAACGTCATGATTCATAGATATATGGTACTTTAAAACAAAAAAATCATATAATCTGCAATTTAAAACAAAATAAAAGTCATATTGTTAATTTAAAGGGTAGATTAGTTATAAGAAAGCAAAGAAACGAAAAAGAAAACACATTTTATCAACACTGAAATAAGATTAGTATGCGGAGTAATTGCCAAAATAAATTATTTAAAATTTTGTAAGATCATTTATTTTTTTCATTAGAAAATCTGATTATATATCTATCATTATTTATGGCATCACTAAACAATTTATTTTACGTGAAATGCTTATGAAATAATAAATTTTTTAACTTCGTTATTTTTCAAAATCAAATATTATGATTACGAAAGAAACAATTGTAAAATAGCCATTAATGACAATGCAATTTGCGATACCATAACGTAAATTTTATTTTTTGTAATTGTAAATTAACAGGTTTTCAATTAATTTAAGATAAACCTAATAATAAATACCTTCTTTTTTTCAAAACGTCTTTTCATAAGCATTTATTTTATTTTTTGACATAATTCTTTGTAATTTTTTTAAGAAATAAAGCTGTATATCATTTTCTTTATTATTGCGTGTATAAAAACCTTTTATGCATTAAAAATTTACTTTTATTGACTTTTTGTATTGATGTTTCATATTTCGTAGACTTTTATATTTAAAATAGAGAGAGAGAGAGACGATAATTTAGAAACGAAATCACAGATAAAAAGAACTGGAATGATAGGCAACTTTAATTATTTTTTTAATATTAAGATTCTTATTGTTAATCATAGAAGTGCAACACAGTCTGTTAGCCATCATGTTCATTTTATTAAAAATTTAGGATCAATTAAAGTGGTGCACAAATTTAATTAAGAATTTTGAAACAATCATAATATAAATTGAATGCAGAAAGTAATGATAACCATGTTTTATGCTTGGTAATTAAATTATAATCTTCAATTACATATTATTATTCGATACGGTAACGTGTCAGCTAAAATTCTAAATATAGAATTTATAATTTTTTCTTCTTCACGTTCTTTGAACATTTTTAAAGTTTAAACTGATAGTAGATTCATTCGGATTTATTTTCTGTATAAATTTACTTTAAATAATTTGTTTTATTTTTATCTTCAATGAATTTCTTTGCACAGTTGGAGATACTAAAAAGAAATTTTGTTAATTTGTTTTATTTTTATTTTTATAGATTTTTCAGCTAAACAAATACAAATTATTTTCTACAAAAAAAAAAAAATATATATATATTACTATTTCAAGGGATGCTTTTTTTTTCTTTTGTCTAGACAAGATTTATAAATATAAAAATTTCTATACTGTATACGAAAAATATTCAAGATCTATTACTTTTTCCAAAGCATAGAATGAATGCCGTACTAATGCTTGGTACGAATTTCCAACTACTGCTTTTAAATGTAGAACAAATTATTGCCTCGAAAAGTAAGTCTAGAGTCCCAGTTCTTTAAGTGAACCAATGAAAAAAAACCTACTTGATTTAACATCGCTATATCTTCTTCACTTAACTGTAATGTATAACATATATCTGTATCTGTCTTGCAATGATTACATTTCTCTAAATTTAGCATTCAGATCAGAATGGAGATTTTTAAAAATACTGCTTTTTAAGAAATATATATTTTGCATAATTTGGTAATATTTCATAATAAAAAATACTAAATGATTCAATGGGTTTAAAAAGATTGTTTATTTGCAAGTATACGACATACAAATATGGGGGATACATGAACAGTTGGGTTGGGTTGATTATTGACGGCCAATTATCTACACAAGGGATATAGGCCCGGGGGGAGTGCCCTTCGTGGGGGTCTTTCTAAGGGAACCTAACCCGTATTTACGCATGGATAAATCCACGGCTCGAAGAAAACCACGAAAACTCCGAACGATTAGGCCGACGGGCGCGATTGGGATCGAACCCAGCACCTCCCGTCTACCAGCTTCGAGAGCACAACCTCTCAGCCACTGGTGGGGCCCGGATACATGAACAGATACATACACTCACCAAGTTTCTTTTACATACTACAACTATTCCACGTGGGTGCCCTTACTCACCCGGCACACACCTCAAAGGTAACCAAGTTCCGCCCATACATTCAATAGCATGTTTCTGTCAATGTCCGTCTCATCAGCAGTGATGCGTTCCTGCAATGCTTGCAGCGTTATTGGCATTAGGGGTACATAATCTTTGTCCTTCACATAACCATACAGGAAAAAATCACATGGCGTGAGATTTGGCAACCTGGGGGCAATGGCAACAGAGAAACATCAGCCAGTCCTGGTCACCACATCTGGTCAACAAAGTAAAATGTTTCGGTGACTAGATGCAGCTTTTCCGCATTTGCATAGTGCACGCTGAATTCTCGTAACCGAAAAACACTTCGCATATTCCAACACACAAGTCTTCTCCTGCATTGCCGCCATCTTGTACAGTGCCACTACAGCCATGCAATTTAGCGGGCACGCAAGCCACTATGCGGTTTTAAAACTTAGTGAGTGTATGTATCTTGTCATGTATCACCCGTCTTTGTAGGTCGTACACCTCTCAATACATAGTGTTTTTAAACACTATGAATCATTTAGGATAACGCTGTACAATTCACAATATATAAAAAGTTCATTTCGCACACTCATCATTTAAAATGTTTTATCCAGCCACTTAACTCAGCCATGGGATACGTCTTTAGAATGAAAAACAAATTAAATTAGCTTTGAAATAGAATTTACATGTCCTTAGTGTCTGTATCGAATACAGTACAGAATAATTGATTCTTAAATCTGTGTAGCCAACGTGTCTTTATATCTTAGGTACAATTCTGAATTTCCAAATTCGTTTCATAATATTTTTATTAGCAGGCCAGCTAACATGAATTTAACATCTTACTCTTCAAATCATTGTAATACAATGTCAGCCTTATGATATGGGGCATTCTTCTTCTGTATCAACCAAATATATTTCGGAAAGACAAATATGGTAAATAAATATACAAAAATCAGTGTGCAGAAAAACAATTATTTTTGTATGGCTGTTTCATGAAAGACAAAATTCTTAAAATTATTCTAATGTGTAGTTACAACTAAATAATATATATATATATATATATATATATATATATATATATATATATATATATATATATATATATATATATATATATATGTGTGTATATATATATATATATATATATATATATAGAGAGAGAGAGAGAGAGAGAGAGAGAGAGTTAGATAGACATAGATAGGTATAGATAGATACAGATAGATATATAGATAGATAGATAAATAATGTTTAACTATTTTTGCAATTAATTTTCCGCAATAAACCCCAATATACCGTTTTTTAAATAAATAAAAAATATATAACTTAAGTTATTCGTTCAATTACTACAAAAATATTTTTGAGATTAATTCAAATATGAACATGTAAGAGAAAGACATCCTAAAGTATCGGTTTTTCCGATTACATCGATTAGTTATTATCGATTAGCTAGATGTTTATATTAAGCATATTTTTTTATTAATTCAGGAAATGCATATAATACTAAAAAAATAATGAACTTGACAAATATTTATTTTTATATTTTTAAATAAACAAAGATTTTGCACATGTTTTTCAAATTTATTATAAATTCACACAAGCATAGAAATATTAATAATTAAAAAAAAAATTGAAATGGAAAACTAGCATTATATTCTATATCAGGCATCGAAATTCGATATTCCATATCCCAGAACAACAAAAACATATTTAAAAATTAAATTTTGATGTTTTTGTGAATAATTAAAACGACAATGGTTTCGCTTTCCTTATTCGAAAAACAACGACAAAAATAAATAGGAAAATATAACACTATTTGCTTATTTTTTACAGGCATTAAAGTTTTTATTCCTTAAAAACACAATTGTAGCTACTCCGTCAAATACGTGTAATGTAAAGATCTTACAAATCACAACAAATGTCTCTTGAAAAAAACATGGAGTAAACACAGTATTAAAAAAATATATAAATTAAATTAACAGACGCGGAAGTTTTATGAATGTTAGTCATTTTTGTTTCTAAAATTTGGATTAAGCATACGAAGGTGGTTTGATAAGTTCTCGATCTGACAGTGAAAGAACAACATTTTTGACATAATTTCATATTATTTTTCAATGAAATCCCCTTACAACTTAATACATTTAAAACGCACTCTTGTCTGCGAATTCTTTAGTGCAGCCCTGTACGAGGGTGGTTCGGCAAGTTCTTGGCCTGGCAAAGAAAATACAAGATTATTGACAATATTTCATTTTATTTTTCAACTTGCAACATAATACATTTCAGAAGACTAGAGAAATGTTCATTCTTTGGCATTTTTGGGCGACATTCAGCAAACGCAGCATGCATCGAGCGGAAAGCTTTTTCATACCCAAAACATCGTGTAAAATGTAGTGGACACGGTCTATCGAGATGTTTGCAATACCAACAAGTTCGCGTATCTTCAATCAGTGATCATTCAATACGGTATAGTGAATTTTTAGACGATTTCGTCGCTCGTAGCGGTTTTTGAGCGTTCTGAGCGTTCATCATCGTGAATTGATTTCCTACCATGCTTAAATCCAGCAGCCCACATTTTTATCGTTGAACATGAAGGGCAAGAATCCTTTAAGCTGGAGTGTAACTCTTACTGTATGTCCGTTGGGGTTAAACCTTTTTTAACAAAGTATTTTATGACAGCTCGAACTTTATTTTTTACTATTTTTTGAAAATGTCAAAACTTGTTTACTTTATCGCCCAGCACTAACCCAATCTCTTTCAGGTCCAATAAAAGAGGGAACTGTGACTACCTCTGTAGGTTTTCACATCCCTCAAGTTCTGGTAAAGCAAGTACGGGACGGAAAACCCCGACTTAAAGCCTAGGACCTGGTTCTCTTCTGGGTGTCCAGCTCCGAATTTGTTGGGGGACGCCGGCCCGTCTCCAAGTATCTCGTGGTGACTCCCCTACTGGGTTTCACTGCGTATCGCAACGACTTACATCGTCGACACGTGGGTTTAAGTTTAGAAAGTCCGCAGGGGGCGGTCCTCTGACCGTCCGAAGCGCCGCAGGGAGCCAAACCTGCTGTCGCGATAAAAGTGCCACAGGACTTGCGTTCGGTGGTCGTCTACTCGCCGGGCGCGCCTCAGGGCGCCTGGCGGTGCAGCTTACTTTTTTCCCTTAAGCTTATCAATAACTAATAAACTCACGCGTCTGAAACTCGGCAGCATGTCATCTAAAGGATCATACTTTACAAACATCATTGTCATTTGGTCATACTTGTTCCATCTCTGTGTCAAGCCGAGAACTTATCAAACTACCTTCGTATGTTTAAAAAAAATATGTAAAATTTTTACTTATTGCACAAATTATATTATCAAATTAAACTAAGCTCCGATTATCCTCGTCAATTTGAACACCATATTACACGTAAATAATATGCACTGCTCCTCCCCCATCCCCTCAATTCTAGGGTTACAATATAGGATACTGTATACGCTGAATATTTCCAGCAGCTACATAAGACTATGTTTTGCCACTGAAAGATGGAATCCACACGCAAATTTTGCAATAAAACTGTACAATCATAGAAATCATCTCCTGGCTTAAAGTTATAAAATTGTATTTAAACAATTTAGAATATAATTTCTTGTTTTATATAATTTTATTTTAATATTATTCTTTACGATAAAATGCTTTATCGAGTTAACAAAGAATAAGATGTGCCACTTAAATTGTTCATATTTTAGTGGTAAAAAAGAAAAAATAATAATGTATCATCATATACTGCTAGAGAAAATCAGTGATATTGACAACAACGGGATTTTCAATAAATGAGGATTTGATTTCAATGAATGAGGAAGTATTGAATCAGATAGAGTAAACAGATTTTAAGCGAACCCGTTCCACTCGGCGGGTTGGGGTCCAGTCGGCTTGGGGCTGAGTTTTTTCATTGAAAGTCGAGTTTCAATTTGACTTCTAACAGGACAAATAACAATAAAGAGTAGCAACAAAAAATAAAAATTAAAACAATTCACTAAAGTCGTTTTTATTTTGTTTTTGTTTTTAAATAACTTATTACGGCATACAATTTGACAAAATGTATGCGAGACTTGCGATTTTTTTTTCTTTAAAAAAAATGTCGTATATTTCATAATTTTTTATAAATGGTTTGCAAAAACATGCTCGAAATCATAACACAAACAAAACACTTTTGTAAAAAAATATTTATGAAATACATTTTACCTGTTTTAAGACTACGAAAAATGATTGTGTTTCAGTCAAAGCAACAGACAGTTATATTATTCACAGTGGAATTCTCAAGCTGAAATTGTTTAAGGCTATATAGGAAACTTTTATTTCTTGAAGAATTTGTATTCGGTGTATTCTAGTAGATAAAGTATAAATTTCAGCCTGGTTTCAAATTAAACATAGGTTATTTGTGATTTATAAAACTGAATTTTCTTTGATTTGTCTTACCTTGGTGTATATTTTCACAAAATGTTCAAAATAAAAATGGCGCTATATAATAACATTAACAATATGTTTTAAGAGGTAGAGTATTAAAAGATAAAATGCTTTAAATATAAGGTTCAAAAGATAAGGTGTATGTTAGAATGGGAAATCTTCCTGAAATTTTATTAATGAAAATCACGAAGAGTAATAAGCAAACAGTACATTAAATGTAACTGAGCGTTTATTCATTAGATGAACTTAAGCAACAGAAAGATAAAGTTATACAGTATGACATATTCATAAGTTTTATAAAACATGTATACCGCATTAATCGTGTATAATCTGCGTTTTGTTTTAAAAATGTTATGCGCACAATGTGGCGGTGCGCAGTATACAAGAATATTTCTGACAGCTAAAAATAACCACAAATTCTTCTGCAAGTCACTTTATATAATACGCAAGGGGAAAGGGGTAAGATTATTCTTTTTTGTTTTTTCCCGTCCAGTCATACGTAGCAGCACCTGACCTGATGAGTCAGAGACCCCTGCTTAAGATTAATGTAACTTACTATCAGCAATTTCCTCCAAAACAGCCTGTGAACAGTAGTGAACCGAATTTCCTTTTCTAAATGTGTTGTTACAATTTTTGGACCTCACATGGACCCTGAAGGAATTACTCGTGATAAGTTATTTTAATCCCACACTAAAATGTTCTCGAAATTTAACTCAAACCATGCAAATTCATACGAAACATATGGTGTTTATAAGGAATGATATACTGATAAACCTAGTTCAAAGAAACCTGTCCTGAGGAAAGATAACGAGGGTGGCATTTATATGAAGATTATGACAGTAATGATTGCATTATCTGTGGGAAAAAAGATAAGGCCATTGGTTCAAATCTTGGGCGCATGCAGATTGTTCTGGTTGGGATATAGATCAAGATAGGTACAGGTTCTGGGGATGTGGTTTTTCTATTTGAATTTTCAGTTTAAAACATATTTTTAATAAATTATGAATGTGTTTCTGATGTAAAACGCATTGAATTCAGTTTTATAAATACCTTGATAAATATTGTTATCTATAATAAATATTTTTATGTGGGTTTATCTATAATAAATATTCTATGTGGTTCAAGATGACCAATATGACTACCCTTCGGAAAATTTATCATTTTCAGATGAAAACATTTCAAATATTTTTGTTGCAGAGAATGATTGTAAAACGTGTCTCATATATAAGTGTAGAAGTGCATAGAAGTGTCATTATATATTTTTAATCTAGTTACTGAGTTCTGGAAGCTTAAGCTCGTCATCTTCAGATCCCTTATCCCCTAGATATTATGATAAATTCTACAAATATTGAAGTAATAAGTAAAATAAGTAATATATTTGCAATATTTATCGTAGTTTATATATTAATATACACCGTATCGATATCAGGTCTCGAAAAATATTTTTAACGAAATTTCCAATCAGAGAAAAATATAAATTGCAGGGGCCTTAGTTTTGTTGTATTTTAGTAAGGTCTCGAAATATACGAGAATGAATACAGTAATTGAAACTCGAGAAACAAATGTATGCTGATATTTCTATAGAATGATATTTTTTTAATTCACTTATTTATAACCGCTAAAATACCATGCTGCACATTGTAAAAGACTGCATATTATGCACATGTATATACGACATTGCCTTTTCACAGGTATCTTTGCACAGCAAAGCATCGAGTTTTTGAAGTAATGTTTTAACAAGTGATAAAACAGATCTCTATTTTATAATGTTGATATACTGACGAGTACTCTTGAGAATACGATGTAATAATTATTGAAAAATGTATAACATGCATTTATAAATTTTATGATTACGCTTTTATATCCTATTTGCATATTCCTTAACTGTTTTACTATAGTGTAACAATGAACTGGTGCATATTTGTTGAGGACAAAGATGGGAATTAAGACATCAAATCAAAATTTTCCAGATAATAACATACTATCCATTTAATACTACAGGCAAAGTAGCATGATGAAAGAGCAAATCTTACTATTCTGGAAATAATGAGAAAATATACTCGACAGAATAGTTTATTAACAAAAATTATTGTAATCAAATTGTTTGTTGCAGAATTTGGTACGCAGCACTATGGTCTGTTTGGTTCATTTTATAAATCCCGTGTATTGTAATAAACGTTTCATCTCTATATGTTGTTTCTTATTTAGGAAACTACTGACCGTTATTTGGAATGGAATTCACATTAACAAAATACAAAAGCAAAAAGTCGACTAAACTCTACATCCTTACAACCCATGACAGCACATGACCTACTTTTCACAATGTCCCTTTCTTCACAATGAGCCATGAGGGGCTGTGCACAACATATATGCTGGTCAAAGAATTAGCTTGGTGCGGAGCACCCCAGGGTTTAGTTCCCCATGCAAGATTGGTACTCATTTGATCTAAAGAGATGAAATGTTGAGTTAATCTTGCTCAAATCAGGTGACAAACTTTTGGGCTTGTAGTGTGGGAGGTGCAATTTGCTCACCAGTGAGCTACCACATCAAAATACTGTGGGAACTGTGTTTCCCTGTAAAGCTCCAATCAACTATCGCTTACCGCCTACAGCATAATGACGTCAGAACGTATGCGTATGAGGCATACATGCTCCAGACAACCTTGCGAGCACGAAAGAAATTGAACTGTTATTCAGCGGCAATTAGGGATCCTACATTAGAGAGAGATTGGACATTGACGAAAAGTCCGCCATATTAGTTACAAAGCAGATGGAACGCCGTAGAACGCAATGCATTTTCATCCGCGTCCAACACTTTTTATTCTATTAAAATCACCAGAAATTCATTTCATATGCCTTCACAGAGTCATTGAGAACATAAACATAAGCACAATTCCGTTTTAATGAATAAGAATTCTCAGAAAATGCTTTTTCTTTTATTCGGCTGAATTGCAGGGTTAACATTTCGGGACTTTACATTATGCTTAAAATAATCGAATTTGATTATAAACAAATATTCAAGATTTTGGGGGTTTTTTCACTTAAAATAAACATTTTAATTTATGCATAACACAAGAAATGCTACGTAATGTAATTTTTTGTAGTGTGGGTATTTATTTTTTACTTTCCTCTGTTTAAATGGTCATGACTCATGACATAGATTAGTTAGGTTACTTTTTTAAGTAAATAAATAAAATTTCTTAGAGGGAACTCTTTTAATTTCATAAGGTTAAAACTATATCATTTAACAGCAATAAGAAATAATGAAAAAAAATTACTGAAATATTCAGAAAAGTATAAATTTTTGAAAATTATTCCTAATATACCTTCTTCATTAATGTATTTACATTAATAAATTTAGATAGTTTTAAAGAAACTAATTGGTTGTATGAAATTAAAAAGTTTCAATTCTCTAGAATAATACACTTTATAATACTAAGTATATATAAATATGCAAAAAAAAAAAAAAAAAAAAAAAAAATACATTCCGAGAAACTGAATAAAAAAAAGTACACACATATGCTTAGTAATGTTTATTTATATAGAGGTTTATATATTGTGAATTTATATATTTTTGCAATTGTCAGAGTCAGCGCTTTTATATATAGATTTTTTTTATGCGGAAAATTTAAATGCTTATGTCTTGTGCTCTCAAATTCCGCGGATATTTAAAAGAGAAATTATTAAAAAATGAACTGTTTAACAATTTATTCAATTATTCCTTATAATTTATAAACAATTTCATATTTTAAAAAGAGTGCACTATATACAATTTTATTCTGTATTACGTTCTTAAAATAAATGTTTCAAAATGTAAACAGAAATTCATCGCCAACAACGTTTGCCAGTTACCGCCAACTGTGTCAAACTTCGAAACACCAAATTATTTACACGTTTTGCTCACTCACTACAAAAAGATTTAAATCAAAATCAGTTTTAAAATGTAAAACAAGAGACGCAGAAACGAAATTGCTTTGTTTGTGTTACTCATTTCGATAGTTATTATTTAATGAAACTGTTTAAAGTTGACCGCATACACAACAATTGAACTCTGACAATTTAAAATATGTTACAAAATAAATAAACATTACTAAATATTAAAAAGTAACTATAAACAACAAAACAAAATTATCTATTAATAGTGTAATAAGTCTTGATACAATATTTAAAACGTTGAATCTTTAAAATCCAAATTTTCTTCAGAAAGCAATACCAGCGTATACATACGACGTAACTAAAATGGCGGATTTGTCAGATCTGCCGGCGACGCAATGTCCAATCTCTCTCTAATGTAGGATCCCTAGCGGCAATGAGATTTGCGCGTTATTCTAGATTCTAGCAGAAAGTAGGAGTGAAGTGTCGACGTAGAAAGCTGCAAAGTGTGATGATACTTTTAGAATGTAAAGACATTCCGTTAAGTTGATGTGGTGGATTTCTCCAATATGATGTTGTTTATAATAGTATAAGACGACAAATCCTATTTTCTTGTACATAGTCTTTGTATCCTGTAAATAGTCACTGTTCAATATAACGTTTATTAAGTTTAAAGCTGTTTTCGTCAACTCATTTATGTGTATCAGTGATTCAGTTTCTACATTTTGGTGTCGAGAAGTGGCACGAACGACATGCATTTAAAGGTATTCTAAAGCTCGAAGATGATTGGGATATTTTATAATGATACCAAGAATTCATTAAGTGGTGTTACATTGTGATAAATAGTGAATACGCATTCTATTTTATTTATATTCTTGTCAAGTGGATGCACCTTATAAAGTGAGTTTTTGTTTTCTTTTTATTCTTAAAATGTCATTTCAACTTGTTTGCATTGAGGAATTGGAAGCGGCTCATCTAACAAAAAAGTCCTCTAAAATCAAAATTCTTCACAAATTAATTTTTTATGATGGTGGAGATCGGAAAAATAGACAAAGATTGCGCGAATTTAGTAGATTTCCATCTAAAATTGACAGCAGAGAATATACTGAAAAATTCTTAAAGTTAAGGAGAATTATTCTTTGAATGAATTAATTACGATTTGTAATGTTTTGTGTATAGATAATTCCAGATCTTTTTATGAAACAACTGCCAGAATAATTTCTTATTTGTGTGATTTAAATTTATTGAAAGAAAATATAATTGCTGAAATTAATGAAATTAGCGATAACGAAATTGAAATAGTAAATGAAACCAATAGTAGTGCTAGTAATATTTTAATGATGCTCAATCTGTTTCTGAAAGAAATGATTCTGGTTGTAATAAAAACGAAATAGAGCAACTTCTGATTCCGGATTTTGTTGTAAAACCTTCTATTAGTATTACTGATATTGAGAACATGGTTGCTACACATACTACTTGTACTCAATATGAAAATGTCGAAAAGTGGATTAATGATTTCGAAGATGTGATTACTTTATTTAACTTAACTGATTTACATAAAATAATTTTGGCAAAACTTTACATGACAGGTAAAGAAAAATTATTCATTAAAACCGAAAGTAAATTAAATTCTTAGCCTAAATTAAAATCATTACTTGTTTCTGAATTTGGCACAACATGCAACTTTGCAGAATGACATCAATTGCTATCAAAAAGAAAAATAGAGGATAACGAAACACTTGATGAATATTTCTTAAATATAAAGCAGCTATGTTCTCGTAGAAATATTGAATATTCTGCATTGATTCAATATGTAATAAATGGTATTAAAAATCCTATTTTTTAAACATCTTTTTTATATGGTTGTTCTGATATTAGTGAATTTAAACTAAAACTTAAAATTTATGAAAAAATAAGATCTGATTATGAAAATGTTAAACCTGAAACTGACGCTAGACCTAAATCAAAACCTGAAGTAGAGTATAAGAATAAGACTAAACCTGTAAATTCTGAAATTTGCTGTTATAACTGTGGTAATAAAAATCACCAGAGTATAGACTGTAGAAATAAAGATAAAGGTCCCCTCTGTTTTTCTTGTAATTTGTATGGTCAAAACACATTTCAGTGTGATAAAGCAAAATATGTAAAATTTTCTGGTGATCATCCTCAAGTAAATATTGTAACGAGTTCTCAAAATTTAATTTTTAAAAATGTTAAGCTGTATTCATTAAATTTAATTTCGTTAATTGATACTTGTAGCCAACGTACAATTTTGAAAAGAAGTAATTTTAATAAAATTAAAGATTTTTGTAAAATTAGAATCAACATATATACGTTTAACTGGATTTGGTAAAAATTGATACAAACCATTTGGTTCTTTTCAAGCAGAAATCGAAATTGATGATTCTAAATTTCAAACCTCTGTTTTTGTGATTGGTGATAATTCCGTTCATTTTGATATGATTATTGGTACTGACGTAATTAATCAAGGAAATTCTGGTAATGATGTAAAAATTTATAAATATGAAAATGATTCTAACAATTCTTTCATTAATGTTATTAATTCAAGTGATGTAACTGTAAATTCTAAATTTAAACCTTATTCTGTCACGTTCCATAAAAATTCCTCGCGAGTTCAGAACAAGAACAAAAATTTGCCAATTAACAATTCCGGCACAGAAACTCAAGCATTACGCTCAGAAAATCAAAATTTAATTAGTCAAGTTAAAGAAGCTGAAATAAAATATAAAATGTTAGAAACAGAAGTACTCGAATTAACAGAAGCATTTTTGTCGGAAAAAGCAAACACAAGAATTACGATAACATCCTTAGAATCTCAATTGTATGATATGGAAATTAAACAAGAACAAGAAGTAAGAGAAAAGCAAAACATCGCCAGATCACACACAGATCACGCCAGATCACACACATATCGTGCAAGAGATCCTTGCACGATAAAAAATCCTAATTAGATGAAGAGAGAAAATGTTCAGAATAATACAGATTTCGTTTAGAGAAAGCCAATAACCGTTCTAAAAAGTTAAAAAAGCAGTTAGAAGATTCTGAAGAAGGGTGTTCCAGAATAAAAGATTACAGGAAAAATTAGATAACTCCTCCCAAGAAGATTTTGAAAACGAGAAGCAAGAATTTATTAAACTTTTGAACAAAATTAAGCGAAGTAATGGTTATCAAACCATCAAGAGTGATTATTCAAATTCCGCAGATTTTTAAAATAAAGAAAAAATTACGCGTTTCTCTAAAAATGAAAACAAATCGAATTTAGAGGTAAGAAATGAAGCACATTTGAGAAAAATTAAGAAAATGTCAAGTAATGAGAAATTGTTGAGTAAAATTCCTAAATTTAAAGCTGTCTATAACCCATCAGATGAATTTGAAGATGAATCAGAAATAAGTTCTTATCAAGGTTTTGTAGTCAAGAAATGCAAACAGAAGGTCTCAAAAAGGAAGCCTGGAGATAGAAACTCTTTCCTGAAAAATAGTAGAAGTAAATTTGATGTAAATTCTGAAGATGACATTGAATCTTCCGATGATTTTTACTGATTTTGACAAGTATGGTATCGATCCTGACCAATCCTTTGATTTTGAAGATGATGTTTCATTCCGAAGAAATGACGAAATTTTATTTATTTATGAATATGAAACGTGATGAAAGAAGAAAGAACAGTAAAAAAAAGAGAAGTGAGATGAATAAGAAGATAAGACGTAAAGAAAGAAAAAAAGATGAAGAAGTAGAAACATTTTGTTATGATGTTTAGTGACGTTAATTGCGATTATGTTATGTGTTTTTTTGAAAGATGAACTGATTTCGTTTTTAACCCTTGACTGTTCCTAACGTAGTTTGAAAAAAAAAACTGTTTTGAAGATTTTGGTGCTTTATGAACTGTGATAGGCATGAATAGTCCTAAGGAACAGTGTATTTAATTATGCTGTTAAATAAGACAAAAGGAACTTTCGATATTGCCCTTTGTTTTTTTTTTCTTTTCAGGTGATCCAGTTACTCCCACCGGCGATTTTAATATGGTCACCTGAGGACAATTGACATATCAGCATGGCCCGAAGATGTGGGAACTGTGTTTCCCTACAAAGCGCCAATCAACTATCGCTTACCGCCTACAGCGTAATGATGCCAGAACGTGCATGTGTGAAGCATACCTGCTCCAGAAAACCTTGCGCGTGCGAAGGAAATCGAACTATTATTCAGCGGCGATGAGATTTTCGCGGTTTTCTAGATTCGAGCGGAAAGCAGAAGTGAGGGAATTGTCGACGTAGAAAGATGAAAAGTGTGATGATACTTTTAGAATGTAAAGACATTCCGTTCAGTTGATGTGATGGATTTCTCCAATATGATGCTGTTTATAATTATGTAAGACGACAAATCCTATTTTCTTGTACATAGTCCTTGTATACTGTAAATAGTATCTCTTCAATATAACGTTTATTACGCTTAAAGCTGTTTTCGTCAACTCATTTATGTGTGTCAGTGATTCAATTTCTACAATAAAAAACTGTTTTTATGAAAACACAATACACAAAGGATACTTATAGCATTTTGTCTATATTTTAAAAATATTTTTAGTTTTAGTTTTTAATTTTCAGAATGACATAATATAAGTTATGGGAATTTTCTTTTATTGAAATCAAATTTATTCATATACCTTTTTATTATATCGTTTTATCTTACATTTATTCATTTATATACACTTCCAGGTCTGGACGCCAAGAAATAAAAATAACGAAAAAAATATCCGCTTCAAGAAGGAACTACTAATTATAATTAATTATAATAGGTCAAAATTGGTATAAGCCAAGAAGCTGCTTTATGAATTATTTGAAGCAAACATTTTAACTTAAAATTCACGTATTTGATCTAAGTATCTGTATTCTTTTATAACATATTCTTAATTTAACCTGTAAGAAAGCGTATGCCGTACTGACTACGCGGTTCGAGGAAAATATAGCTGCACATTCTAAAATAATTGCGTGATTAATACATGTGCCGTATTTACCCTCTTTCTAACGACACTTCAATGTTTACCTAACGTTTAAAGTTAAAGTTCGCAAATTTTTTTGCTCTTTCATTATTTTTCTTGGTAAGTCACCTCTGGCGTATGGAATACACTACACGTGTACTAGTGTAATGTATTCTATTTTCTGTCGTAATTATATATATATATATATATTTATATATATATATGATGTGCATTTCAGTTATACTATTACTAGACATTGCATTAAAGAATAATTTCATTAAAAGTTTAGGCTTTACAAAGCGTTGACGGTTGGAACACACCGCCCGTGATTTTATGTGAATAAAAACTATTCGTATTATAGTAATTAAAATTAAATTACCCTTTTTTATCAATTTGAAATTTACTGCTTTTATACTTCCACTAGCAATTGCATTGAACAACGATATGATTAAAAATTGTTGTTTAGTTTTTAAATGCCTTGGCGCATATTGTACGCCTGCAATGTTTTTTTTTTTTTTAGATGTTACAAACCGTCTATTTTTTTTAAAGGATAATAGATCCTGTATTTTCAGCTTTCATAACATTAATAACCCTTTTTAAAAGTTCTCTTCATTAATATAAATTTTCTTAATAAAATAAGAAAATTTTGATTAAATTCCATTAAATTATCTACCGTATGTATATAAAATCCTAATGAAACGAATTTGTGAAACGATTTTATGAAACGAATTTATGAAACGACTGATTAAACGACTGATTATGTTTCAGGGCTATTTTTAATAAAATATTAAACGCTTGATGGTGAAATTAATACCAATTGTCCATAAAAATCCGCGGATATCAAAACTGGTAATAGAATTTTGAAATTGGAATTAGTTTTCGAGTTATTAATTTTTTTCTAATTTTAATGACATTTCTGTAATGATGGCAACTAATTACTCAGTTTTTTTGTGACAAAAAAGGGGAAAAAATTGAAAAGTATCCAGATAAGGATTATTGATTTCTTTTTATTCATCATTTTCAAATTGAAATTGAATTTACCTTTTATTTCAATCGATAATGAAGACAAGATTGTGATTAAATTATGTTTTTCAGGAAAATTTGAAAAAAAAATAACATTTCTATCGTTAGGATTCAATCGTCTGTCAGCATTTAATTTAATTTATAAACTGAAAATATTTTGAATAAATTCGTCCAAATGACCTCATTTATGTAAACGCAAAAGAAAGGGGGGAAAAGGAATTAGTAGTAATTATTATTTATTGATATCATTTTGTTATTTTTTTGCAAAGTTATAAAATCAATCAAAATTTATAAAATCACTAATTCGGATATTTGAAACGAAAATATAAAATAATAATTGCGCAACTGAACGGAAGGAGAATAAAATATCCTGCTTGGTTTTTTCCTCCAAGCTTTTTAAAAAAGCGTCAAGACCCCTATTATAGAAAAGCACCAAAAGTTCATTGGGTTTGTTTTCGCAACTTTTGGCAACAAATCTATATATATTAACGAATCTATTCCTTTTTGAAGCTCGAATTACGCCAAACCTAAAAGCAAAGGATCCTGTACTGGAAAAATACCCGATTTTCTTATGGACAATATTCAAGTGACATAACATGGTGTAAAATTATCGCGGATAGCAAATTTGTTTAAATATCTCATCAACTGATGCCAAATAAATGCAGGCATGCATGCACAAAATATTTAATTAATTTTGTATAATAAATAATTATTAAAAAATTCGTATATACATATTAATTAAAATAAATAATTTATATATTTAAAATAACATGAAAATATGCATGATGGTGCACTAAAATAGAGAGAAAATCAAAACCTGTTACTGAAAATGTCTATAACATAGTACTTCTCAATACCGTGGTTCTTAATGTTATTCACAAGCAGATGGAATTTTTCTCATCCTTAAACGCAAAGGAAGAATAGAATACAGATCGTTGTTATAAAAGTCCGAAAGGTAGCCACAATTTAAACCTAACCATTTTATACAAGCTGGTTTTCAAGTTGTAATTGATTTTACTTATCAATCCCGAAAACAGTCGTCAGTTGTCGCTACAGCTGTGTATGAGGCCATGATAATCAAAAAATGCCCCATTAAAACGTTAAAAGCATGGCAACCCAATTACAGATTTACCAATATTTTAAAAATAAAGCACGCTGTCATGTTTTTAGAGGCCTCGAAGTCTGAGCGGGGGTTGGCGAGCTTAGCTCGCAGGGGGTAGGCCCCCTAGTTATTATATAAATTGTTGTTATTTTTTGTTATATTAAATTTCAAAGAAAATTATGGTATTAAATTTAATTAGCCTCAAATAGTTAATACAACTAAAATTTGTATACATAAATATCATAAGATGTATTATGCTAACTCTAAGCTAATAGGAATTTCTCATGTCATTACTTGGAATAAAAATTAATTTAAAACCCTATACTTTTATCATTCTTTCGCGTATTAGACTACAAATATTCACTCAAAGTAAGGCAAACGTGTATAAGATATTTGAAATCATAAAATTCTAGACTTAGTATTTATAATGCATTTCTAACAAAGCATATAAAATCGTATTATTTAAAACCTCTCTACCATTTCACATCCCATATATATTTATGGGTACCAAGTTTAATGAAAATATAAGCTTATGTTCTGAATAACACATTTTTATTGCTACATAATTTTTGCCCTAAATGTAAAATTGCTTATTGGAATGCACATATATTTTACACGTTTTAATGAAGGAAATATTATTGTATAGATATTTCGAGCAACGTAAATAGGAAATTGAAACATAATTCCTTGTTCGGAATGTATAAGTCATATACATGCATTCATAGTTAAAGTTTCCTTTTTATTCCGATTAAAAGTTATACTCGTAAAATCTTAAATATTACTGTATGCAAATTTTTAATGCTTTAGAAAAACGGTAAATTTAAAGTAAACTGTTATAATTAAAGTATAGAAAAAGGCTTATAAAAATCTTTTAATATGAAGATCTACATGTTTCAACGCTCATACGGCGCCATTGTCAAGATCTACAACGATGATGGCGGCGTTTGAGCGTTGAATCATGCCGATCTTTGTATTAAAAGGTTTTTAAAAGCGTTTTTGTGTTCTGTTTGTATAACTTAAGCAATTTATCTATATCTTAATCATAATTAGTGACATTATTATACGATCATGAAACTTTTATCTTAATCATAATTAGTGACATTATTATATGACGAACATTAATAATAAGGATTATGAAACTTTTATATTTTTATAATTGGGTATTATTGTTCCATCATATTTTCCGCGTTTAAAATCAAAGTAATATACATGAAATAAAGCTTATTGGCGTGTCTCTAAATGCTATTTGTACTGTTATTTTAAATTACAGATTAATCATATTCATGGCTTTGTCTTGTCATTTTTTGTTATTTTCTTTTTTTCTAATTCTTCTATATACATCAGAAGAAAATATTGTTTTCGTGAAATTTCCGAAATTTGGTTTTTGATGAATTTACATGACTTGTGATTTTATGATATCATTGGCTTTGGACTGGTGACTGCTTTTAAGTTTTTCCAGTTATCTGTGTTTTATACACAAACTTTGTGCGGACTGCAATTTAAGATATAATTCATGGGATTTGATTAAACTTAATTTTTATTTGAAACCTGATGTTAGTTGGTGAAGTTTAGAAATTGATATCTATAATCTAGCAGATGGAGCTGCTACACTGTGCGTGTGCGCTTGATAATTAAATCACAGAATACATGGATTGATTTGCAGCAAATGTAATACAAACAATGTTTATTATAAAAACCTATCCTGATTCAATTCCCTTTTTTTTCACACAACTGGAGTAGCTTTGGGGCTTTTTTGCGACGATGGATAATTTTGTATCGCAGTTTCTAGCGTTTTTCAAATGCACCAAATTTATATTTGAGAAGTATGTTAAAATTTTGACTCTGAATAAACAACAGGAACCACTGATATTCTTTACTTTATTTTTATTCTAAAGATGATCGCTTTTACCTTTTGTTTAATTCAAAGAATGCACTATAGTTTAATATTCGTAATTGTCAGTGTGTAACTGTTTCATTTAAAATTATATATTTTAATGATATAGAATAACGCTTTGTGATGACATAACATGCTACTTAATTACACGCTTTACCTCCTAAAATGTTTTAATAAAGCAAATTAGAATTTACTCTACGAATTTGTATTCAAATTTTGAAAGGCACATGAAATTAAGAAATTAAAATTTAATTAACTATGAAATGCTTTGGTTAATCCATGAATATGGTTTCTCGAATATTTTGGTTTTTTCGCCGTAACGCATCACTACTTAAAATTAAATTGATGAGATTGTGTGTAGCTGACTTTGAAAAATTTCTCTTTCCAATTTCCAACAATAGTTTTTTTTATTGGAAATCATCTAATACAGAAGTTTCTTAAGAATGAGATTTTTCTGAAAAATTCATTATAAGAAACATTTTTGGAACACTATTCTACCCCTATCTTGGTGCTACTTTTGATTTGTTAGAAATGTTAATATCAAGTGACACTTCTAGCTATACGGCCATTCAGTACAGTGTGTGAAGCGAATATATCCCGCTTTGGAACGGTTGCAATTGACTAAAAAATCACTAACGGGGTATAGTTAAGAATGGTAGTCAACTTATGTCATAACACATAACATGATAAATTAAGAAGCCACATTTGGTCACCATTGTTACTGTAACTATTTGTGAAAATTACGACGACGAAGTGATGTTACATCGATTAGCTGTGCTGGAATATTGAAATGTGATGCAGTCACATTTGTGTGTGAGTATGTCTCTACCACTCAAGTTTCTCCATCTAATCTAGTAAATGCATTAATTGAAGTATAAAGCTTCCAAAACACTATGCATTCTAACATACTAGGCAAATATTTACTTATTGAGCTACTAAGAACATACTTCAGTCACGCATCGATGTTTTCACGCTACTGTTAAACCAATAGAATATTTTTTGCAAATGTTTCGTTTGCAATTAAATATTTTTAAATGGTTTTTTTCGCATAGGAATCCAAAGTGGCAATGAAAGGACGATGTCTAGAATTGCAATCTTTAATCATTTGTAATATTTTCTTATTCAGTTTTGGAATTAACTCACCATTTTTTTTTCGATAATGAAAATGCCCTCATAATAAAAATTTCAGACACACACGAAAAGGAGCAGCGGTACAACGTTAGACGTTAACCTTAAATATCCCATGCAAAAATAATCATTTAAAAATGTTGAAATGCAATGGTAAATTTTGTAAAGAACGCTTCTGTTGGTTTAAGTGGTTTTCTATGGATTCTAATTGAATGTTTTTACGTGACTTTTGTAGTCACTTAATCCAGCAATTATTTTTGGAACTTGCGCATTTCTTTTATATTGTAAGAAGTAATACGTGAAGTTTTATTTATGTATTCCCTTTTTTAACAAAAATGTGTGATTTTATTATCCTGCATCAGTGAATCTTTGAAAGAATTACATATATTTTAAATAATTCATATTTTTATAAAGGAATACCTAGTGAATATTAAAATGATAAATGAAAAAGATGGCGAAACTAAGTTAAAACAATCGATTAATACTGATAAATGAATATCTGAAATGCTTTTCTAATTAGTTTATTTATAACTTTTAATGCAATTTAAAAATGTTATTAAAATTAATTTTGATAATGACAGAAGAAATATAAATTCATTCTGGAATCTTTAATATAAATATTTACCATCACGCAGAGCGAATTTATTATTGTACAAAAAGGACATTTGCGTCTAATTTCATAAATGGTATAAGGAAAGGAATTTTATTTAAACTGTTGGGAATAAAATGCTATTTTCTGTTTATCAGAAACGAAGTAAAACACTTTCGGATATTGGGATGACTAAAATATATGCTATACCTATTTTTTTTTCTTTCTGTGTGTACTAGTATTTCTAAGAAACTTATTTAATAAAGGCGTTCATCCAATTTCTGTAAATGAGTTTTGCTTAGATATTTGTAATAACAATTTCTTAATCTGCATTATGTTAATCATTTCATTCAAGACAATAAAATCTACAATTCTCTTAATGGCAATTAGAGTACCATCTACAATTTCTTATCTTTCGGATATTGGGATGACTAAAATATATGCTATACCTATTTTTTTTCTTTCTGTGTGTACTAGTATTTCTAAGAAACTTATTTAATAAAGGTGTTCATCCAATTTCTGTAAATAAGTTTTGCTTAGATATTTGTAATAACAATTTCTTAATCTGCAGTATGTTAATCATTTCATTCAAGACAATAAAATCTACAATTCTCTTAATGGAATTTCTTAATACGAAATGCTTTGTTTCACATTTAATAAATCACAGTAAAACGCATATGGCGCTGATTATTTTTTATGTGTACCAATTAGGGCGTCTTTTTTGTTGTTGATTTTATGTATACGCTATTATCTAGCATGTCTTAATACACTGTATTACCCAAACTCACCGGGCACTTTCGATGTTAGACGTATTATCAAAAAGCCAAATAAATACATGACGAAGTCTTTTAGAATGTTGGGAATATAAAGAACATGATTGACCTCATATTTTCCCATGAAGATTTCATCAAGACGGCAATTAGAGTACCATAACAACAAATTGAAGAAAGAAATGTAAAATAAAATGCACCCTGTAAAATAAAATGCATGCAATGATATGTGTCTGCAACATTATCTATTGTACAACATTTCTGTTTAATTGTGTAAGAATATCACGTATATTCATGGAGATATAACGATTTCTTAAAACAAAATCAAGATATTTTTGCATGTTTTTTGCCTGTAGAATGCAAGGGTTTCAACCAAATTTAACGGCACATTCAAACAATTGACAAAATGAAATAGAAACAACATAGTAAAAGTTAAATATAAATATTTTAAATATTTACTGAAATAGGAGCAGTTGTATGGAATATTTTTTTTTTTACTGCGCATCGCGAACTGTACCAAAGATTTTGTGTCACGATTTGGAAGTCAACTCTATAGACTAATATAAAAAGACCAGTCAAATATCTTGAAAATTCATAAATATATCGGCGATGCAGTGAGCTGAATTTCGGCTGCTTTCGAAAGTAGCCCGATGATAAGTAATTTATCATAAATTTTCATTTTTTGATTAATTGACTTCTAACAAAAGAATTAGTATATAATGAATGTCAGAGAGTAGATTTTGAACAGACGCTTCGATTTTGATATTGATATATACAGCCATGGAAAAAATTATAAGGACACGTGGGGAAATGAGTAATATGTATTAAAGTAATTATCAACTGAAAACAAAATCAAACATAATTTACTATTTTAAATTATGAAACATTAGGAACATATTAATACGAAATTAAATTAAAATAAAATTTTAAAATCACATATTAATAGAAATATATGACGTGAAACATGGAAGAAATTATAGAATCAAAATGAAATATGTCTGGAAATAAATTAATATTCTACAAAAGCATTTTTTTGCAATGACCCTTTAATCGTGCAGTCATTGACATAGAAAATCCCAGTTAAAGTTTGTTTAGATAGGTTTTTCCGGGCTAAATCGATGGATGATGTCAAATCATCTGTATTTGCATATTGTGTGCCATGCTTATATACTTCTCTAATGCCTATACTTCTAAAATATTTTTGAATAGTCATTAGTATATTTTTGAATAGTCACTGTATTCGACTGGTATTTATATGAGTTGCTCTATAGAGTTAACTACCGAATCATGAAAAAAAAATCCTTTGGAATCATTCGCGCATGCATAGTTAAAATTTAATCATGCAAATGCTCATATTTCGTCCAATATTTAACATATTTATATTCTAATTGTACTATGTTGTTTTACTATACTGAAATTTTCTGAAAGTATCGTTAAATTTAGCAGAAAACACTGCATGCCATAAAGAAAGAAACATCCGAAAATTTCTTGAATTTTTATAGAAACCTTTATATATCCACGTACTTGCTATTTTTACACAAATCTTGAAAATATCCACATAGTAATGATCTGCAGCTACAAATAATTTCGAGCATTTTATTTTACACGATAATCCTAAATATTATTTTTTTTCTTCAATTGTGGTTGGTCCCCTAATATCCTTGATCAAACATTCGCTGAAAAATTTAAAGTCAGAATTTTTTTTTTAATCCGAAAGTTTCCGAAGCATTCGTCAAGTATTTTTCTAGATAATCGATAAATGTGTAAAATCGTAAGTGTCGGGTGATTTTTGACAATTTAGTGTATATTGCAATCTAGACAATCGTAATTAACAGAAAGCAAGTAAAACATTTATGAATATTGATCTGAGTAATTTATGTTTCTAAGGTTGGTTGGTTGTATTAGGTTTAACGGCACAGGCACAAGGTCCCATTGGGGACAAGCTGCGCCAATTCTAAGGATACTACTGTATAAGTTTGAATTTGTAGTAAATTATTTAGTAAAAGTGTGCATTAAAACTATGTTAATTGAGTTTGGTAGATAATTTTAATACCAATTTCTTAATCTGCATTATAAGATTAATTTAATTTAAGTTATATAAAAGCTGCAATTCCCTGAATGACACTTTAAAATACGAAATGTTTATCTGTTTAAGATATAATAAATCGCAATGAAACACATATAGCGTTTGTTACTTTTAACATATGATAACGAGAACTTCACTTTTTTTGTTGTTTTTACTCTTATGTGTCCATTAGGTTTAATGTATCTAGAAGCATCGTAATACACGTAAAGCAAGTAAAAAACTTTAAGATACAATCACGCGTGAGGTCCTATCATAGAGAATGTAATATATTTCATATTAAACATGCTTTTCAAGATAAAATTGTAGAAAACACATCATGTGATAGTTTATCTGTGTCGTCTAGTTGCAAAACCGGCCATCTCCAAAAAATAAAATTTGGGGAGAAAGCTGATTTTTTTGCTATACTTAGCCAAAATAAGATTGGAACCAAAACTCTTTGGTTTTATAGTCATTAAAACAGTATATTTGAAAACACGAAATAAGGTGGCAGGGGCACATGAAATGAGTTGGAGTCTTTGTTTTGGATTTGGCCACATTTGCAACTTAGTTTGGAGTTGGTCGGTTTTGCAACAAACCAGAAATTAATTTTTGCTAAATTTAATTTGACATTGGAATTTTAGGGGTAGTAAATGCACAAAAATGTTTGAGAAGCATTGGTAAGCTTTTGTAGAGTGCCCACAGCTTGGATTTTTTGGATTACCAGTAGGGCAGCATATGAAAAAAAATGCAAATGTAATCACAAATGTATTCTCTCAGATTTTAACTGTAACAAAAAGCCCGTTCATGCCCCATCTACAATCCTCAAAATACTAAAATTTATTAAAAAAATAAATGGAAGAATATTTTATTAAAAAATTAAATAGATTAAAAAATCCTTAAATTTATCAGAGAAAATTCACTTACAGTTTTATGAAAGAGTAGGGGGAGGGCGCAGAAAAGTATTTTGGCCTAGAGTATAAAAACATGTTAACCCGCCCCTGATTATCACAAGGTTTACATTACATTTGAACTTTGGCTTTGTTCCTTTTCCACATCGTAGGGTCACTTTACCTCTTCCTTGATTAATTAGGAGATACTTCTTCCACAAACTTTCCCATAGTCGCGAAAAACACGAAACTAAATTCTTAGAAACTTTGTATGCACCAAGGAGGAGCAGTCACAGGTGAGAGAAAACACTATAACGTTAATCTAATCAACAAGTGAGGAGTTATTGTGGCGCAAAGCAGAAGCGCTATCTAGCGGATATGTAGATGGCCGTTTTTGAAGATCACCGGTGGATGCATTTGGCCGGTTTTGCAGCACATCGTGATTTTTAAACGCATATAACACAGGAATTTGACCGGCTTAGGCGTGTTTATTGTTTCCAGATGGTAGAAACGTTTACTTAGAGCTTGAAAAGCTAAAAAAAACACATTTTCAAATTTTGAGGAGTTGGTCGGTTTTGCAACTAGACGACACATCTATTGTAATTTCATCAATGGACATTACTTTTAACTTATCGTTGTTCGTATCGGTTACGATAGATATACGTTTGAATTCGACGAATTAGAGCAATCTAAAAATAGGTGCTATCGGTTCTCGGACTGTAAACTAGTTTTCTAAACACTTACGAAACATACGAGTAGCAATAGCACATATTGCGCGTGATGAAAACTTCTCGGACATTGAGATATTTGCTTATTTCTAATTTCGGTGTGTACTTGTGTTATTCGTGGAATGCTTTTTATTGAGGTTTGTTAAATATTTGTAATGCTATGTTTTAAATGCCCATTAATTCATTTACATCAAAAGCTATAAAACCTGCAATTTCCAGAATGACATTTCTTGATACGAAAGATTTAATAAATCACATTGAATGGCATAGGACATTACTTTTAATGCATACTTTACATTGTGAGGGATTCTCCTCATTTTGCTGAGAAAAGTAAAAAGTCACGTTTTTCTCAGGCTATCCAGAATTATACTTCTATAAGAGTGACATTCTGTAAAGAACTTTTTATTCACAGGCTGTAAAATGTTTTCGAGTGTTGGGTCAAACTCAATTCTGACAATCTCAAGTATCATAATTTAATGAACACTTCGAAAATCTAAAGGCTTCCCTGACATGGAAATGTAATAATTTTCTACACGCTTGAGACCATATGGTAAGTACTCGACCTCCACTTGAAATGAAATGGTAGAGCCTGGAGATATACACGGCTGAAAAGGGGTCAAAAGAGGATTGTGAACGAAGAGAGTGAGCTAGATGCACCTCTGATCTTTTTCTCTGTCGCTAGTTAGGCGAGCAGAAAAGGCTGGAACTTCGTCCGGTGATGCGAAGTGTACGAAGCCTGGACGTAGGCTCGTGTTTTCCGGGCGAAATAAGCTGTTCCCGGAAAAGTTGTGAACAATGGTAAAAACATTAGCGATGCCGAACCTAAGGTCAGAATATAATTATGTCGACAGGCTAAAGTAGTCTAGTTGTTATTTTCTACAAAACTCTTTCTATCTAATTGTTTAGAACATTGTGCTGTCCTGTAGCTGAGTGTAATAAAAATCTCTAAAAAAATCCATCCTGACTTAGTCCATTGGTCGTGACGCTGCAATGTCGTTCTGGATTTCAAAGCGAAATAAACATATTTTAAACTAGAAATTTTTATCAATAAATGAAATAAACTAAATATCACATACAAACAAGACACAATTAATTTTATTAAATAAATTTTCTGGTTCCATGTATGACTTTTCTCCCATTAAAAACAATAAGTATGTTAATGTATTAGATGTAAATCTTTTTTTTTTCATGTCGTATTTCAATTGCCTGTTACATTAAATTTTTCATACTTGTATTTTAAATTTCAAAACACAATTTAAATACTTTTTGCGTTGTTTTATTATTTTGGTAGTGTCTTTTTAAAACGTAACCCTATGTGCTACAAAGAATTAATGTCAAATGTTTCAATTTTTTAACTAGTTTTTATTTTAAAATATTGTCATTTCTGGCAAGCTGGGTTGCCAGTTGGACGTTTTTTTATTTATTTAGATTACTTGATTGAATTCACTTTTTATATAAATATATTAGCCTTATTTAATATCTCAAAATTAACAGTGAACCGTGTATGCTTTCTAGGGCTTCTTAATTTTCAGGCAATCCCAGATCTGGAAACGCGACATTCCGACTCGCAGCCGGAAGGTCGCGTGCTCGAGGCTCGCCGCCAGCTGAAAATCCGCGTACGTTAACGGCACCTAGTGCATGTAAAATATGTCGTGGGTGTAAAGTCCTCCAAGTTCCCTATGAATTATACCTTTGGAGATGTCTAGTAAGGTGAAGGGTCGTGACCTGATCAAGACTCTAAATTACGAGGCCACGTCGCGACAAGCATATCCACTTTAAGTAACCGGCCAACACGGAAAACAAAGAAAACTGTAACAAACCACAAAAGAGAACTGCAGCGATACCAACAATGCTCTTGACAGGTGAATCTGCTAGTCCGCTGTCTAAAATGTCTGAAATTAAGACATTTAGAAATTCAGACATATAAATGTCTGAATGTGATCATATTGTTATGCAACTTAATGTGTTACGTTATCATATGTGTTATGCTATGATAAAATCTGATCCTTATATATGGCAGCGACATCAAAAAATTGTTTTCGAATAGATGAAAGGTGTTTAAAATACTTTCTTGACTAGGCGAATATCGCCTAGCGTCCAGGTGCTAACTCGTCAAGCTAGGCATGAAAGCCGGTAGATAAGGGCCTGGTCAGCGGTATATATATATACAGGGGCGGCCCGTCATATAGGGCACTTGGGGCACGGCCCCACCTATACTTCGCTATTAAATTTTCTTAAATGTAACATTATTTTTTAATAAAATATCAGCAATGTCAGATACTTTCAACTCCAGACTTTTCCAGCCCAGTCCAAATTTTTTTCTCGCTCGCTCGCTCGCTTCCATCCCCTAAGAACGTTATCATTCCCTTCCACCGGATGTCGTAAATCACCCTTTTGACAACTGACCGCTCACTGTTCTAGTAGTATTCAGGAGGGCCCCAGAAAGCTGTGCCCGTCTCACGATAGAGCTCTATGGCATTTTGCACAACCGCGCATCTTTGCGTCTTCCTCCTATTTATCGCCAAACAGTGTGCAGGAACAGCTTGAATAGGACACTTTTGGGGCAAAATCTGTCTGGCCCCATATAGGAAAAGACTATGTTTGTTTCGGAAGATATCAGCGTTTAAGAATTATCGACATAATTGGCGACTTTTACTGATGGGAATCAGTCATTTTTTTTTTGTTAATTATCCGAACCTTTTTTTTTTTTCAATACCAATAAAAAATTCTACATAATTTTATGGTGCATTTAATACTTTTTGAATAATAATTAAAAAAAAAATTATTATATTTTTGAGTTTATGTAGTTGGTATTTTTTTTCAATGATGAATGTTTTTATTTTTTAATTTAAGTAGGTTTTATAGACAAGTTTCAGCCAGAAAATCTTTTGTCATCTAATTGTTAACTTGATGTTAAATAATATAGCAGTGCAATTGGATATATGAGTTTAAAACTACATATTTTTAATTTATATAGAATCTGTTAAGACTCTTTCATTTACAAAATAATTATTGCCAAAATCGACAGAATAAATGGATATAAATAATTGAATTACTATATACATTACATTTAATCTGTGATTTTTTTTTAAATAAAAATAAATAATGTTTGTGGTAATCAATAATTTTTAATTAAACAAAGATAAACTTAGTTTTCGGTAATTTTCTTACGTGTGTTGCGTGATTTTTTTCCTCTAAAATTTACTTTAAACAATCGAAATTTAGTTTATACATGAAGATTTTGGATTTGACATCTTAATTGGTATCTGTAAAAATTACCATTGGCCTTTAAAATTCTGAACGGATCGCGTTGTGCCCGAACCGAAACTGAAATTTCTGCTTAGTCTTTTCGAAATACGACAAATAAAATTTAGTCAATCCGAGACCAGTTCACTTCAACGTGAACCCGGCCCGAAAACAAATTATTCAAACTCGATCAAGAAGAAAAAAAAAATCATACTTTAATTTGATTATAGAAAAATAGTGTACAATTATATATCTTCTCAATTTGATATTTTTTTCTATGAAAATGAACATATTTTTCGTTCACTCGTTAATATTCAACTATTTAGTTTTGTTCAGTTGAAAAATATTCAGGATTTTCTTTTGAAAAATCGGGTCAATCCGAACCTGACCCGAAAGCTTCAAAACCTAACCCAAAACCGACCCGTACCCGAAACATTTAAAGACAACGCGATCCACAACAAAAAATAGCGTCAGCCCTACTCAACCCCATCCGCTGGTCCTGTCGGATTCGGGTTAAATCATTTTACCCAATCTGATGGAGGATTATATTGGTCATTTCACATTTAAATTTCCGCAACAATGAAGGAATTATTTGTGACTATTCTGTAACTTTAAAAATGACTTTTACATTTTAACAGAATAAATTTTAAATGTTTTCTCTTATTTTTTTTTTACATTTTTCTCCCGAAATGTATTAAAAATTAGGGTGCACGTTACTTGAGAGGGCGGCAGACACAGGAAAAAATAGTAATGTTGATTTAGATTTTAAACCTTTAAAATAAAATAATACTTTAATTAAACATCTATTAAGAATAGTTGTTTTGTTGGAATAATAGCTTTACGTTAAACATGAGCAATATACATCTTTGGTAAGTTATATAGTGGCATATTAGCAGTAATAATTCTAAGAAGTAAAAAAACAAAGAGTGTTTTATTAAGTGTGGCAGTGACAACTTTACTGCATGACTGAAGATCTCATCTCAAACTTCAATTTCTTTATCTATATTTTCAAAATCATCAAAACTTTATAATTTTTCACAGTAGGAGAAATGTCGGTATCTAGATTTTTTCAATTATCTAATACGTAAAATAAACACCCGCAATAATTTTAATAAAATGCAAAGTGTATTTTTCTTTTTTTTCAAAATTTAGTTGATTTATTGTTGTGCAAATCTTGTTTTCGGTACACACAGTACTATTTGCATTATAGTAAAAAATATAGTATATGACTCCAGTTTACTGATATCTACTACACTGCCACACTTATCATATTGGTGCCCCACCTGTGAAATAGGGCACGAGCCGCCACTGTATATATATATATATATATATATATATATATAAATCTCAGTCCTGAAAATGAGTAAATTCTATAACATATCCACTGCAAATAGAGGCGTCTTAAATTCAGACACTTAAGTGTCTAATTATCTACTGATGAAATGTCTGAAATTAAGACATTTAGAAATTCAGAAACATACATGTCTAAATGTGATCATATTGTTATGAAACATAATGTGTTACGTTATCATATGTGTTATGCTTTGATAAAATCTTATCCCTATATATGGCAGCGACGTCAGAAAACTGTTTTCGAATAGATGAAAGGTGTTTAAAATACTTTCCAACCCACTAAATTTGGATTTACTTTAAAAAGAAATAATTTGATTACATCATAAAACGTGTGCCAAAATTTTACGAGTCCGCTTATCAAGACTTGGAACTAAGTTATTTTCGGTCCATTTAATAACTAAAAAAATGCTTTTTTCAAAGAAAAAATATATAATCTACTTGAAATTGTACCTATATATACGGGAAATGTTCAGAGAATCCCCCACCTCCTAAATCTCAAGTCTAAAATATTAAGAGATATAGCTTGAAATACTCATAGACATGTGTATTAACAGAAAGAAATGTAGGGAGGGTAAAATCTTGGAACAGCTACATCTGTGGTCCGCAGTCTAGTCCGCTGATTTTAAATGCATAATATAAGTACGAAATAAGTTAAAGTAAGAAAACAATTAAGAAATAATTAATATTCAAAAATAATTTTCTAACAGCGTTTAAAATAAAGAATTGAAACAGTTAAAAACAAAATAAGTCTTAGTTCATTTTTTTTCACTTAGCGTTTAACTATTCTGTATTAACTTGCAAGAATGAATTTCATAATTTAAAAAAAAAAAATCAGAAAAAAAGAAAAAAAAACAATCAAATTTCAAAATCCAAGGAGGGGCAAGCCCTCCCTTTTCCCATCTTCCTAGCAGCCAGCGCTGATGGAATGAGGTGAATTTTACGCTTGTCTTAAACTGGTCATTTCCACAGTAGCCACAGGAAGGTGCCATCGTAGACGCGCATGCGTTTTAGACATGTTTTCGACTTTCAAAGTTGTGTTTGAACGTTCGAAGTATATTCGTTGTAATTTAAACCGAGTTTTTGTTTTTAAATGTACATTCGGCAGATTTTAATTAATCATTTAGTTTTATTTGATTCGTTTTTTCGTAATGGGAAATTTTGTGGCTCTAATTCGTATTATTTTGTTAAATAATATTAATTTGATCTCGTCAACGCCTGATAAAAAGAACTTTGCCTCGTTGATTCATGTTGCCGGGTTGAAAATGAGTCACCCTGCTAATATGGATTTGCAAGACATATCAAGGAATCTTCATTTGAAAATATGCAAGACCTTCTTAATCATTTTATAGAAATCTATGTAGAAAAAAACTACATAATATTAGTGTTTGGAGTTTTATCTATTATCTAATTCAAGAATAACATCAAATAATAGCGATAACCTGAACACGCATTTTAGAGATTTTGATTAACTGTTAAGGTGATGATATATTAAATTTTATAAATCAAAAATGAATAACAACTTTTTTTTTTATTCGGCAGTTCATGCAAACTGATTATGTGAAAGTTCTATATTCAAAATATTTATTGAATTAAAAAGTATTTAAATATTTATAAAGTAGTAACACATATTTATTAAAAATAATCTATATAATTATTATTTGAGAAATGTTTGTATTTGCATGAAAAATATACGAAATTATGTTAGTTAATAAATCATTTGCTTGTTTTCATGTATGTTTCAAAAATCGAGAACATTTTAAAGTATGAGATATAATATCTTTCACACAGTTTAATTAAAATTTCTTGCCTTCTGTTTAATACTGAATATATAACTCGTCTTGCGTTTATGAGCAGGTTAATGAGACGGTAACTGAAAATGTTCAAATAGATGCTTGCATCAAAATGATAAAGTAATTCGAGCTGCAGTTTACGCTTTGTAAGCATTTGTACGCTTTATAATTTGTAATAAAGTATTTTCTTAGTTGATAACTCTTGGAGTAAATCTTTTGAGTTACGTGTTCAAAAGTTGTAAAATAGTAAACTAATGACTGTTATTTCTTATGCCCAATTAACTGTGTAATTTAAAAATTTTAAACACACGAAGTTTAATTTGAATTATCCTAACGAATAAAGTGAATGAGTTAAGGTTTTAAAATGTTTATATTAATGCGATGTTGTCACGATGTAAATATGTATTATAATTTTAGAGAAAAGTTTATTTACGTTAATTATGGAAACTTTTTCAAGATGAATAAAAATGCAAATTTGTAAATAAAGCAATAAAAATTGTTGAAAAGTTAGTAGCTACAATTAAAAATTTCCATTAAAATTTAAAAAGATTTTTATCACAGGTCTGTTCTACCAAAACAATAAAATTTTTAAAGAAATTTAAAAAAACGGCAAAAAGTCGTACCGTTACATTTTAAAATTTCATGAAATTACGTACAAATATTTTGAAGCTTAAAAAAGTCTAATCTCAAACCTTTGTTTCCGTTAGAAAAATTTGCACCTAATGTATACCATAGTCCATTTACACCTTTTTTTTATGTACATTTTAACAGTTTTGTTAAATTTTATATGAATTACAGGATAAAAAGATAGGGATCATTTAAAAGACTAAATAATGAATTTCAATTTGTATAGATTATATTAGACTGATGCTACGCCAAAAGGAATTTCTGTTCATTAATTGCGTTTATTTTTTAACTTTTGAAACGCAGAAAGAAAAGAAAAAAAAAAGGCTGGAAAAACAATAATTAGCCCATTTTTTTCTTATAACCCTTGTTCCGTCGCGGAAGTATAGTTTTGGCTCCATCTAGTGAGCGTTGATATTACAGCTCCACCTGGGGGCATTTTGTAAAAAACAATTCTTTAAGCTGTGGGTCGAGGAAGCATCCACACGTTTTGTAAACACCGCCCAGTTCACGCGGCGTATAATCATTATAAAAATGCTCTTAAACTTAATATTTTTTGTTTGTGAATATCAACTGTCCTGTAAGTGTCAATAAAAACTTTAAAAAGAAATATCCAATCTGCAGTCCATTTATATCGACCAACCGTTATATAGAAGTAGGTTGTGTAAAAAAAACCCCTAGGAATATACTAGTATTCCAACAAATGTCAAAGTTTATAAACATTAACAAATTAAAAATATTACATGCTGAAAAACGAACTGGACAGCCGATAAAAATTGGAAATGTAACGATTGAGACACTATAATGTACTGTGAAACAACATAAAAACCATCTTGTTATTCTCTTGTTATAGGAATGAAAGCGTTACAGAGCTTTGAAATAATAATGAAGAACATTTTATTAACACTGAAACAAGTTTGGCATGTAGTACGTTGCCAACAACAGTTATTTAAAATTTCATATGATTTTTTTGTAAGAAAATCTGATTAAATCTATAAAGTTATGGCACAGATGTCACATACGCACCATGTTGGCGCGTTTTTTTTTGCCAGCCAATTTGGCGAAAACTTTGTTTTTGAATATTAGTTACCAATAGCATGCAAAAATAGCACGTGATTTTTTTTATTTCAATATAAAAATAAAATAACGTAATAAATGTAATAGCTTCTATTATTTTAAAAAAGGGAAATAAAAATGAATGATAGTTTCATATAAATATATATTGATATACATAATAAAAATAATTTATAGAATTCAAATAAAAAATAAAAGTAAATAAACAACAATTTACATAACAAAGTTATCGCCAAATTGGCGGGGGAAAAAATCGCCCCAACGTGGTGCGTAAATGACATATGTGCCAAAGTTATTTATTCCATTAGTAAAGAATTTATTTTACGTGAAATGCTTATAAAATAATTCATTTTGTACCTTTGTTTTTGTTTCAATATCGAGTGTTGTGATTATAAAAGAAATAATTAAGGAATAACCTCTAATGCACTACAATTAATGAAACTATTTACATGCAAAAACACTTGCAATTTACATTCTTTTACATCGACCTTCTCAAATAAATTATGAGGGTGAATTTAATAAATGCTTACATTGAGAACACATTACTAGAGCTTCCAAGTCTCCGGCTTTTTGGATACCAGTATTTTTGTACATAAAATGTTGTTTTAAGTAATCGGGACATTCTGTGATTTAAAAAAACAACATTTTATCTAAAATAATACTGGTATTAAAAAATCCGGAGACTTGGCAAGTCTGCATAACAAGTGTAATTATAAGAATTATCCTGCGCGGTCTGATTTAAAATGCTCACACAATATTGCGCTTTCACATATAATTTTTCCAAAAAAAATTATGTTTGAAGTTTTTTACAGTCACATGCCACTTTAACTAAAATAAAAACTTCTTTTTATGCAAAAAAATATTTTTACAAATATTTATTTTATTCATCGAAGTCTCTCTTTGGAAACCGTTTAACTAATGAAATTGCATAACATATTCTTTATTATTACATATATAAAAACCTTTTTAAAATGTGAAAAGTACTTTATTTTTTGTATTAGTGCTGTGTAATGTTTCATTTTTATGTGATTTAATATTTTGTGTAGTTTAAAAGAACATTTTCTCTAAAATAATACTGGTGTTAAAAATCCGAAGATTTGGCAAGTCAGCATAACAAGTGTAATTATAAGAATTTTCATGCGCGGTCTGATTTAAAATGCTCACACAAAATTGCGCTTTCACATATAATTTTTCCAAAAATTTAATTTTTGAAGTTTTAACAGTCACATGCCTCTTTAACTAAAATAAAAACTTCTTTTTATGCAAAAAATATTCTTACAAATATTTATTTTATTCATCGAAGTCTTTCTTTGGAAACCGTTTAACTAATGAAATTGCATAACATATTCTTTATTATTACATATATAAAAACCTTTTTAAAATGTGAAAAGTACTTTATTTTTTATATTAGTGCTATGTAATGTTTCATTTTTCTCGAAAATTTGTAATCAGGATAGGAAAGAGAGAGAAATAAAGAGGAATTTCTGAAAAAAAAAATAAGGATAAAAAGTAGTGAAGTGATGGGCAACTGTTAATTTTTTGAAAAAGTTTATAAAAAAAGCTTATCATTAATTATATAAGCGTAGTAAAATTTTTTCAGCCGTCACGTTCTTTTTATTTTAAATTTTAAATAAATTAAAAGGTACAAAGTAAATTATAGAGGTTCAAAAAATTTTAATAAAAACTAATGAAAGAAAGTTAAGATAATTAAGTTTTAAATTCGTTAATTAAATTACAATCTTCTATTATATTTTTTTCTTTGGTATGCTAATGCTGTCAGATTAAAATACTATACAGAACATATCTATAGAATTTAATTTTTTTTGCACATCTTTTAAAAGCTGATAAAATTTGTATTGGCTAGGAGATTAATTTAAATTCATTTTAACTGTAATAAAATAAACAGAGTTATTAATTTTATTTGCTCTTTAATCCATTCTGTATGCACAGTTTAAAATATAGAAAAAATAACTTGTTAATTTTATTTCTCTTTAGTATTACAGTAAAACATCTGAATAACTGTCAGCTTGGGAGCGTAAAACTTGCCTGCTATCCAGAGTTAAAAATGTAAAAATATGTAGATGTTTGGAATTAAAAATGTGTCAGCAAAATAGAGGTGTCCTTTATTCGGAAGTGTCTGTTATGGAAGTTTTATTGCTTTAATTTTTGAAAATTTTAGTGAAATAAAAATATGATTTTTTCTATGAAATATAGGGTAATTTGGAGTGAGATGCCGTATTGAACAAGGTGCCGTGTCACTTGGCTTTTCTATGCGCAGGCGCTGTAGGGAAACGCCACTCAGTCGGGTGGAAGAGGCTTCGCTACTGCTACTTAATTCCAGTTTGCTTTGTTTTGTGTAAATTTTAAATAGTTATTTTCTATTGCCGTTTCTTCCAGAGGTGTTATGGAAGTTTTATTGTATTTATTTTTGTAAATTTTAGGGAAATAAAAATATGATATTTTCTATGAAATATAGGATAATTTGGAGTGAAATGCCGTATCACGTGGCTTTTCTATGCGCAGGCGCTGTAGGGAAACGCCACTCAGTCGGGTGGAAGTGGCTTCCCTAGTGATACTGCTTTGTTTTGTCTAAATTTTAAATAGTTATTTTCTATTGCCGTTTCTTCCAGAGGTGTCATGGAAGTTTTATTGTATTTATTTTTGAAAATTTTAGGGAAATAAAAATATGATATTTTCTATGAAATGTAGGGTAATTTGGAGTGAGATGCCGTATTGAACAAGATGCCGTATCACGTGGCTTTTCTATGCGCAGGCGCTGTAGGAAAACGCCACTCAGTCGGGTGGAAGAGGCTTCCCTACTGATACTTAATTCCAGTTTGCTTTGTTTTATCTAAATTTTAAATAGTTATTTTCTATTGCTGTTTCTTCTTAACCCCTTTGGTAAGAGTCAAAAATTTGTTTCGCTCTTTCGTTGTGTAATTCCTATGTAGATGGCCATCTTACCCCATGATGCCGAAATGCAAGCATTTACAAAAGGAAAATTTTTTATGCTTTCTATGACATTTCTAAAATGAAATACATTTTTAAATCATACATAATTGTATCAAATTTAACAAGAAAATAATAAATAACAAATAAAAATAACAGGCGATTTTATAAAAAAAAAATAAATCAAAAACTACGCCATCTTCACCCAATCTACACTATTATTACTATTTTAAGTGTTTTTCGTTTTTTCACAAATATGCACAATTTTTGTAATTCTTAATGATTTTCTTATTTTATACGAATTGAATATCAACTACTTTTCAAAGAAAATTATAAATTTGGTACCAAAATATTTAAATCTAATCTACAATTCTTAGGTTTAAATTGGGACTAATTTCTGCTCCGGAATGTATGTATAGAGTACGAACTGCCTATTGAATGAGGTAATAAATGAAAAAAAATCCACATAAATTAACTTCATTAACTACTTCATTAAACTTTAATGCATGGAACAATATAATTAATTATATTTTAATTAAGCTTTGTTCATTAAATATTTGATGGATTTACATATAGCTGATTTCTTTCTTCTAATCATAAACATTCAGATCAGATAAAAAAAATTAAACAAGAAAGAAAAAATCATGCGGCAAACATAGATTATGAAACATTTTCCAAAACTTTCTGAATACTTTACGAAACTTTAATGTTTAATAAGGTAAATAAGATACCTAAGTAAACAATTAAGAACACGCTTAACACATTTGAAAACTAAATTTCAACATTTACCGCCCATATCTAGAAAGGTCCTCGAATTCTTTCAGCCCTGTATGTAATGTATAGAACTGTAAATATACTCTATATTATGCTAACATTTATTTTAATAGTTGGAAAACGCATAACACAGTTGAGGGAAAGCAATTTCCCTAAATTTTCGGTATTTCTTCTGCGATCGATCGTTCAGACACCAAAAACACCCCCCGTCATTCAAATGTTGATTTATATATATATATATATAATATTTATGAATCGTCGTAGATGTAACTGACCGTGTAGAGGACATACCATGATCACGACGAAGTTCGTTGGTCAGCTTCATCCGCCATCTTGTTTCAAAATGGCGGCTGATATTAAAAGATTTCAAATTCAAAAAGATGTACAAAAAAATTAGAAATCAAAAAAGTTTTCTCCCTTAAGTGCTTGTCCTTGATGCAGGGATTCCCGAGCATTTTTGGTTTTGCCTCTGTTTTTAAAAAGGGCTGATATATAGAAGCTTGAATTGCTAGAGTGACTGACATTTTGAAACTTTGAAACACAACAACAAATTAAAAATAAGGCACTCCTCTATAAATGGGTTTAATTTACGAATTTTATTGAACGTGGTTCCCCGCAAATTGTCTTTCATTTTTGTAGCTATTGTCTTCCAACTCTCATGCACTTAAACTACGAAGTCATATACGCCAGCATCCCAATCGCGCCAAGCGTGTCTATACTTGTTGCAATATTCAAAATGTAGCGAGAAAAATATGTCGCCATAAATTAAGCCAACATTGTGATAGCTGAATTTTTTTAGGAAATTCCCATGCAAATTTAATATTGAAGAAAACTGGGAACCTTATGTATTCGGTTCCGATGCATTTTATCTTTGTGTGTTTGAATTAGCTGCATTCTTAAAAACAATGAATAGGGAAGCTACTGTTTCCTCCAGGTACAGGCTGGGGGAAGACTTTTTTCATTAAATCTCTTCCATCTGGTCTAAATCAGGGTTCTCCAACTTTTTGAATTCAATGGACTGCATTTGATGCGAAGAAAATACACTGGTGCGCAAAATTTAAGCAACAAACACAAAATGCTAATTTCTGAACACGTCAGTACTCAAAAGGAAATTCTATACAGAGCAAGTATAGAAAAGTGGTACAACCCTAACAGCACGGCCAGTCGATGTGAAGTCCCCTTGACGTCACACATGGTTAGAAGTGTCACAATCGCTACGGTGAATCAAAATATAGCATATTTCACTGTCTCATTATTACTTTCAAATGATTGTTAACACTGAAAAGTCACTGTGACTGTCGCTTTGTGATGGGTCACCAGGTGACATTACAATGAAGTCACCATGAAGTTACAATGAAGTAATTCTCAAGTCACTGTCAGTTGAAGACTAAACTTTGAAGTCATCTTGAGCATTGCATTGTGATGAGTCGCCAAATGATGTCACAATGAAGTCGCATGGTGACTTTCCGGTGATCGACTCTCTATTGTGAAGTCATCATAACACTCCTTTGTGAAAAGTCACCAGATGATTTCATTTTCTGTCACTTGGGAACTCGTCACAGAACAGTTATCATGATGACTTTACAATGGAGTGTCAAAATGACAGTCACATGAGAGTCACAATATGACTTCATTGTAAAGTCACCTGGTGACTCGCCAAAAAGCAGCAGTCATGGTGACTGTTCAGTGGAGTGACCAAATGAGAGTAAAAATGAGACGAATGAAAGATATCACATTTCTGTTCATTGTAGTGACTGTGACAATTGTGACCATTTGTGATGTCAAGAAGACTTCACATCGACAGTCTATGCTGTTAGGGTAGTACCTATTTTCTACACTTGCTGTTTATAGAATTTCCGTTTGAGTACTCACGTATTCAGAAATTAGCATTTTGTGTTTGTTGCTTAAGTTTTGCACACTAGTGTATTTTTGGGGACACATTTAAATGTACATTTATTTTCACGGGCCACTCACACTCTTTACTAAAATGAACAAGATGGGTCTAATAAAGTTGTTAGAAAATGTATAATGTCCATTGCAATATGAATGCGAAAATCTAAAAAATATTCAATTTGATAAAAGAAAATTACATTAAAATTTGACAAATAAACCCATGTTTCTGAACTTGTATAGCACTGTTAAACAATATCCCAACAAAAATCAATTAAAGAAGCAGTACATCCACACCATAGATTATATTAAACAGTCAAAACATTTTAGAAAATAATAAGTAGGAAAGTAAAAAGTATTTTTTAAAGATCTTTTATAAGCATTCAGTGTTTAACTTGGAACTCACGTCTAAATTTCCATGACTGTAATTCGTGTTTTTCCCCAAAAACATTCTGTTACAGTACATTAATTTAGCGTGGACACTGAACTCGATTATGGAAAATGTACTGTTTTTTATGCTTATTAGTAAGCGCGAGCAGTTGAATTATTAAAAAATATATATAATTTTTGCTCTTTTTTATTTTTGAGACAGGGCAACTCACAAGAAAAAATGAAAAATTATTTAATGTATCATTCAGCATTTCTAAATTGATTTCTAAACACATAATCATATATTGATTAATGTTAAATATTAATTGATTAAAGCATACATTTTAAAAAATATATGTTGCAATCTTTATTTTTTTATCTATATTCTACTTTTTAGCCTTTAAAATATTTCACTGTTGCAAATTTTGGCGAGCGTCGATTAGTGCATATTTAAATCAATTGTTGTTGAAACTCGTATACAGTATTGACCATAAAGAATATTTTGTGATTTATTGTCTGTGGCTGACTAGATAAAAAATGCATTGAAATGAATTTATTAATTTACAATTAATTTCTAAGAATATTAAAATGTTGTATTTCCATCGGAAACCACCTGTGAGCATATTTATTTTTTTGTTTTTAACATATCAAGTAGTGAGTGAAAACTTGATTACAATATTCCATATTTACATAAAAAATCCAAGTTGAGTTCAATAAAAGAGTGTAAAAATAGAAACTTTGACACAATCGGAGAAATATAAATGAGATTTATCCACCCACCTTGTTTTCACTGTATCCTGTTTAACTTAAAAACTTTTACCGGTAGATACGTGACTAGAAAATAATCGTTGGCGATTTACTTATAAAAAACAAGAAAAAAGTACAGGTGATGAAAAATTTAAAAATATCGATGAAAAAAAAAAACGAAACACATTGAGAAACCAATGAAACTTGCACATGACTTTTTACAGCTGTTAAATAGGCTATATAAAGCGTTTCTCAAAATGCGGAAACTTATTTTGATTCAGCATGATTATAATTGCTCAGAATTTTGATAAGTATATTTATAGCAGTCTAGTTAATTTATCATCGTTATTTCACAAAATAATGAAAAAAACATCAAATTACTAAATATTATTTTTAGATAAGGATACTTTCCTTAATATTATTAAGAGAGTTCAGTTTTGATTTAAAATGTTATAGCCATACATCTTTCAAAGTAAATGGAATTTCGCAAATACGTCAAAAAAAATCTTAGATATCCCCTTTTTTTCTTTGTTTGATCACACGTATCTTTTTTTTCTATTTATTTGTAGATTTTTTTTGTTGTTGTTGTTTTGGAACAATTCCAGTTCCGCGTTTTAAAACAAATGACAATGACAAAGAATACAAAAACTAAACAACCTCAACATTTTCATTTTGAAGAAACAAAATAAATATTTACGATGTTTTTGTTATAAATATTTATGTTGTAAAGTATCATTATGTAACGTGTTATTTAAAAAAAATTCGAATGACCTTTCCTCGTTCTACTTCAGAATTGATTAACATATTCATTATCTATTGTTTAGACTTATCTCATGATTTGTATGTTGTATTGTATACTCCATGTCCAGAAAAATGTACTAATCTATTAAACATTTCAGGAAAAATACTGTAAAATATGCATATAAAAGAGATTGTTACGCTTTGTGTATTTGTAAATGTAAATAGAAAAAAAATATTTTCGCTCTACACTATAAAAAGAGTTGGATGTGCCAATTCCAAAATTTTCTTCTATCTCACACAGGTTTCGCATACACTAAAAAGAATCAGCACCAATTTATATCAAGGACTAACTGAATCTAAAGTTTTATTGAATTCCGTGCATTAGTTCTTGATCTATGACTATTGCTGAAATCGTGTAAATCCTGCAAAATGTATCGTAGCAGCGCCACCTGTTGGGAGATGTAGACCAAACCTAATCAACAACAACAATTTTTGTCAACGTCTAACTGAATCTGAAGTTTGATGAAAATCCGTTCATTAGTTCTTGAGATATAGTTATCATGGTAATAATGAAAAAAATAGCATAGCAGCGCCACCTGCTGGGTTATTTACATCAAAAAGTAAGAACCATCTATTTATGCCAAGGTCTAACAGAATTTGAAGTTTGGTGAAATTCCGTGCATTAGTTCTTGAAATATAGCTATCGTAAAAATCATGAAAAAAAAGTGGTATAGCAACGCCACCTTTTGGTATAGCTACACCAAAACGTAATCCAGCGTCTATTTATGTCAATCTCTAAATGAATCTGAAGTTGAATGAAAATAAGTGCATTAGTTCTTGAGCTAGAGCTATTGCGGAAATCGCGAAAAATGCAGCATAGCAGCGCCACTTATCGAGCGATTTTGACCAAAATCTAATCAGCACCAATTTATTTCAAGGACTAACTGAATATAAAGTTTTATTAAATTTTGTGCATTAGTTCTTGAGATAGAGCGCCCACAAAATTTTTGTCACATGCATACAGATAGACAGACTTCAGACTAACAGACAGACATTTTCTAAAAACAGTCAAATCGAGTTCAGTACCTTCTAAAACGTATAAATCCGCCGAAAACCGGAAGTCGAAAATTGTCATGAATCCAATACTTTCTTCTTGTAAAAATAGAAGAAAGTAAAAAAGATAAATGTTTCCTTATGTAGGGAAATAGCCCTACGAACCACAAACGAAAATGTACAATGACCTACTCCAAATTATCCACGATTCCGAAAATTGGTCTTTATCTTTAGAAACTGCAGAAATCAGTATATTTCCAAGAATAAAAAACATTTATAAAATAAAAGTTTTTTTTTTTTTTTTTTTTTTTTTTTTTTTGCTGCCATTGATATAGATAACATTCAACACATGTAAAATATATTTTCACTTTCTTAAATACTAAATCAAGAAAATATATCATGAAAATATATTCATGAAAATATATCATGAAAAGATATTACTTTTCCTCATTGTTATTTGGTGTCTCCCCATTTTTCGCATCCAGCAGTATCCACTAACATGTTTTAATTCATATGGCCACTTTATCTTTGGTAATGTTTATATACATTTATTTATAGATTAATTTACATATTGACATATACATATTTTTATTTACACATTTTTCACTCATGTTTTAGTAAGACATAAAATACATTAATTCTAAAAACATAGACATAACATGCATTAATTTATTTTAAAAACAATCCACCTCACCTAGAAATGGTACGTTGTACAACAGTTCTATTGTTATATTTTGATTTATTGAGATGATATTTATAAGAATGAACTGTTATTTTTATATGGAATATTTTGGTACCGAGCAGTGTTATTATACATTGTATAATATACATTTATATGACAAGGAAATATACATTGACAGGTGTCGTTTAACTCAGTGTTTCCCATAACTTGTGTTGGATAATTTACAATTTTCTGCATAATACTTATTGGATGTGAATTCATAATGGGGAAAAAATGTTCTCCTAACAAATATTTTTAATTAAATATTAATAAATTAGATATGAATAAAATACGGTACATTTAATAATTATTTTTACGAAATTGATAATAAAATCTACACATGGCAAAAATATTATATATGTGGATAATAAAATATGTAATGAAAAATATATATGTTTTTTTTTAAATTATTTTTAACATATAAACTTATATGGAAAAACGCTTTTTTGTATGAATAAAATTATTAATGGTAGCTTTAATATAGATAAATGATCAATAAATTTTAATTAAAATATTTCTCAAATCAGGTACAAAAACTTTTATTTTATGTTTGATTTAAATCGAATGATAACACGAACACTTAATTAAAACTAAACATTATTATAAAATAATACACTTTTAATTCAATATATAAAAAATTTCAGGGATCGTGTTTATTTAACTAATTCATAATCAAGAGTATGGCTGGAAAGCTTTAATATGTTTAAGTATATCTCTTAATTTGAATTTTTGTCATTAATTAAACAAATCTGATAGATAAAAAATATTTTTTTAATGTATTTACTTTAGTATATAAGAGTTGATACATTTTGTTCAAATAAATTAAGGAATCTTAATTATGGCTATTTCCTAAAAACTTTGTTTTTCTAGATTTTATTTTCTCTTGTATTTTTCTCTTGTATCAATTGAATGTAACAATTTTTATAGGTTATAATTTATTAGTTTTCTAACAATAATTTAATAACCCCTATTTCGTAATAGAAAATGAGGAAAATTACTAAAATATATTTATGTTTGGATTTTTAAGTAACAATATCAGCATGGGAAGATTATTATTTTTAGGAAATGTAAATAAAAATGTGAAAAAATATTTTAACATTAGGGCGTTACAGAGGTTATAGAGATGATGGTAGTTAATTGGATGTAAAAATAGCTGCTGCTAGATATTTCTCACTGAATACACTACTGTATACATGTGTATGCATTTTTATTAAAAATAGATAGTAAATTATTTATTTACAAAAAGAAATTCATTAAAAAATTACTTTCATAAAAAAACAGTTCATATATTCAAGATGAATAGCCGCAATTAAAAAAAAAGTTAATTGCTGTACTCTAAGTTAAATAGTTATATTAAGAACGTGCTTCTTGAATTTTGATAGCTGTATGCTGTGTGTTAAAATTGCTAATATTAACTGAATGGAAGGTACCATTTTCTTCCCTCAAAACACTAAAATTTGTAAATGAAAAAGGTTCTACCTATGCTATAAAAAATAATAATATCCTTTCAAAATTTTGAGATCCTATTTTATATTAAAACTTGCCTCTCCAAAACCTATTATAAAAAGATCTCAATCGAATGCAATAACTGAAGCGTTCACAATAAAGGATCTCGGAAAAAACGATTCTGTTCATTTTTATTTATGTATTCAAAAATTCGAAAAATGTTCTTTAAGTATCTGTACTTTATAGTCATCTTAATACGAATGAAAGTCTGGCTTAAAGACTTTTTAATAATTTTTTTAAATCATCTTAATTTTCATAGTACATCTATATTTTTGTGTTTTTTCCTTTTTCATTTCAATAGTCACTACTTTTTCAAATTCTCAAAAACAGAATACTAATTATCTGCTTTCTTTTTGAAAAATCAAAAATACAATGTTCTTCTCGTGCCCGAAAACGGTAAGATACAAAATTTAGTCAAAATCGTTAGAGCCGTTTTTTAGATGATACGTTATTGCGGTTTACCATGCCATGTTCGATATTGAAGATGAAGTGCGTAACATTTATATTTCGTTTACATAGGCACTCGAAAGAAAGCCGTTGCATTATGGTCTATCGTGAATGATCGTTTTCAGCTTATTTTAATGATGTTACACTATTTGAAACACAATTAAATTGACATATACATCTTTAAAGTGGAGTACACTATTCTTACTATTGAATATGGAGTGCATAACTTTTATCGTTATTTTACAGGGACACGCAAATGATTCGGTTACTCTAGTCGATGAGCAATAATTGTTGGAAGTGCATTTTGAAATGAGGTAAGCGTTTTTAAATTCAACTATTTTTGTGCATTTTTTGGTCTTATAAATTCACAAGATCATGCACAGAGCTGTAGAAAAGAATTCGAGCACACTTTCGCTTACTGACGGAAATTGCTGCAAGGGAATTTTCAGCTGCATTATTCGTTTCCTGACTGAACTAAATTTCGGCATTCTATGTAAATATAAAAATCTGTAAATCATATGCAGAGCTAAACAAAATAATTTCTACATTTTTCTACTATAGATGTTAATTGGTGTATTTCATTATGATATGCGTTTTCTAATTTGTTTACTTAAACATCATCTTTTAAGTTATTAAACTGAAAATTTTTGTTACAGAATTCTAAATGTATTGTAAAGTGTTTCATAGACTGTTCTTCACACTATGACTTTTGTTTCTTGTTTTGATTGTGTCCCTTTTAGAGATTACTATAGAATAAAATTATAGTTGTATTCATTTTAATATGTAGGTGGTCCAATAATCAAAATTTAAAAATATCAAATAAAGATAGAAGTTATTACTAATCCACTGGTATATATTTCATTTTCTTCTACGAGAAATGGAGCTCAAAATAGAACAGAGGGAGCTATTTCTTTGAAATTGTACATGAAATGAAATTGAAATGTTCTGATCATGCACAAACATATATAACTGATTTTACTATTGTACGTACTTCTGCAAACAAAATTTTGCGAATAAAAAAAATATATTTTACAAAAAGCTATCTTTAATAAATTCTTTATGGAGCAAAATGGATATTTTGCGTCTGAAACACATGTAGATTGTTAATTCAAAATCAGGAATACTGAGTGTTAATAATTAAGTGTATGCATCGACATTATTGTTATAATAAGGATATTGATTCATTGCCATTAAAATAATTCAACAGCCTGAAATGATATCTCAAATGCAATTTCTATGCAAATGGGAATTTATTTCTGTAGTCATAGAAGGTAAATCTTAATTACATAATAATTGATACGATATTATTATATAATACTAATACTGCGTGGTTATATTGTAATTAATTTTTCACGCAGATAGCTTAAGAATTATAATCCTTAATTCAATGTTATGTAATTTATAAATAAGTTAATTAATCAATTCCCTTATATCAAAAACTATAAATTATTTCTAGTAATATGTAAGCATTGATAATTGTTAGAAATTAATTGCATAGAAAGAGACACATATCTTGTGTCAAAATTAAGCTCCTTAAATGTTATATATAAAGTTATTTTCTGAAATGGCACATTAGTTTTTCAGATCAGAGGTGTGAACTTGTGTGTTTTCGATGGCGTGTATTATTCCAAAGCTTGTAAACCAAGAGTTTTTTTTAAAGTTTGAAACAGTCCTTTTTTTTTAGAGTGTTCTTCTAATGTATGATTGTAAAGTAATTTAACATGTAAAAAGCACTCAACATTATTGACTACGTCACTGGAGATTGATGTATCTTTTTTAAATTGAGTGAGACTACGTTTAAAAGCTAAATCATAATCCGGTTAGTATTCCAGACATTATGAAATGTTATTTAGATAGAAAAGCTGCCTTATTATAAATAGTTATATTTACACTTTAGTAAGTATCTTCTTTTCGTTAATATTTTTTCTCATTAATGAATAATTTAAAGAGGTTTTAATTAAAAAAGCTATTGAATTCTATTGTTACGAAATTAGAGAAAAAGATTACTAATTGTTTTAATGAAACTGATTCTACTCAACTTACTTTATTTGAAAACAAAATGAGGAATTACATGAAATATTTAATGCGATTTTTATCAATGCGAAAAAAACTGTAGATAGTTATTTTGAAGAGCAACAAACTGCAAAACGTGATAGTCTTTAGTTAACTATTAATAGTAAACCTTCAAAATTTACTTTAAACGAAATTAGTCAAAATATTAGCTTTCTAAGATTACAAATACCAGAGGTAAATCTTGCAAAACTCACACTTCCCAGGTTTAGTAATAATCTAGAATTTTTTTTATCATTTTATGACTTAATTAAAGTTTGTGTGGATTGCGTGATTAAAGTTTATTAGACTGTCAGAAGTTACGGTATTTGAAATCGACATGTAAAAACCGCGCACTTACAATTATTCACATTCTTCCAATTTATTTTTCAAAATATAAGACAGCATTACAGTTATTGAAGGAGCGGTATTCAAAAAGACGTGAGTTAATTAATGCATTAATTAAGAAATTAATAGGGATGCCTTGTATGTCGGATACTGTAAATTCTATTTTAGAGAGTGTAGATGTTATAAATTAATGTGTGCATTCATTATGTGTACTCAAACGAGATGTTAGCGGATTTTCTGAAATATTGGTAATTTATTTAGTTACAGAGATTATGGTAGGATACTTCAAAAAAAGGGGATGTTACACATATTAAGTGTGATGTTACAGATGTTAAGTGAATGTACACATACTGTGTGCATTCATTATGTGTACTCAAACGAGATGTTAGCGGATTTTCTTAAATATTGTTAATTTATTTAGTTACAGAGATTATGGTAGGATACTTCAAAAAATTAAATCCTCACTAAAGAAAATAGAGAAAAATTATATCACGACATTGTTGTTTGTTTGTAATATTTGTTCTGTATGAAAAGAAATCCCATCCATTATGTAAATGTCTTAAACTCTGGCAGTTAAATGTACAGAAAATATTAGAGTTGATTAGGAGTTTTTTAGATAAACAGCATGCTAATAATTATAATTATTTAAGTAAATGCAAATTGTGACATAAGCCTCACTATAAACTCGCGCATGTTTCAAGGCACTCCAATTTTTATGCAGACAGTTCTTGAGATATAGCTATCATGAAAATAGTTAATAATGCAGCATATCAGCGCCACCTGTTGGTCGATTTCCACGAAAAACTAATCAGCACCAATTTATATCAAGGCATAACTGAATCTAAAGTTTTATTAAATTTCGTGCATTAGTTCTTGAGATAGACACACAGACTCACAGACAGACATTTTCTAAAAGCAGCCAAATCGTGCTCAGGACCTTCTAAAACGTATAAATCCGTCGAAAACCGGAATTCGAAAATTTTAATGAATATTCTTGTGATGATAGAAGAAAGTAAAAAGTGGTGGAAATCAAATAATCTGAATTATAAACTACACTAGTGTGCAAAACTTAAGCAACAAACACAAAATGCTAATTTCTGAACACGTGAGTACTCAAAAGGAAATTCTATAAACAGCAAGTGCAGAAAATAGGTACTACCCAAACAGCACAGACAGTCGATGTGAAGTCTTCTTGACATCACAAATGGTCACAATTGTCACAGTCACTACAATGAACAAAAATGTGATATCTTTCATTCGTCTCATTTTACTCTCATTTGGTCACCCCACTGCACAGTCACCATGATTGCTGCTTTTTGACGAGTCACCTCTTTTATGGGACTTTACAATGAAACCACCTTGTTACTGTCATGTGACTGTCATTTTGACACTCCATTGTAAAGTCATCATGATAGCTGTCCTGTGACGAGTTCCCAAGTGACAGAAAATGAAATCATCTGGTGACTTTTCCCAAAGGAGTGCAATGATGACTTTCACAATACAGTGTCGATCACCAGAAAGTCACCATGCGACTTCATTGTGACATTATTTGGCGACTCATCACAATGCAGTGGTCACAATGACTTCAAAGTTCAATCTTCAACTGACAGTAACTTGAGAATCACAAGGTGGCTTCATTGTAATGTCACCTGGTGACCCATCACAAAGCGACAGTCACAGTGACTTTCCAGTGTTAACAATCATTTGAGAGTAATAATGAGACAGTGAAATATTCCTTATTTTGATTCACCGTAGCGATTGTGACACTTCTAACCATGTGTGACATCAAGGGGACTTCACATCGACTGGCCGTGCTGTTAGGGTAGTATCTCTTTTCTACACTTGTTCTTTATAGAATTTCCATTTGAGTACTCACGTGTTCAGAAATAAGCATTTTGTGTTTGTCGTTTAAGTTTTGCACACTAGTGTAGTTGGATGTGCCAATTCCAAAATATTCTCCTCTCTGATACAAGATTCACATACACCAAAAACGAATCAGCACCAATTTATGTCAAGGTCGAACTGAATTTAAAGTTTTATTATATTCCGTGCATTAGTTCTTGAGATATAACTATCGCTAAATTCGTGTAAATCTTGAAAAATGCCGAATAGCAGCACCATCAGTTAGAATATTTACACCAAAACCTAATCAACAATAATTTATGTCAACGTGTAACTGAATCTGAAGTTGGATGAAATTCTGTGCAATAGCTCTTGAGATATAGCTATCGTGAAAATCATGAAAAAAGTAATATAGGAGCGCCACCTTTTCGGCTGTTTACAGCAAATTGTAAACAGCATTTATTTATGTCAAGATCAAACAAATCTGAAGTTTGATGAAATTCTGTGCTTCTGTTTTTGAGATATAGCTATCGTGAAAATCATGAACAAATTAGTAATGCAGCGCAATCTGTTAGGCTATTTACATGAAAGCGTAATAACCTTCTATTTATGTCATGGTCTAACAGAATCTGAAGTTTCATTAAATTGTTTGTATTAGTTCTTGAGATACAGTTATCATGAATATCGTGAAAAATATAGCATAGCAGCGCCATCTGTTGGAGGATTTACACCAAAAACTAATCAGCACTAATTTGTATCAAGGACTAATTGAATACAAAGTTTTATTTAATTGCGTGTACGAGTTCTTGACATAGATCACCCAAAACACTTTTGTCACATACAGACAGACTGACTCACAGACTCACTGACAGACATTTTCTAAAAACAGTCAAATCTTAGTCAGGACCTTCTAAAAAGTATAAACCCAAATAAAGTCAATTTTTTTCACGAATCCAATACTTTCTTCTTGGAAAGATAGAAAAAAGTAACATGTTGGAAAATCGTCAAGCGTGACAAATGAGGTGCGTTCGTACTATAGCTAATTTTATAAATATTCAGATCTTGGTGCAATAACTGCGCTCTTATACTAAATAGAAAATTTATTTTATGTGCATTTTTTCATATTATAGATATTAATTTTATTTTCGTTTAGTTTAACCGTGGGCGTGTATTATAATTAAATTTCAATGGACATTTACAAACAATTAATTACAATTCTGTTACATTAAAATTATACTATGCGGAAATGTCCAATATAAGACAGTGTAAAAAAATCATAGTTATTATGTCAGTGAAATAAATGGCATCATATGTTATTATGATATGATTAATTTCCGTAATCAAATAAGTACATTTTAAATTGGCAACATTTTATCTTTTTTTGACATTTACTGAAAGTTCCAATGGGAAACTTGAGCCTAACTTTTAAAATTTCGAATTTGAAATCCATATTTATACTCTTTTTTCATCTAATATCTATTTCTCCGGAAACATCTATCCAAAAAACTGCCGATAGATTATATGATAATTAAACAATTTAACTATACAAATTCGGTTTTAAAATAGAGTAATACGGAAATAATATGACGTAATCACCATGACAACCTCTAATCGTTACCTATCATGGGATATCATTGAATTAATTATGTATGAAAGGATTTAATAGAATGAAGAAACTTTTATTAATATCTCTTAAATTTTGATTCGATTTTCATTAAATTTGAAATGAGTCTACAAAATTCTGCAACGATAATATATATTAAATTTCACACCATTCGGTTGGATAGTTTTTGCCCTGTTATGCGGACAGACGGATGGACGGACGGATAAGACGACGACTATATTTGCTACGTATTTATATAATTACGAACGCACCTAAAAAGTAGCCGGCGACTCTGCTCTGTTAGATAGTGGTAGTGAAGCCTCTTCTGTGTAAATTGTATGCGCAGATTGTGTTTGCCAAGGCAAGATGCTAAAGTAGATATTGTATGTTTTGATCCTTATGATGCTGAAACTAATGGAGAGGTAAGCTTACATTTTAATCCCCATTTTATTTCTGAATTGAGATTTGGCACTAGAGAACTCGTGATAAGAACATCAAACGAGACACACAGTTTTATTCCTTCAAATATTGTGAATAACTTTAATGATTTAGATCTGGCAGATCCACTATTCTTTGAATCAAGACCAGTAGATATTTTATTAGGAGTTAACGTTTTATTTGTATTGCTTAAAAAAGGAATTATGAAAAGAAGGGGAGCTTTGCTGTATGTTCTAAACATGGATGCATTATTACGGACACTACATCTTTTGATACAAGTCAACGTACATGTGTTGTTAATAATATTCAATTAAAATTAGATGATTTAATTCAACAATTTTGGTATTTAGATTCCATTCTGAGCTAGTTTGAATTTCTAAGAAAGGAATGGGAAGAGTATTTTAAACTCAATTTTTTTAAAGATAGTTCTGGCAGATTTGTTGTAAAACTATTATTTAAAGATTCTACATCTGAATCATGTGAAATAAATGAGGCCTTCGTTCTCTAGAATGAAGAAGAATGAAGAAGAAATCTCCTGGAATTAAGTAATCAAGTGATTTTATTAATGAAACGAGGTGGATTTAATTTGCGCAAGTGTATTTCGAATTCACTTGGTGTATTGAGAAGAATTTTTGAAGAATATAAGGGAAGTACAGATTCATTGCTCTTTAATAATGATAGTAGAAAATAATTTTTAAGAGTTCTATGGAATTTAAAGAGGGATTTCTTTTGTTTCACTGCTTTATATAATGAGGAAAATAATAGATATTTTTAAACAGATATCTTGTCAAAGGTTGCAAGTGTTTTTATCCATTGGGCTTGATCTCAGCCTGTGTTGTTTTTATGAACATACTTCTAAGATTTATTAAAATTTTGGCTTACGTGGGAAGAACCCATTTGTGAAGAATTTGGTAAACGGTGGACATCGTTTCGTAATGACTTAAAGGCAATTTCTGAATTGAAATATTCCTAATTTCCATGGCTGCAAATAAGATAAAACTTCAAATTCAAGCCTTTTGTGACTCGTATGAAAAAGCATATTGTGCACTAAATTTGTATAACTTAAATGGCAAAGAGATTGAAGTATTTGGGTTGATGGATTCTAAAGTTGCGTTTACAGTCGCTTTCTTTACAGTCCCATCGATGGCAAACTTTTATAGCTAATCGTATTTGTTGCCAAGACTAAAGAAGCACATCTTAACATTTTGTGGCATCATGTACGCGGGCATGAAAATCCGGCTGACTGCCGGACAAGAGGTATGTTAACATCGGAACTAGTGAATTCAGAAGTATAGTTTCATGGTCCTCAGTGGTTAAGAAACACATTAAATGGCATACCATCTAATGAGTTATTTGGAAATAAGGATACCTAAAAGTTTGTTTTAAACGCAGAAAAAGTAAATTGTATTCTAGATGTTTCTGAATTTTTATTTTCCTGAAATTCGTTGTTTAAATTTTAACTAATCTACAACTTATTTTCGTATGAAAATAAAATGCCAATTATGTTTTCCGGAAATCTAAAAATGTATCCAAATTTATCGGCAGTTACACTAGCACCCCCCCCTCCCCTACATCGTCTTTTGTCTTTCTTTTGCTTCCCGTTATCCAAAAAATTTTTGATGTTTCTGCAGTATGGAATAGTTAAAGAGTTTTTAAGCGATTGTTTTATTTTCTGCTAATAAGTAATTCAAAGTTTTATACAAGGTGCCCCAAAAAGATTCAAACGCGCTTTAAATTTTACTTTCTTCTATCTTTACAGGAAGAAAGTATTGGATTCATGTAAAATTTTGACTTCCGCTTTTGGACGGATTTATACGATTTAGAAAGTTCTAAGCACGATTTGACTGATTTTAGAAAATATTTGTCCGTGAGTCTGTGTGTCTGGGAGTATGTCTGTCTGTATGTGACAAAACATTTTCGGGCGCTCTATATCAAGAACTAATGCGCGGAATTTAATAAAACTTTAGATTCAGTTACTGTCTGATGTAAATTGAAACTGATTAGTTTTTGTTGTAAATGTCCCAACAAGTAGCGCTGCTATGTTACATTTTTCACGATTTTCACGGTAGCTATATCACAAGAACTAATGCACAGAATTTCATCAAACTTCCGATTTCATTAGACCATGACATAAATAGACGTTAATTTTCTTTTGGTGTAAACAGCCGAACATTTGGCGCTGCTATGCTGCTTTTTTTCATGATTTTCACTGTAGCAATATCTCAAGAACTAATGCATAGAATTTCATCAAACTTCAGACTCTGATAGGCCTTGATATAAATAGATGCTGATTACTATTTGGTGTAAACAGCCGTAAAGGGTGCGTTGCTATGCTAATTTTAGCTTGATTTTCACGATAGCAATATCTCAAGAACTAATGCACAGTATATCACCAAAATTCAGATTCAGTTAGAGGTTGATATAAGTTGGTTTTCGTCAGGTTTTGGTATAAATCTCCCAACAGGTAGCACTGCTATGATGTATTTTTCAGAATTCAATCGATTTTAGCGATAGTCATATCTCAAGAACTAATGCACGGAATTTAATAAAACTTTGGATTCAGTTTAAACTTGATATAATTTGGTGTTAATACGTTTTTGTTGTATGCGAAATCTTTATGAGATTGAAGAAAGTTTTGGGATTTGCACATCCGACTAGTTTACCTGTTGGAGATACGTACATTTCGGACCTTTGCGGCGCTGAAAACGGGCAGACGATTTTTTAATGCTAGAAATCACAGAAATTTCATAAAATTCAAAATATCGTAACTCGTTGTACTTGTCAGAGCAATTGTTTTTAACTTTAACTTATAGTACCTAGGGACCATACAAAATTTTTAAAAAGTGTAACATTTTGTGTATAAAAGATAAGATTCTTTTATCGACATAGTTTTATTTCTTACACTATTTTAAACTACTTTGCAATTTACATTCCCTACACATCTCCAACAGGTAAAAAATTAAAATTCGTTTCAATCTTTTTGGGACGCCATGTAATTTTTATTTATTTGCAAATAAACTACCTGAAAAGTGGTATTATGAATAGAAAAGTTGTGTTTGTATGTAAATCATTAAAATTTCTTTAAGCTTATGTTTAATGCAAAAAGTCGTCGTAAATTTAGTTATACCGCAAAAAACATCAAACAATAATTGTATTTTAATTTAAATAGTAACTATAGTCCTTGTAAAGAGAGTAGATGCCGGAATATCATTATTTTTACATGAATTACCAGATATTTAAAATTTGATAATTGTTTACAATTTTTAATTTGAGTTTGCTAAGAAAAACTAGCGATCGAAAAAAAAGAAACATTCTCGATTACTTTTGAATAATATTATTTATTTGATAGAACCAGGGCTGGCAAGTTGCTGCCGGGGTGGTTAAAACCAGTGGTTATAACCGGTTAAAATCGGCATGGCAGAAACTAGTTTCTGCCAGTAAGTGGCAAAAACTGGAAGAAACTAAGAAATAATAATAAGAAGAACCTTAACTGCTATGATTCATAATTCACACATGTATTTGATATGTAAACAATTAAATTAAAAGTTAAAACTAAAGATTATGAATGTTATTCAGAGTAGCAAAAAGCTTCAAAATGATGATATAAATATACTTTGTTTATATAATACTAATTTTCTTTTACTTGAAAAACAGAAATTTTCATAATGGTAATCTGATGCTGTACAAGTTTAACTATTAATATTATTATTTACAGTTGAATTTCTATTTTTAAAAAAATGCAAAAATTCTAGGATATTGTAACAAATTACTGTTCAGAGAATTTAAAAAAAAATAATATAATGCAATAACTTAAAGATTATCTACTATATGGAATATGGTTATATATATATACGGTTGGAACATTTTCAACTAACAGTCTTAAATTAAAAAAAAAAAAAAAAAGAAGTCAGATTTGTTCCTTTGAATACTGTATTTAAATGAAATGTTTTTAAATCCACGGAATTACCAGATCCACATATAACTACAGCTCCAAGTAAATAAATTAGAATAATACAAAAATAGGAATTGTGAAAAAAGGTTTTGTTATGTATCGCTTATACAAAAAGATACTGAGATAAAACTTAAGAATCTGCATAGTTTGTAGAATCTTTTAGCATTAAAATTAAAGAAAATAATACAAAAATTAAAATAATTATTCACACTTGGAAAAAATCAAAATATTAGAATAACCATTTACCTGGTTCAAAATATTAGAATAATGCATTGTAAATAATATGTATTTAAAAAAGAGGAAAAATAGTTATTCTTTAATATTTTGTAGCATCACCTTTACATTTTATAACAGTACGAACTCGCTTTGCCAAGCTAGCTACAAGTGGTTCACAATGTTTTCTGCCCAGACATGACCGTGCCGACTTTATGCTGGAAAGAAGCTCAACTTTGTTTTTTGGTGCAATATCTATTGCGCCAAAAATTCTTATTTTATGCAGCCTTCTGTATTTATCAATGTATGATTGATAAATACAAATGTATTATTATGTAACCAATGAGGAAAATTCATAAGTATTCTAATTTTTTGAACCACCTATTTTAGTATTCTAATATTTTGAATAAGGAAAATAATTTTAGCAAAATAAAATATTCACTCAAAATTTAATATTTTACAGTTTTAATTTTCTTTAATAACATGCAAATGTATTAAAACATCCACCGCTGTTCTTTTACAATTGCACTACAGTGAAATAAAGCTAAATGCAATTCCAAATACAAATGAAATTAATTATTCTATTTTTTTATTTGGAGCTGTATAACATTTCTATGAGAAAGATTTTTTACAGTTATTATTAAATTATTATGTTAAATTACAGATAAGTATTTTGAGTAAGTATTGATTATTTTTCTTTTCAGATTTTAATTTAAAATAAGTATTGAATATAGTTTTCTATTTTGAATTTTAAACTGAGATTTTAAATACTCTAATGATTGTTTATATATAAAATTACACAACCATATTATAACAAAAATTTTATCTGTTCTACTCATTTTTTCTAATACAAATTTATTTATTTTAAATTATAAAATTATCCACAGTATTTTATTTGTTATTTATCTTGAATAAATGTACTTAAGGAATTTAATACTACTAAAAAAGTCTCAGATTATGTCATGAAATGTGTTTATGTCAGTTGTTGCCAGTTTCTGCCGGTTAAAACCAGTTATAACCACTTTCTGCCACTGGCACGGCAGAAACTACTTTCTGCGGCAAAAACCCAGCCCTGGATAGAACACGTAAGAAATTTACTTTATGTTAGAACATTTAAAAGAAATTTAATCTGAAATATATCTTTTAGAAATTAATTCAATTTGAAATCGTGACAGTAACTATTAATAGCTTTCCAAAGTATTTAAAATTCTGAAAATATTGTTCAAATGCTTAATTGGAATAAATATTAAACATTGTAGAATTTGAACAATTTAAAGTGAAGAAATTCTTCCTTTATAAACACTTTTTGCACTGCGCATACGTGCTTAAACGTCCAATAACATCCTAAATCACACTTAATTAGATATATTTTTTAATATATAAAAAATACATATAATATTTCCTTAGTCTGTATAATCTTATTTTTTGAAATGTATACTAAGCATAACATTTTTTAAAGAATGAAAAAATATTACCTAAGTGTTAATCAGTGATTTGTTTTGGATGATTAAAAATTTATCTCTCATTTAATCTGGTACACTTTTAAATAACTTCACCATGTCATGTGAAAAGTTTTACAACTTTCCTACGTCCTTGTTTAAATACTCTATTCAGGTGCAAATGGTGCTTCAGTTAGCAAAATCACGAAACATGTTAAGCCAAGTAGTCCGAATTAAACACTATAAGTTAACACCTATGCACGTCGACGTATTACTACTATATTTTATTAATCTCAATATCGTGCGCGGCTTAAGGAAAATGGATTACCGAACTAAAATAATGAACGTAACCAATTCCACAAAGAAAAAGTCCAGTAACGTTGAGATAGTTGACGGTCTGCACTACAATCAGCATAATCAGACGTACAGACCTGCATATTATCAGGAACGTAATATGATAGCCCAAAGTTATGCAAATATACTAAAGCCTCTTCTGGTAGCTTACACTGCAGGCATTGAGCATTTCTTCATTTAATACTCGGTAGTGTCAGTTCCCTACAGATTGGCTTGTGTCAGACTCAGAACGCGTTTTAAACTGCGACAATATAGATTGTGGAGTGGGCAGCACGATAAATAGATCCAGCATGTTTCATTCACACAATTCTAGCAAAACGCATCCATTTATAGTCGTGGAGTTTGAGATTATACATTTAGAGAGTGATACAGAACTTACAAAAGACTCATCTACAGCCTTATTGCTTTCATTCGAAACAGATGTGAAACCGTTTTAGCTTTTCGAGGGGCCAAACGCATTTTGACATTAAAGCTATACAAATTGTTACCTTGTAGCTCCTCTGTATGTTACTAACATCATTATAAAATACGGATTCCCATACTTATAAGTGATATTTTTATGTTTTGTTTTCAAAATTTTAATGATTGTGTTTTCATGTCTATACGCCATTTTATACCTATGTAATGGTTTTTCAACAATTTTCCTAGAATTTTAGCAGTACGCTTTTAAACAGTGTGTATAATAAACAATGCATATAAATCAGCTGCAGGTGGATTGTAAGCAACACTTTATGGCTGAAATCTAGCTAAGAAATGTTTCCTAAATTTCATAACACCAAATTTGATTTGTGTGAAGAATTCATTCGTTAAAACATGTATATTCTATTCGCAATACATCATTTCTAAGAAGTCTATGCAAAACTTTCACATTCTGCCTCTTTATATAGTTTTTTTTAATTTGTCAATATAATATTTTTGTCAATAAACAATAAAGCAATGCGTAATTTGTACAATTGGATTGGATACATAATTACATTTTAGGTAGATAAGCGATAAGAACATTGAAAAAAACTCTATTGATTATATTTAAAAAAAAACTGCCTACCAGGAAGCTAAAATAAAACTATTTGTTTTATAGGAAATATCACTATTTATTACGAACTTTTTGTTATTTTAGTAGATGTTTTCCTAAATATAAAAACTATTTCTGCTTGAACCCAGGCAAAATGGACAGATTTTCACTCGTGTCCTGGCTAACTGGAAAATGTTTTCTGTAAAATTAACAGATTTGTTATCCAGTGGGAAAATTATTTATATAAACATATGATAATGATGATGATAATAATGTCGAATGCTACCTATTTCATAGGTATAATACTAGAGTGAATATAACACACACTATATGACCAAATGTCACCGGGAACTTTCGAATTTAAACCTTTCCAATATCAAGTGGAATACTTGGCAAATTCTTCTGGAACGTTGGGACTATAAAGAACATGTTTGACCCGATATTCTTTAACGAAGCGTTGATCACTAAGGCAATTAGAAGAAAAACAAGAAATTTAATAGAAAAATGTATATTTTAGGTCGCACTTTAAAATAAAATGCTGTAGCTGCAGCAGATGGTGCAGAACATTTAGGATTATTTGTAAAAGAATAGCTCATATATGCATAGCGCTATAAAGGTTTCTTTAAAAAAATCGAGAATTTTCCGCTTGTTTTTTACATATTCGGACATAGTTGTAAAATGCTTATGACTTCGGTTTGTCTTGCCGTCTGTCTATCTCACCTCTGTGTGTGCTCTAACTTGTAAATATCCTCGGATTGCCTTGTAATTTTTATATGTTCATGAGGATAGAATGTTCAGTAAAATCATTGCGGTGCAATTTAATAATGTTACAATAATTCAAACCCAAAGTTATTGATATGCATTACTGAGGTCGACTGCAACATTTTGTCTTTGGAGTATAGAATAGGTAGCATGTATAGTTCGTTTACATGTACGAATAAGAAACTTTCATTACAGTGTGATTCATTACAGTGCATTTTAGTGCTGTTACGATATTTCAAATATAAAGAAATTGATATAGAAAACTAAGGTGTACCCCAACATGTTTTCCATAGATTATATAATAACAGTGCATAGCATTTATCATTCATTTACAGATGCACACAGACGATTCGCTTATAGGACGAGCTATGATAGATAATTGCTGGAAGTGAGTTTTCAGCAGAGGTATGTCTATTTAAACTTAACTAATTTTCAGTATATTACATGATGTGTATAAATTGTACATATCATATACACGACTACAGAAAATTATTTGTACGCATTTCCAGAAATGACAACATTTGCAGAAAAATGGATTTTAACTATATTATGTGTTTTTAAATTGTTTATTTCGATATCTCATTTCACTGTCTGAAAAGTAAAATTTCTTAATATTCTGTTAGTGATGGTGTCAGAATCTATTCCGGATGCACGATTTTTTGTTTTTTGTTTATACCATTTTAGTGATATTGCGATACTTCAAATGTAAGGAAACTGATATAGATCACTGAGGTGTACTACAACATGTTTTCTAGAGATTATAGAGTAAAAGTGCATAGCATTTATCATTCATTTACAGATGCACGCAAGGATTCGGCGAAAGGAGGGACTATGCTAGATAATTGCTGGAAGTGAGTCCAAGTATCACAGTAGTGTTGACTCATCGTTGGATGTTTGTGGAAACCATTGAGAAAAGGTGAGATTGGGAATGTCATAGTTGTCACATGTTTGGAAAATAGTACACGCAGAGATATTACCAATTTACAGCGTATCTGAGCAGAATTCTTAGCAGCAGACGGTTGGATCACAATTGGACCTTTGTTGGCAAATGGCTATTGGTACGGCAAGGTGGACATTTCTTAGTGTGGTGTAGTGTTGATCAACATTTAATCAACCTTTACCCAAACCATATTGTGCTACACGAGAGGTTTTAGCCGTTGTATGTATTATAGCTGCGCCACCAGGAGCCTGAGGGGTGCCCGTCAGAACGTCAACCGTCGCACCCAAGTCCTGAGGGACTTATAACGCGCACGACCGGGAAATGCCTTCCGTATGCGTTGCGACTGGTCGGAGCACCGACACCTGCGCATCACTTTCATTGAACCCATGACGTGACGACATAGGTCGTTACGATACGCGGTGGGTCCCAAAATCAGAGGAACCACCACGAAGACACCTGATGAATCGCCAGAGAACACCCGACGGCTTCGTAGCCGGAACCCTATGAGAGGAACTGGGTCCTAAATTATACGTCGAGTTCCACCAACGACTCTTGCTTTGCCGCAGCGTCCGATCGTTGAGTACTAGGGAGGGAGGAAACAACTAGTTCATCTGCAGCGGTAAGTAGGAGGAGAGCAGCTCGCCATCCGGGACTTCGAAGAAAACCAGTCCCTGACGCATAGACACGCCTTGGCTAAGGTTATCCCCTCCCCAATGGCTTTGCTTTCGTTGAGCCCCGCAGCGAAATACTGGAGGTCACCGATCGACTCCATTGAGAGGATCATGCACTTGTAAAAACAAACAACACAAACACAAACACGAAACAAAAACACAACAAATGTTAAAACAACGAAAAGTTAAATTTAGGACCACTACTGGATTCTGAAGGACATGGAAAATTCCTTCAAGAACGTAAAGAAGCGGGCCCGGTCGAGATTAGTAGATGACAAATTATGAGAAAACTCCAGGTAATCCAACCATCGGGCACGGAAGGCTCCGATTACGCAAAGACACACTGGATTGGTTTTCGACCCAAGACTTGATTTCAGGCTCAAGCACCGCCATTTTACTGACGAGCTTCAGACCCGGTTCCTTGTAGTCAAACAGTCCAAGTAAAGAACCTACACCGTCCCAAGGGACTGATACGGTCACACGGTAACCTGGTGGCTCCGAGGACTCGCACCAGCCTTGGTACGAACGGGCAATCCCCTTTCTGAGCGACCTTGAGGGCGGCACACAACTACTCGAAATACAGAGGGAGACGCAAGGGACGAACGCAAGGAGAACCGTCGTCGCAGGGGCTGAAGCCCTTCTACCTGTGACCGTCTACGTTCCACCGCCTGCACGGTGGGTTGCTACACTCCGCTTCGCGCACCGACAAGCGTCCCAATGGAACCCGAGCGGTCCTTGTTCTACAGAATTCGCCCGAACCATCCTCTCACCTTGGATAAATTTTTGGTAGCTGTCCGACCATCGTTTGTTAGCCGTTTCCCTCGTGTCATCATCATCGGCACATTGCACTTAGGCACGATGGATTGGCCTACGCAATGTTCTTTTACCGCCCGACCATCCCGAAGTCCCGCGGAGACAACGACGTGAACTCGCGTCGGCTAGCGTTACCGACCACGGTCGAAAGACCAGCCTCTACACATAGGACCTCAAGAGATGGTCTGCGACCGCAAACCACCTGCAGCCGAGAACCGACAAAAAAGAAGGGACGGCCAGAGGTCGTGTGGGGACTTCTCCACAGCCCCTAGTTTCGTCGGCTACTCGGATATTGCTTTACCACCCGCCGACCACGTTGAGGTGATGGTTCGTCAGCTACCTGCCCCCGTCTTGTCAAAGAACATCTCCTAGTGATTTCAGTCATCTACCCCACTGAACGGGCAGAGTCGGATACACACAGCGGAGCGTCTCGCAGTGCTGGGCTCCCGGGTCTTCTTACCCCCTGAAGGAGCTGATTCAGGACCACCCAGAGGGGCGGGGCGGGGCCGTTGTATGTATATTTAAACTTAACTAATTATGCAAAACTACTAAATGCAAGGTTACGAAATTAAAATAACTTTGCTATTGTTCGCGGATATATTTTTTACAGCTGCAGATCATTTCGAACATTTTATTTTACAGGGTTACCGCAATTATTTTTTTTATTCGAATTGTTGTCGGTTCTCTAATTGCCTTCGAGTCAAAACATTATTAACAAAATATGATGCGATCAACATGCTTTTTTATGCTTCTTAAGTTCCAAAAGAATTTGTCTAGCATACCTCTATACACATTCGATAAAAACATCTAAAATCGAATGTGTCCAGTGACTTTTGGCCATATACTTTCTTTAAGTTAGTTCTAGTTCAAAATATTTTAACATTTTTAAAATGCACTTCAAACAATAACCACTCACAAAAAATAATCCATAAAAATAATTTTGTGTCTTTGTAAGACATTTACTGCGACGTGTATGATTTTTACTGGAAAACATCATATAACGAACATTTTTAATATTTAGAAATTTTGATATGTGTGAAATTATATAATGTCGTTACAATGAACTTCGAACTGTAACTGCCCATAAACCATAATAAGTCCGAATTTGTTTATCTATGTCCCCCCAAAAAATATAAGCTATATCATTCAGTATATAAAGGTTGAATAAAGAATTGCTACTAATTTTTAATCTTTTACGGAATATGGCCCTACATACTTGTATATATCGCAAGTCAAGCGATAGTTCGAAATATAGTTATTTTATCTCAACGAAACATTTGGTTCAAGAATGCTGTTCGTTCAACCATTAATTATTAAGATTCTTAAATATATATAAGGAAACTAAAGCTTATGAAATTTCTATTATGTCTTTGAAAGCAAGAATCTGTTTTAAATTTTGGTTGTTAATTAGTAAAATGAAGATACACTTCATTGTCATTTATTCACAGAATAACGGTCTCGGATATCCGAAAAGCAATTACTTGAGAGCCCAACTTATCTTATTTGTTTGTTAAAACTTCCGATAAAGTATTTTTAATTATATACGGCAATATGTTACATATCTATGTAACTATTTGAAAGGAAATTTGTTTAGTCATAATAACCTCATATTTTATCAGAAAATCAGGGAATCAGAAAATTTCAAACGAATGATTCCGCTAAGTTTAGAAAGAAGTAGAAACAGTTAGATTATTATATATATAGTGATAATTATGCTAAATATGATAATTCATTCCGGTATCACATTCGTTAGTCGAAATCTTCGTTAACAGAAACGTGATTTCCTGTCCATTTAAAATGAAATACGACAGCGTTATGTTAGCACGAATTCAATAACGTATTCGTTAACTTATTCCTAATATATCAAATATTCTTTAACAACTGAAAAAATGTTCGCCGAGATATTTGTAAGCCCAGGTTTCATTATGGAAAGTATTTCATAAAAAAACTAGTCGTTGGGGACCACCATAATGCTTACCCATCATGGATATGCATAATATAAAATATGAAAATAAAACATGTGTAAACTATTTATAAAATGCATTGCAATTCGAATAAAATCGTGGCTTGATGACGTCATAAACATTAAATGCTCTATAACTCCAAAATTGATAATTATATTAACTAACGGTTTACTTTGTCAGATTAAGTGTCTCATTTTCAATTAAAATATATATTTGAATTGAAATTTGAATGAAATACAGGGTCATGAAAAATAGAAGAGTTTGGAAAATAGTATTACAAATATCTCGGCAATTCATTATCCGATCGACTTCATTCTTTATGTAAAATTTATGTTTTTTTATTGTCTTTTATATTCACTCCTTAAAATAAACAATTTCGAAAATTTTTCTATATCTTATATCAGACCGAATATTTCGAGAGTCCGAAAAAAATAGTTCCGGATAATCGAGGTTACTGAAATTCAATAAGCACTTTCCCATTATTACATACTAAGTACATACCAAATTTCAAGTCTCTATTGTTGGGGAGATAGACCGTTGACAGACACACAGACAGACGGACGGCAATTTTTTTTTCTAAAAATATATGTTTATCGGAATCTCCAGTATCTGAAACGTGTAAATCCGTCAAAAAAAAGTTTCGATTTTCAAAACGATTACAAGACTTACCCTATACTACGTATGATGGATAAGCAAAAAGAGCAGATTTTAAGGGATGGTAGATTCACTGAAACAAACATTTTAATAGAAAGAATGTGCTGTCAAAACGCAAGCATTAAAGCGTCTACTAAAGGTGGAGAAAAGTGCTTTTTCATCACAGGGTTTCCAACAACTTCACCACAAACCGTAGACATATCAGAAGTTGTTTTGATTTATCTTTACCTTACATAGTCACAGAATTTGAATTTAGATTCTTTGATTATAAAACACATATACTACTCTAAACAATTACAGGTATGACTGCGGACCGCCGCCGTTTAGTTGATTGAAACCCCTGTTGTATATCATTGTTTAACTAATTAAATGGCTAATTTGCGACTGTTCCGGATAATCACGATAGCTATATTTAAAATTACAACCGGAAAAATTAAAATAATATATATTTTTATAGAAATTTAGATTATTTTATATTTTATAGTAGATTTTTACGTAATATTACTTCTGCTACATTCTTTACACGAAAAATTTTGTATTTCAGAATGTTTAGACAAGGAAGAATGGGGATGACATATATATTCGTACTATCGTATAACCATTGAAGTAATTAAACAATTACTGATGTTTTTATTTAAATTAAGGGAGACCAGCACCCCATTTTCAGCAAAAAATCATCAAAAGTTTAAAAAAAAATTATCTCAGAAAACGATAATATACATATTTGCGAATTTCCATGCAAAATTTCAGAACTTGGGGACACTTGGAACAGATAGTAAATGAGCTTTTGTAATTGTATTCACAAGAGTTTAAAGGACTAGCGGCCATTTAAAAAGCTCATACATCTTTGTTTACTTTTTTATTACACTATTACAAAGTTAGGTACAGTTAATAACATTTTAATTTTAGTATGATTAATCAAAGAAGAATACATAATAATAAAAATAATACAAATAATACAAAATTTTATAAATTTTTTGTAAAAGCGAAAAATTTTCTTCGAAAACGAAATTGTCAGCAAAATTTTGTATTAATATAAAGAAATAGTTTCAACACGAAGTAAGTTTTGTTTTACTAATTTCTTCTGTATTTTATAATTCGCTTTTTTTTCCCCTAAAAATTATTTTTGTCATATTTTGCCTAAATTCAATGTACTAAGGTTAAATGGTAAAATAATTTAGGCACAAAGAGTTTATATTTTTAGAATCTTGAAAAAATTTGCAACAAACGTAGTGAGAGATGTATTTTTTTAATGTTTCTGAAAATTATATATAAATTGGTAAACATCAAAATTATAACGGTTTTAAAGAAATTTACCATGTGTAATTGAATTTTCCCCAAGATAATTAAAAAAATATCTCTCCCTAGGTCTTTACCATATACCATAACACTATTTAAGAAATATTAGTTATACTAAAATATTGAAAATTGAATGAGGAGTAGTATTTTTAAAAAATGTATTTTTCCACAATATATATATATATATATATATATAAATCCCCATAAAAAATACCTTTTTAATAAAAAGTGGATTTTTTTGCTAATTATTCCTTACAAAAGTATTCTTAAATAGCATACCAAAATTCATTACTTTAAAATCAATAATAAAAATTTGGGTTTTTTTCTTACGGGTCTCCCTTAAGTAGTAGACAAAAAAAATTAAATAACAATAAAAAACAGTACAAAACAGCAAAAAATGATAAAAAAGGTTTTTTTTTTTTTTTTTTTTTTTAAACAAAAAATTATAAGAGTTGCTTAAATAATAAGTAAAGTGGGGTATGGCATACTTTAACACTTAACATGGATATCAACATGGATATAACATGGATAACAACAGTTCAAATATTTTCTTAACGATCCTGCTTCCTTCTTTCCTAATGGTTTCCTTTAAATACAATTCAAATAATGCTGAGTGATAATTGATGATTTATACGTGCCTCTTTGGATACTTCTAAAGATTACAAAATATAAAATATTCCGTAATCGTTTGCCTCTTGTATTCAATAATAAGGCATTTTTTGGCTGAAACAAGATATAAGAAAAATTAGCAATTATTTGGTTGGTAGTATAAAACTGTGCCTAAACTTTTCAGCTCCGATCAATAGTTGTCATGTGAATTTGTAATGAGTTTTGTTTCTCGATAATTTCGTTATGCAAAATTTTAGATAAATAATTCTACCGATATTATAATATTTTTGAAAACATATTTTTATAAATTTTCGAAGTAAAAATTTCTTTAGGCGCGTTGGGCATTTTTTGAGATGGGAAAAAACTATTGAATTCGCGACACAGTTACCGTTACTGTTACCGTTACTGTTACCGACACCTCTGTATATTTGGCGACGATTCTGCAATAGCTGGGGCCTTTTTTGAGATGGGAAAAAACCATTGAACTCGCGACACTGTTACCGTCACTGTTACCGTTACTGTTACCGACACCTCTGTATATTTGGCGACGATTCTGCAATAGCTGGGGCCTTTTTTGAGATGGGAAAAAACCATTGAACTCGCGACACTGTTACCGTCACTGTTACCGACACCTCTGTATATTTGGCGACGATTCTGCAATAGCTGGTTCAGGTAAGGAACCAGATTTGCTTAAATTAATATCTCACTTTGACAGCAAAAGTGATATTAGTCTCTATTTAGCATTATTTGAAAGACAAATTTCTCGAATGAATATAATAAAAGAAAATTTGGTCACACATTTGTTAAGTTTAATTCCGTTAGAAATCGCCAATATTATAGCTAGAGAACCAGAAACATTGGCAAACAATTACGATTACGTAAAAGATTTACTTCTTAAACGCTTCAAAATGACGCCAGAAGAATTTAGGCAGAAATTAATGTCACATAAAAAGAATCTTCAGCCACTTGGCGCGATTTAGCATTTGAATTAAGAAATTATTTGGAAGAATGGATTAGCGGTCTTAAAGTATTTGATTTTGAATCCTTAAAATAATTAATAGTAGTAGATAAAATTAAGAAAAGGTTACTTATAGAAATGAAAGCACATTTTATTGATGATCTTTCAAAAATTAAAAATGTAGACGTATTAGTAAATAAACTAGACGATTATGATGCGGCGAGACGTAATGTTAAAACCATGAATAGAATTTCACCCCACTTTGAAGATAGAAAACCCGAAGTAAGTAAAAATGAAAATTCACAATCTTTCTTTCATACCCAATACCAAAACAAAAGAAATAAATCTCAAATTAGGTGTTTTAGATATAACATTCAAGGCCACATAGCGTCTCAGTGTAATAATAGCAATAACGGTCAAACTAATGAGTTCAGTCAAGACCCTACCGAAAACTATCGAAATTAGAATCGCCAAAATCACAATCCTAATGCCGATGTACAGGAAAAAGCTAACATTGCTACAATTCGAATCAGAAATAAGTCTAAACCTAATGGAATGGGTAAAATAATTAATATCAAAGGCAAAGAAGCAAATCTATTATTTGATACAGACAGCTATATTTCTTTATTCAGTTACGAATGTTATGTCAATATTGTGTCGCCAAATTTGTCTTCTGTTGATATCTTATTAACTGACATTGGCGGAGAAACTGTAAATCTAATTGGATATTTTGTGTATGAAATACGTGTCGATGGGTTTCTTATATCAACGAAATTTTATGTTTCAAAATCTGTCGCATATGATATTGTAATAGGGCAAGACGTGATCAGCAAACTAAAGTTGGCGATAGATGAAGAGGGAATTAAAATTGTTGGCGAGCGCAATACTTTTCAAGTAGGTTACCTTAAAGTTGTAAATAATTCCGATAAAAAATTAAATTATGTTGCCAATTCATACAATGAAGAGAAAGTATCAAAAGAAAATAGTTCACGTGCAGAAAACGAAATGATTGGTATTATGAATAAAAATATTCAGAAAATAATTTCAAGATCAATTTAGCACGCGCGGTGAAAACAGATAAATGTGACTCAACTCGCGAGACCAAATCAAAATATGAAAATGAAATAACAAAACACGGAAAATATTATAATTTAACTAGCACGAGAAAAAAAATAGACGGAAGTAATATAAAAAGAAAATAATGAAAATAATGAAATATTTCACGAAAGTTTTAAGAAACGTGGTTACTGATACGGAAATGAAGTGAAATCATTTTATAGAAAAGAAATGTTTGTTGATAGAAATTATAGATACCGCAAACAATACGCTCAGTATGAAGATAGAAAAAAGCATAATGTTCACGAATACCGTAAACAAGACAGGCAGCAAAGAACTCATCATTTTTGGAGTGATAGGAAGCAGGAATCCTATTTTGCAGATAAAGGTTATTACAAAAGATATGAAACTACATCTCATGGACGAAATGATGAATGTATTGAGAGTTGTTTAAATTGTGGATGAAAATTCATAAGTTTCATTGGTATTCATTTCAAAGAATACCAATTAATTAAATTTCATATTTTATGTATTTGTAAATTTACGTTTTAAGCAATAGATTGCAATTTTTGTATGTAAAATAATATGCATTATTTTTCATGTACAATAGTGCATTAAATGAAAATTGTAATATAATTTTTGTAGTAGTAGTTTATAATAATGAATAAAAAAAAACACTTCAATTAAAAGTATTTCCTGCACAATAAAACGTTTCCTGACGATTCAAAAAATACACACGTAATTGTTCAAGTTTTCACTTCTGACGGCACTCCCGGAGTGCCATTGTTTTTTTTTGGTTTTTTTTTTTTATTTAGTGAAAACAGGAATAGTATTAACACTTTTTTGAATGGGTATTTAATATTTCATTTTGGGTTTTGATGCTATGCAAGTCCCGCCCATTTCTGAATGTCTTTGAAGCGTTGGTTTCCTAGATACTTTTCTCAAATGTATGCATTAGTAAGAACCTTACGATAATGTATATCGTCCACTTTATGTAAGAGACATTAATGTGCAAATTTCAATTTTTGGAGGAACGGTGTTCGAATGTTTACTGTAATTCGAAATTCGTCTGTTTTTATTTTACTAAAATGTTTTGTAATATTGCTTCAAACTTGAATACATATCTGCGTTTCTGAAAAAAAAACGTAGATAGCCAAAGAAAGAAAAACTACCACCTAATAAAGCGAAAGAGTGAAAATTTACACATTCATGTTTCTGCTTTTATTATTTTCATTTCTATTAAATCTTAATTTGAGATATTTATAGTCGTGAAAAAAGGGGTAAAGATAGAACATCCATAAATTTTTAATCAATTACAAAATTGTCGCAGATAAATACAATATTATTAGCCATTTGACTGTGGTTACTTTCAGTTTATGTTTAAATAAAACTTAGTGACTACGTCTCCATATTGAAAGAGCAACTCTCAATATTTTCACCGTACTTAGATTTGTTCGAGAATTGTACCTTCGGGTGCCAAACAGGAAATAATTCTGTGAAGTAGTTTAGAAATAATATAGATGTCGCGTTAGGAAATCCTAATGTTTAATTCCCTTTTAACAGTTACAAAACAACTGCAATGCGGGTGACAGTTTTTAAGCATAACTTAAAATTGACTTGGTGGAATGGCCTAAGATTAACGAGAAAGCCAATACACGTTTTTTTTCTAATCTGGCATTACGAGTGAAAACAGTGAACATTTGAAAAGTGTAAATTTTTCGGATTCATTAATTTCGTTCCTGGATTTATTGATTATTATTAATGTTTGTATTATTTTAATATAAAATAGATGTGCGTCGTGCGTGCATCAAATATGATGTTCTCTTGCTGCGCCCTAAAGTGGCACGAAAATTATCCCGATACTCAAAAAAAAATTATTATCGGCAAAGCAAGATCTGATAAGCAAGCAATAGCAATCAATTGCTACAACTATTGATTGATGTTGCATTGAACTACTGTAATGATTTTGCAGACGCAGAGTCTTTTTTCTACACATGAAGAAGTTTTAAAAATATTTCCATTAAAAAGTGTCAAAGGTTACAGCTTTAATTAAAATTGTATATTAATCTTAACAAAGATCTTAAAAGCAGCTGCAGATAGTGATAACAGATTAATTAACAGAAAATTATTATTTTGTTTCATTCCAATGTTTAAACATAATTTGCCAGCACCGATCTGGAAACTTTAAGACACTTTATTATGTGATTGATTTAGTAGACGAATTTATTTCGCTTCGGAACTGGGCTAAAGAAATAGAAAGAAATCTATTTATGCAGAGAACCGGGTAAAAATATTTTTCTTTTTGAAATTCTGATTGAAAATTAGCTTTGGTATATACTCTTTTTGTAATAATAGCTTTGCATGTGTGTTCGGTTGCATATAATATTTGTTACTTGCTAATAAACACTGAATTTTATTCTACATTATTCTTCGTATTTCATAAAAGTATTGATTATCTGGAAATTATGTTATATATATTTTAATAATTCCTTTAAAATATTCCATTTATTGAATTATTTTATCAGGCAGGAAACAATGATTTTGCAGACGCAGAGTCTTTTTTCTACACATGAAGAAGTTTTAAAAATATTTCCATTAAAAAGTGTCAAAGGTTGCAGCTTTCATTAAAATTGTATATTAATCTTAACAAAGATCTTAAAAGCAGCTGCAGATAGTGATAACAGATTAATTAACAGAAAATTATTATTTTGTTTCATTCCAATGTTTAAACATAATTTGCCAGCACCGATCTGGAAACTTTAAGACACTTTATTATGTGATTGATTTAGTAGACGAATTTATTTCGCTTCGGAACTGGGCTAAAGAAATAGAAAGAAATCTATTTATGCAGAGAACCGGGTAAAAATATTTTTCTTTTTGAAATTCTGATTGAAAATTAGCTTTGGTATATACTCTTTTTGTAATAATAGCTTTGCATGTGTGTTCGGTTGCATATAATATTTGTTACTTGCTAATAAACTCTGAATTTTATTCTACATTATTCTTCGTATTTCATAAAAGTATTGATTATCTGGAAATTATGTTATATATATTTTAATAATTCCTTTAAAATATTCCATTTATTGAATTATTTTATCAGGCAGGAAACAACGAGGGAAGTTTGCGTAACTGAAATGGAACTAACATTATTTACAATAGTTATAAACTCAACATATTTTTTAAGCATTTGAAATGGGAAACATTTGTATAATACCTTTACAATCTCAAAATACAAATAAAAACAAAAATGGCAAAGACGTTAGTGGTATTATACAAAATATCATTTTAAGTTTTTATTTTTTACTCATAAAAGAAATTTTAAAATTTAAATACATATTTAAATAATGATTGATACAATTTGTGTGAAAATGAAATAAAAAAATATAATGACTTGATACAATGGTGACCATACTAAGGCCCACGATAATATTTCTTAAAACGAAGCACAGCTGTAATAAACGTGGATGATGTGTAAATTTACAGGTCATGTCAATTTATTAGTATTCGTGATATAGGTGAATTTTTTTAACGACGGTATGTTGTTAGTGCTCGCATCCACAGAAAAAGAAATCTTAGTCGATGGAATTTTGTTTTGCATAACAGTTGAACAGTTTAGGCATTTTTTGGTCTTCTTAGTTGATGCTAAATTTACACACTGTCTAAGAATAGCTGCATTTCTATAACTTAGGAAATAAAAGAGAAAAGGCTCAATTGTAGTTTAAACTATTGGGTTGTTCGGAAAGTTCCTTCCGTTTGGGAAAACCAATTGCTACCGTAAAATTCTACCCGTCAATTATTGGACATTAAACACCGGGATTAATGTCTAATAATTAAATAATAGAATTTTTCGGTAAGAATTGTTATTCCCAAACGGAAGGTTTTCCGAACAACACAATGCATACGAGTGAGTATAATTATAATTAAAAAAGGAAAGCGTTTAGGATAGGATTAAAAATGAACAGTTTAATTAAATTTAATTTAGTTTTCATAAATAGATAAACAGGTGATCCTTTCAGGGGATACCTAGTTGCAATGCAACTACACTATCTATGTATGAGAACTTGAGTAGTACATCTTGGATGAACCAAGCAAAAAGACTCTAACCGTAGTACAATATATATACTACAAGAAAAATATAAAAAGATAGAGAATAAAAGGCAAGGAAAGATATTAGTTTGCAAAATAACGAAAGTTTAATATATATTTAAAATATTTTTGTAATTTTTCTGGTAACTATTTAAATAGTTCCGGAAACTTTTCTTTGTAAAATTACAATGCTATTTTAGGAAATGTATGGATAAATCCCTACCAAATTTGCTTTTATAACTCTATGAAAAATTAATAACATAAATTATACCCTTTTTCGGTTGCCTTGATCCAAAGAACGCAAATAAAGTGTCAAAGTGTGTGTTACCATTTGAAGAATGAACGTTGATAAAATGTTTTAATATATAGATGGCAACTGAAGTGAATTGTTTGATTAGCATTTAATAGTATTCAACTTTCCAGTTGATTGCTATCTATATATTTTTACACGATTATTTACAAGGGAATTATCAGCATTTAATCATTTCTTTTATTATTTCTGTACGAAAGGTAATATGAAAAAGGCGTTGCTTCTTACAGAACTCTCAATGAAGAAAAGAAAAAGAAGATTACAATTCAGTATCATCTTAATAATTTTATATAGAATATACTAGGCCGCTAATATAAACTAATTTATTTGAGGCAATAAAAAACGAGTGTAAAAGGCGTATATACATTCGTGTTCTTATTTCAAAAAAAGATTGTCTCTCTGGAAATGTATGTCTATATATATACACACATATATATATGTATTATAATTCCTTAAAAATATTCCATTTATTGAATTATTTTATCAAGCAAGAGGTGGTGAAGCACGTTTTTGTAACTATAGTAGAACTAACATTATACTCAATATATTTCTTAAGAATTTGAATTGGGCAAGTTTATGTACAATATCTTTACAATCAAAGTACGAATGGGAACAGAAATGGAAAATACATAATTGCTATTATACTTTAGGTGTTTTCATTTTTTCCTAAAAAGAAATTGTAAAATTTATATAAATATTTAAGCAATGCATGTTACAATTTGTCAGAAAATTAAATAAAACACACTTCATTAAAGGAAACACTCTATACATTTTTATCTTGAAATTGTCATAGAAAAATAAAAACAGAAATAACCATTCGACTGGAAATTGTGTTATTTGCCAATTTATGTTCAAAAAGTTGTTTTAGGGGTTTTTATACTTAAACTGCTCCAAATGCTAAAACTTTAATTATAAACACATGATTTTGACATAATAATTATGTTTTTCGGTAAGTTGTACTTTAGGATAGCAAACGAGAAATCATTAGGTCAAGTAATTTAAAAATTATTGACGTTTAAGAGTTTTATTTAATCACAGAATGTCTGTCACTCAGGGATCACAGTGCATCTAAATGTTTTTTCAATTCCTACCACTATTTCAAATCAAAATTCTTCCAGGTTGATTTCTGTAACATCTTCAATAGAAGTATAAAATAAAAATCATCAATTTAAAATACTAGTAGCAAAGCGATGGAATTTTAGGTACGCTGCGAGCCCTGGTCATTAAATAAATCTAAGACTACTATTAAAAAATTCTGGAAGAATGTTTTGAATAGAAAATGTGCTAAACTGGCAACACTGCTAGTGCTATCAATTTACTTTTTGGAGTATTGGAAATATATTCAATCTCTCCACTTTGTTATTTAATATAATTTTACATCTAACCATCTTGTGATCTCATGCTGCGATGAGTTTTTGAAAACGATGCAATCTTGCATTAGATGCTCTCTATTACATATAATGTAATTTATTTTCCTTGTTGATCCATTTCCTTTGTGGCTTCTTCTTGAAAAATGAATTCATGATATACATTTGCACACATTCTGCAAACTTAATAAATCCGTTTTTTTTTCTTATTCTATATCCACGTTTTTCTACTGAACATTCTCCTTTCCTTTTTCTCCAGTTCTTGCATTCTAATAATGAAGCATTTACCCTTTTGGTTCATTCAAGTTAGTTCTTCCTAGAAATCTCCATGGTGTTTTTGGTGCATAAACTTCGATAATTTGCATCTTGTGTTTTCTTGACAACTAGTATACTTAAATAACTTTTTAATAACTTGGTAAGTCTGACCGATGTATTATAATAATTCACGACGGAATTCTTCAACTTGTTTTACACCAGTAATCCTACACTAATTGTTTTTCCATCTTCATTGCCTGTATTTTACAATACATGTTCTCTAGCAAGTTAAATCAGTTTTTCACCTATTATTCTTACTTCAGTTATTCCTACTATGAGCCAGTTGATTGTTTATCTAAACCCTCTTCAATCCCCTATAAAATATTTTATGAAGAAAGCGATCGTGCAATATACGTGCAAAGGTCATAAACTTATGACAGTCAAGCCAAACCCGTTACAAGAAAACACCTTTACAAGATAGATTTTCTTTAAATGCCTACTCAGAATATTTTGAAAATAATAATGATGATTCTAATGATATACTTATTAAAAGATCAGTGACATTTAGCCATGGAATCACAATAGAAAATCTCTAAAAACATATAATAAACAATTTATTTTTTACTGATTTGGCACCACGACGAAATTTCACTGATTTGGCGAATTGACGAAGAAGGCTGGTGCTCGCCAAATGCACATGATTAAATTTGCAATGCTTACTGAATTTAAAATTTAAATAAATATTTTACTTGTTTTTGAACAAGGTTATAAGATAATACATGCAAGTTGGGTGAATTTGAGATGATTTATTTCATCATTGAAAAACCTTTTAATTTATCTCATTTTTTTATCCTGCAAATTCTTTATTTAACGCATAATCAAATTAACATTTTTTATCTTATTTTTCGAATCTAGAAAATTAAATCGTTATGTATTTTTTTTAAGGCGCTATATTTCAGACGATCGTCTGGATTTTATTTAAAGAAAATGCAGAAAAGGTAATGGGAGTGTCAAATGTTACGGAATAGGAAACTAATTTAAAATCGACTTTGCCGAAATTTCTAAACAATATGGATGCGCAAAAAATGTTAATATGCATGAAGAACATGATGCTTTTCAGATTGTACGTCCTTCATCGAACGACGGCGACGTTACTGGTTCACAAATCGTTTATAAATAAAGAGTAAAGAGAGGGGAGACAATTGTGTTTCTCAATGAAGAATTATTTGATTATTAATATGTTTTATATGCCAAAATTTTCCTTTGTACTTTTTTTCTTCATGTTTATAAACACCCCCCCACAAGTTCCTCCTGTTTAGCATCCTCATAAGTTTACGGGGAAATTATTTAAAATATTATTACAGCAAAATTAATTAAAAATTTTTTTAATTAAACTAAATAAGTAGTTTTTCTTTGGCAGAAAAATTAATTTATTACTTATTAGATTCATGTTTTATTCTTGTTAAACTCCCCTTTTGAAGGTTTTTTTAAAATTTCTAAAAGTTTCACGGTTGGTTAAATTTAGCTGATGTATTTAAAAAGATTTTTTTTTTAAATAAAGAGTGAAGAGAGGGAAGAGAATAGCGTTTCTCAATGAAGAATTATTTGATTATTAATATGTTTTATATGCCAAAATTCTTCCTTTGTACGTTTTTTCTTTATGTTTATGATCACCTCCACAAAGTCATCTTGTTTAGCATCATCATTAGTTTACGGGGGGAAACATTTTAAATATTTTTACAGCAAAATTAATTAAAAATATTTTAAATTAGACTAAATAAGTAGTTTTTCTTTGGCACAAAGATTATTTTATTACTTATTAGATTCATATTTTATTCTTGTTAAAACCCCCTTTTGAAGGTTTTTTTAAAAAGAAGTTTGCGTTTAAAAAAAAAATCTTCATATTTTAAATTTTGTACTTATCTGTATAATAAAGTTGTTTAATTCAATAAATCTCAAAATAATTATAAATTTGACAAAACTGACGTTAAAAAATGTATTTACTTATGTTAAATTTGTTTAAACTGGTTCAGCAAATAAAGTAAGAAAATTTCTCAAGTCAATATTACCTAACACATAAAATAGAATCTTAATATTCAGAAAGTAACATTTTTTTCTATATAAAAGTGTGTTTGCATTAAAGCTTTTTTGGGGTAATTTTTCTTAACTGAAGGCTGTATGATCGCTTCCCCTACTCTTGTTTAGAATTACTGTCATTTTACGTAATGATATTTTCAATACACTTTTACAAGAATATTAATTTAAAATATTTTAATAAAGTTCAATAAATAAATTTTCTTTCCCGCAAAATATGCTAGTTTAACCCTCTGTTCTATACGTTTGTGAAAGTTTTTTCATGGTTTAAGTAAATTTTACGTATGTTTTAAAATTTAATTTTAAATTCCAAACATTTTTAAACAACTTCGGTTTTGTTCTAAATTGTATAGTAAGAAGCCGAAGTTCAACAAATAAAAAAGTTATATATTTTACAAAATTAAAATCTTAAAAATACAGTTAAGTTAAACTTATTACATTAAGTTAAACTTATTTAAAATGGTTTAACGTGCAGGGTAGACACATTCCAGGTTTACATTTTACCCAACTCGTGGAAAGAAGGTTGATGGTTACAAAAAAGTATTTTCATATTTTCTATTGTGTCGTCAATCTGCGATAAATCTCCAAATAATGAAATCTTCATTATTTTATTACGAGTGTATAATTGAGGTTCCGCCGAAAATTTTGGATAAACAGGTATACTTACATGAAAAGAACATTTCTGATTTTTTTAAATCAATTTTTAATATGGCCTTATGGAAACTTTCTGTGTCCTAACTTGGCCTTACAATTTTTGTTATATTTAGAATAATAAATACTTTTTAAAAATTACATTGATAATCTCTCTTATAATCTTCATTAAAAAAATATTTGCTTAAACTTAGTTTATCACTTTTATATGCTTTATATTTCTAGTTGCTTGTTTATGGTTAGACTTCCATGAAAATAACAAGAGAAAAAATGGCATGATTTAGATAACTGAAGAGAATAGTCTTTTTCAGTTCTTATTCCTTATTGACAAATTATGTAGTTAAACTCCCAAAATAGGCTTTACCTGTACTTAACATTACCAAAAGGACGTTATAAATTTTCATTCGCTATATACTATTATGATTTGTAAAGTGGGATTGCACAACTATCTTATTTGCCTGTTGAATGCTCACAGAAATTGTATAATAAAGGCTAATATAAATACAAAACATTTACATTCAAACTACTGTATTATGAAAATGACAGATTGGATATTTCATTTAAAATTAATTAAACATCAGACAGAAATGTGTTAACAAAGAGAACGCCAAGTAATATGCTGTTAAATATTAGATAAACAAATTATGCAGGCGTTTTCTCAAAGGGTTCCAAGAAATAATTACTTCATTGTCATTTCAGATTAACACATTATGAACGTAAATTGCATTTAACTAAGCATATTCCTTTAGAAGACAAAATATGCTTACGAGTATGAGAGGAGTAATATGCTTCGTTTTACAACAAAATATTTAATTTAGATTGTAACTACTTCAGTTCAAGAAATTTTGACTGAAAATATTTTCCTGGAAAATAAAACTAGAGACATTCGAGATTTAAAATGTAGATTTTCTGAATGAGAAAAATTAATTTTGTTAAATTAGAGCTTTGAAATAATTTATGTGAAGGAAAAGTCAAGACATTATTTTTAATTACTAACATCGGAGTTGAAAGCTAACATTATATGATGCATTACACACAATGCTGAAATCAGAACAATTCAGTTTTTAATAAAAAAAAAAAATCAGTAACTATATAAAAAAGCATTAATAGTAGGGCGTATCGAAAAAATCCAAATTTCTTAGATCTTTTTGCGGTAGTGCGGAAAAGTTGTGAACTCCCTTTATTAAAAAATATGCGAAATCTTAAAACTGTGGGTTGATATCTTCTGTCGCCTCAGTGGGCCGAAAGTTCCAAAAATCGGACTAAAAATGATTAAAAATCAAAAATTAATAAATAATCATAGATTTTGCTCATCGGTTTGGGGTAGTGCTTACAAGTTACTATTTTGTAACAACAACAACCATAGAAAATTGTAGATTTATAGATTAATATCTTCTGTCGCCTCATCGGCATCGAATTTTGGAAATTTTGATGCATTTTGGTAGTTTTCTGCATAATTGTTTACTGCTTGCACAATACACAATGGAGACAGAATGGGTTTGGCGGTCTGCCAAAATACTGAAGACAATGTGGGAGCCTTCAAGGAGTGTTCAAATTCGTTTAAATCTGGACAACACAATTCTTGTCAGTGAAAAGTACGGTGTCTCCAACAGAGCCACGGCTGCTATTGCATCGAGTGTTATGCAAGATTTGGGTTTAATATCGGAATTAAATACCAGTCTAGTTACGGACAAATATAAAATATGGAGGGAGAAATCAAGAATTTACAAAACATTGGTCTCAAAATCAAATGAAAATCGTTCCACTCTATCTGGCCTTTATTTTGATGGACGACATGACAAAACCTTAACACCCGAAACACTCGAGGACAAGCAGTTCAAAAGAACAATTGTAGAAGCGCATTGCTGTATTGTATTGGAGCCTGGTTCTACGTATAATGGAATATGTTACACCTGGAAGTGGATCTAATCTTGATATATCTAATAGCATTTACGAATACGTAACAAGTGCTTCATTGGATGATTTTAGCAACCTTATTGTTCTCGGATGTGCCGGCACTGTAGTGAACACAGGGGTGTTTAATGGCGTAATTCGCAAGCTTTAATTGAAACTTCAGAGGCCAGTCCAATGGATTAGCTGCTTACTTCATTTCAATGAGTTGCCATTATGTTGCCTGTTTGAGTCCATAGACGGCAAGTCATCTGGCCCCACATCTAACACCGGAGACATTGAACGAAACCTCAAAGGACGAGAAAAGCTGTCAATTGTTGCTTTTAATAGTATTGAATGCAAGTTGCCAGACATTGATCCTACCACCCTCAGTTCAGATCAGAAATACTTATTAGACATTTGTACCGCCATTAGTTCTGGCGTTTGTTGTTTAGATCTAGCTATCATTATGTGATACATTAAGCTTATTATGTGACACCGCCTCCTGTTCTCAGAGAGATCAGTTCTCAAGAATTTATGAAGATGATACAGGGCAGTATACCAATGTATTGCTAGGGCTTTATTAAATTTGCTTCACACACACAAGCGGTTGAGCGGTTTGTGAAACTAGTCACTGCAGCCTCCGGAAAAACGGTTGGGCCACAGAACAGGGATGTATTTATTTGAGCGACACTGGAATCCAGGAAACACATGTCAAAATTTGAGAGCAAAATTATTACAAGCAGTAATGCCTTTATCATTTGTATGTTCGAAAGGTAAAATGAAGTTTGTGTTCGCATTAAAATGAGGTAAGTGTGACGTGTATTTATTTAAAATTTTGCCTTCATTTTTCGAAATTTGGTGTCGATGAAGCGGCAGAAGATATTACAGTATAATTAAAAAAAAAATATGGCTGTTGTTGTTGTTTCTCGGCGTGAAAATAGGGGTGTTCTAGTATTTTGGCAGATCGACAAACCCAGTCTGTCTCGATCGTGCATTGTGCAAGCAGTAAACAGTTATGCAAAAAAAACTACCAAACTGCATAAAAATTTCAAAACTTTGATGTTGATGAGGCGACAGAAGATATTAACCAATAATTCTACAATTTTCTATGGTTGTTGTTGTTACAAAACAGTAACTTGTAAGCACTACCCCAAAACGATGAGCGAAATCTGCGATTATTTATTAATTTTTGTATTGTTATCATTTTTGTCCAAATTTTAGAAATTTCGACCCACTGAGGCGACAGAAGATATCAACCCACAGTTTTAAGATTCCGCACACTTTTTAAAAAAGGTAGTTCACAACTTTTCCGCACTACCGCTAAAAGATCTAAGAAATTTGGATTTTTTCGATACGCCCTAATTAATAGTTTTTTCTTATAAAGCAAACGGTTTGAACTCACTAATTTTGCAATTTTTCTATTTGTAAATGATGCGTCAATGTGTTTAGCGTCTTTCTTTTCTTAGAGGATACATGTACATAAAAAAGCTGTATTATACAAATGGTTCAGAACTATATGCCAAAAATGTAAAGGCAAGTATAGGATACTTAAATAAGCAGATTTCGTATAGGAATGTGGGTGCGGAAATGCAGTGTTGAGGCAGTACAGGGCGCTGTGGAATTTGGCGGATGAAAGAGTTTCGATGACTTGAATCGTCATTCCCCGCACGGATTTCGAGCAACATGCATTGTTAAATCATAGCGAAACTTGTCGACATGCATTTCATGTATGGGGATGCGCAAGGAAATGGAGCGGCCATGGAACGATTCCTGGGTGTGGATCTGCCAGATCGCCGAACATTTGAGCGTCTTCATCGGGAGTTGTGCGCGAATAGATCGTTTTATGCTTCCAAGCGTGATACGGGCACTGGAAGATATTACAGAATTCCAGCAGTAGAAGAAGAAGTATTACGCACAGTAAGAGGATAGTCCTTCGACAAGATCGAGTGACGTTGAACGTGAGCATCCTTTGAGTAGCCGCTCAATTTCCTTGCGCAGCCCCATACATGACACGCATGTCGGCAAGCTCCGCATAGGTGTAACGATGCATGTTGCTCGTAATCCGTGCAGAAAAGAACGATTCAAGATAGCGTTACGCTTTCATCTGCCGAGCTCAACAGCGCCCTCTACTGTCTCAACGCTGGATTTCCGAACCCACATTCCTGTACGAAATCTGCTTATTTAGTTCTCCTCTACCTGCCTTTACATTTTTGACACATAGTTCTGAACCACCCTGTATACAGCAATGCCTTAGCATTTATGATATTAATATTTTTGAATTTGTCCCTCGATTATTCGCATTTTTTTACTCTGTCTCTTTTCGTAACACATCATTGCCAAGAATATTTTCTTCGATGTAGTAAATATTTATCTCTCAATTTTTAAGTGTGAACTCAGAAAAGGGATGAATGTTCCAGGACAGCAGCAGTAATCTATAGTAGTGAAATCTGTAAGTATAGGACATTATTTTTCGCTTTAGTATTCGAAGTGGGTGTCGAGATAATACCTTTATTCTATTCATTAAAACTAACAAATGCTGTTCGATGTAAAAAGATGCTGTTATTGCTTTAATGAAGCCCTTTTTTTTAATCACCTCAGACTTTAAGCTGCACCGCAAGATACTGCTAAGAAGACTTGCCCATGTACACGTAATTGCGATTTCAGAACTATACAAGTCGAACGTGAGTAACTTTCTACCTCTTTATATGTATTGTTTCTCGAAATTAGCAAACTTCCATTTATAGAAGTTTTATTATTCCTGTTCCAACATAAAAAGCGAAACTGTTTTTCTTTTTCCTAAAAAAAAAAGAAGGATAAGCTGCGAATGTAACAAAATGTCATATATTGTTTGTCTTAAATTTAATATTAACGAGTGAACAGTGAGATCAAGTAAGAAAATGAGACAGCTTTAAGAGACTTTATAGCACCAAATGCTCCAATCTCTGAAAGAAACCATATTTCAATTTTGGAATAAACTGAAAATGTGTTAAATGTTTTAGAAAGAATATATGAATCAGACGCAGTATTGCCAAATTAGCTATCTTTCTACTGGATGCTTATGTAGTAAATTTTGCTCTTATTTAATGGCAAATATTGTGATATTAAATGGAACAGAAATTACAATAATTAAAATTCTGGTTGGATGGTAGTTTTTTTTTAGTTTTTTTAAATGGACTAAATTGGCAACTCTAATAAAAAAACACTTCCTCATATTCCATTCAATTCAAAGTAAAATAAGATTAAAGGAAGATTTATCATCATGGATATCATTTAATTTCAAGACAATTAAAGGATTGTTTGCAAATTTGAAACAAAGGTTTATTTTGCATAATGTTAAACTATGGGATGAATCAGCTTCTGTTAATCATGACAGCGCTAAAAAGTTTTAGGAAGAAGTTATTGAAGAATGGTGAATAATGGAAGAACGTTACATTATGAAAGTTGGGAAAAACGTTATATTTTTGAAGATGAGAAGAACATTTCATAATATTGAAGATGGTGAAAATGTTATGTTATTGAAATTGGGAAGAACGTTATATTATTGAATCTGAGGGCTATGTTCCAGAAAATGACTTTAATGGAGACGAGACTGGATTGCTTTGGAAAACAATCCGAACCTTTGTTCTTAAACAGATCGCTTAGGTTCAGGTTGTAAAGCAGCCAAAGATAATGTCTCTTTTTTATTATGTACAAATATCTTCGGAAATTTTGAAGTAAAGCCAATGTTGATCTACAGATTACAAAATTTATGCCTTCTCAAAAATACAGATAAAAAAGTGTACTATGTTTTTGTGGGAGAGCTCACAGCAAAGTATGGACAACTAGTATCTGGTTTTTGGAGTAGTTTAATGCTTGTTTAATTTCAAGCAATCTTACAAGTAGCGCATCCGGTTGGAGAGGATTTATTGATATTGAATAAGACGTTTTACAGATTTATGCAATTGCATGATATAACTGTTATTGAGGAATATATAAACTGAATCTGATAGGAACAGTGAAGAGGAGAAAAATGATCCGAAAAACACAAGTAAATTTTTTATGAGTGTGTAGGCACACAATATTCTTAATTTAAATTTAAATTTTTTCTTTTTGCTAAATTTAATTCAATTTAAATTTCATCTTGTAAAGAAAAGTTTCCTCCTAAACAATTGGAGAAAACTTTAAAACTACAGCAAGAACTCACTGAAAAAAGGATGGAGAATGATTCATCATCAGTAAGAAGTCTTAACTTTAAATATCAAGACTGTGACTTTACTTTATAATTAAAATTATAGAAGACCGATGTTTACGGCAGAACAAAAAAAATTTCAAAATATTTTAAGTTATCTAAGAAAAAAAAGTGTATTTGTTTGTTTATTCAACATGTAAATGCTAGTTACTTATGCACTTATTGTTAATATACATATTTCTTTATTTTTTTAAATACTTTGCCATTCTAATTAAAATTTTATGGAACTTAATCTCCACCTTTTTTCCAATGAATATGGTCTTACCATTCACGAATTGAACATTTGCGAGTTTTCCGTGGAACGTAACGTTCGCGGATATTAAGGGATAGTTGTATCTTTATGGTGATATTTAGAAGATTCGGTTATTAAATCCATATTATTAACTTCAATCCTCTTAGTGTGATCCATTTACTCTTTATATTTGGTCCGAGCAGGGAAGACCAAGCTACGCTCGGTCAAAATTAGCTTTGAGTTCAAATATCATGACGCATGACCAAAATGACCCACTAATAAAATTTTCTCGAACATATGACCAATCCCAATTGTCTTCTCGTGCCCGATACACGTAAAATATAACATTTACTCAAAGTAGTCTGAACCGTTTTTAAAATAAAATTAGCTTTACCACAGTGACGCAAAAATGACCCAATAATCGGATTTTCTCGAGACTTCTCGTTCCATAAAACTGTATGATACTAAATTTCGTTCAAATCCTCTGAGCCTTTTTTAAGATAAAAATAGCTTGACGCATAATGACCAATGGCCAAGATGACCTACTAATCGAATTTTCTCGAACATGTGACCTAGCCCAACAGTCTTCTTGTGCCCGAAAACCGTAGGATGCAAAATTTAGTCTAAATAGTCTGAACCGTTTTATAGATAAAATTAGCTTGACCCACAGTGACCCAAAAATGACCCACTTATCGAATTTTCTCGGACGATAAAATTAACTTGACCCGCATTGACCCAAAAATGACCCACTAATCGAAATTACTCGAACATGTGATCCATCCCAATAGTCTTCTCGTATCCGAAAATGGTAGGTTACAAAAATTAGTCAAAACCGTTTGAACCGTTTTTTAGATACAATTAGCATGACCCTGGCCCCGACCCATGGTGACCCACTAATCAAATTTTCTCGAAATTGTGACCTAGCCCAATGATTTTCTGGTTCCCCAAAACTGTAGGATACAAAATTTCGTCAAAATCGTTAGAGACGTTTTTAAGATAAAATTTGCATATATATATAACCACACACAAGATTTCCTCATATTAGAATATATGACACATAGTTGTTCAGCTAATATTATTATCCTGTTCGCGACGAACGTCTCGTATATGCACCGCATGGGTTGCGTAACTTCCGCAGTTTTTCCTATTACTATTTTCGAATAGTAATTTTTGTTTTATTATTCTTCACAGAATTTACGTAATTAAAAAAATATATAAATTGTTCTTTGGAAATAGTAGTGGTTAGAAATTAAAAATTGTATACGAAAACTATTTAATATATCGAATTTACTAGAAAAATATTTGGCTTCAAGAATGGTTGCAGTTTTCGAAATCGTAAAATAATGAATAAAAAATAACAAAAATGTGGAGCAGTTCTTTGCCATATTCGTCCGCAGTACATGAGAAATTTGTTTACCTTAGCTTTGTCTACTTACATATAACTAGTCCTGTCTGTAACTCCACCCATTTTTGTAACAATATAATAGTAGTTTATTTTTTGCAAGTTTCATTCTATATTATCAATGTGTGCAAAGGTGTTTACGTTTGAGTACTACTATTTCCGAATAATAATCTTTGTTTTATTAAATCTGAAAATTATGCGATAATGTTCAAATGTAAGCGGACCTCTAGGCGCACTAATTATTGTTTAGTTATTAATCTTTTTGAAAAAAAAAACTTCTTATATTTATCGGTATGCAAGGCAACAGTTAAAAGTCATCTTAAAAAGCATTAATTGAAAATTTTAAACAAAAGTTTTTTCATCTTCTTACATGCATGATCATGTTTAAAGCTTAAAAAATAAGACATTAATTGATCTTTTGAGATATGAGTTATGAAATCCTTTAAGCAAAAATATCAAAACAATAAAAAATAAAATAAAAACGTTTTTATTCTGATGTAACTGAGAAAAGTACAAAAACATATTTTTAATAAGCAAGAGTGCATATTAAAAATAATGGATGAAAAGTTAAATTCTTGAGCTAATCAATGTACGTAGCTAAACCCTATTCTCCTTATACGTGACTGAAAGGTGACGTAACCCTAAAAGGTAAATAAAAAGGTGAAAGTTGATTAGCTGAAAAACGGTTGAAACACCTTCTTGATGACCTTGTAAGATCATCTTTTAAGGGCGTGTTCCTTCAACGCAATCTTGATGCTTATCGAAACAGTATGTTAATGTCCGCAGAAAGGAAATAAGAAAAAGGTGATTCATCATAAAGACTACAAGGAGAAGACAGGAATTAAAAAGGTGATGCTTTATTTTAAACTGCTAATCATCTGTTTGGAAATATTCTGTAATAAAATTAATTTTAAAAAAGGAAGTTAAATGACGGTAAAAGTGTTTTACATTTCTCCATTTTCACAGAAATACGGATTTAATTTCTTCTGCTTTTATGTTTTAAAAGATGCCAATCGAGTAGAGGTCTCTAATAGGGAAATGCAATTCTAAACGGCAAAAATAAAATCGCTAATCATTTACTGAACATTCTGTAGTAAAATGAAATCTACAATCAGAAAACGCCCTTTAGCGTTTTATATTTTAAGGTATAACTATTCATTATATAGTGAATTGTGCTCACCTGTGGGTTTTCTATCTTCCCGTAAAGTTTACACCAGAACGTTTAATATACCATGTATTTTGTAGACACTATTGAAGACGTTTAGTTACAGACTAAATTAAAAAAGTAAAGATAAATGAGTAATTATAGTTAGTATTTTATGAAAATTTGTGATAGAGTACCAAGGTCAATTTATGGAGATATAAATGCATTAATTTATGGTAGGAATGGCATCTTTACACCAGATGTTTATTTTTCGGAATAAATCTTGTCATTGAAAGAATCTGGGCTATATTAAGAGATAATTACGGCGTTAGTACAGAGAACATATGGCTTTATTTCGACCCCAATTAAACACAGTTATGTTTGATACTAATGATAATTTAAGCAAATGTCAAATTTTTAAGCGTGACGAAACAGCATTAAACTATCAACTGTTGATGCTAGAAACTGTATTTAAAATATGTACTCACAGACTGTAACCCTCTTCAGTGTTACAAACAATCTAGATGTTAAAAAACTTTACAAGTATCTTTACACTCCTTTTGACAGTTTTCTAGGTACCTTTCACGTTAGATTTAAATCTGAAAAAGTAACCTACGTCAATTTGACGTACACATCGCATTCAAACAAAAGGTAGATGCATACAAAGTTAGCTTTTCTTATTTTTTTGTAAAAGTATTATGTAAGAACAAAGTTTATGTCTAACCACCAATATAATGAATACCTTCAAACAACGAAAAAATGCAATAGCTAGTGCATACATTTGAAGGATGTGTGTGTATTATATATATATATATAGGTATAGGTATATATATATTATAGACTTCGCAGACATCCACACTATCGGAATGTTAAACTCGTGATGAAAAAAATAGCTGATTTAAAAATACACACTCTTACGGACATTCTCACTATTACACATACAACCCAAGTGCAATCTGAGGAGATATGAAGACTGGCTTTTTTAGACAGAAAAAATGTAAAATTTACATTATTACCTAAATTACTAAGGAGGATCTATAACTGATTCTTTTGGGGCCAACAGATAGGCTAAAATGAATCAATTTTGACTGTTTTTTGGTATGCATGCGCTCTAAGCCTGAAATAAACTAGAAAAGAAAAAAATAAAAATAAGTGAGGAACCATGATTGTGGGTTTATTCAGGCTTTTTAATAAAATAAAAGAGAGGTGGAAAATAATATTAAAACAAAAACAGCAGAAAAATATCGAGTAAAATTAATAAATTTAATTATGGAATCGAAATTTTCGCAACATGTAATATATTTCGTAAAATCTATATGTAGCCTCTTTTTTCTAATAAAAAAATTTCTTTGATCATTACATTAAGTAATATATATAATAATTGTATTATATAATGAAGTATATATAATGAAATCTATTATACTTTTTAATAATTGTGTTATTGTGTAAAAATTTGTCTTTTTTTTTTTTTTTTTTTTTTTTTGGAATGATACATTGCATTTTAAGAAATACCTTTTCAAGTAACACTAGAGAATTTTTTGCATATCTTTTAGTTACAATTATTTTCGCCAAATATTTCTTTAATCCCTTGTTCTCCATTATTTTCAATTAGTTCAAAATCCTGTATTAAGTCGTATTTATGATTTTTCAATATGTCTAATCAAAATAAACTTAAAAATCATTCTAACTTTCTAGATTTTTTTTAAAGAACCTGTTATATTAATGTACGATTCCTCGTAGATGTATTCAAAATCATTTGTAAAATACTTATTCAAAATGTATTTTTTTAAATGTAAACTATATGAGAACATAAAACAAAAACCAATTAATCAATATAAAGTGCGTTCGCCGAAAATCAATCTCGAGCTTTTACAAGTCGAAGTTAACAAAAATATTTAATAATAATTGTTTTAGTAATAGCAGTAATTTTTAATACTAAGAATTAAAAAAGCAGTTTTACATTGTGTTGATACTTTACTTCATGTATAATCAAAATACATTTTTAAAGATATAAACATTTAAAAATTCGAAACTTTCCTTTACTGGTTTCAGTTATTAGCAGTGTTTTAATCAATATTTGTGGATCAATAATAAAAATGGAAATAGGATGTCAATGCAAAATAAAGTCAATAATGAGTTGTTTTTATCTACTAAAGGAACTACTGTTCTGTAACTCGCCATTTTCTACAAACAAATACAATTATTACTGTCCATAATTAACGTAATTATTCATAATTCATTAAATTCAATGGGCATAACAGAGCTTGTTTTTATTGTGCTTGACAATAATACAACTCTGACTATAATCTCTTTCAGTTTTTTAAATTACTTTCCTAGTTATAATAGCAAATTAAGTATTCAGATAAGGTTTATTTAATATCAATTTATTATTTTTTCAGTATCAGATATAAACGTTTAAAAGCTAATAAAGTCAACATCTCATCATAATAAATAATACTTTCATCTCATATTCTGATTTACAGGAAAGCCATAGCACGCACTTCCGCATCTTTATTTATCTAATTTGTCTAAGCGCAATGAATTTTCACTTATCTCATTACCACTGAGTAAATATAATACTTAATTAAGTGCTTGATAATTTATATTCTGGAAGAATATTAAAGCTTCTAATTCAGATAAGTATATGAATGAGGGGTTTATTTATGCAACATTTAAAAAGCTTCTTCAATTAACTAAAAGAGATTCTTTACATATTTATATTATTATCATTATTAGAAATTAAACCAGTAACATTATCTTTAATATTATCATATTGCCCATCGTTATTATCATTAGGAGAATAACATTTTCTGCAACATTATCATTTTGCCCAACGTTATTATCATTATGAGAGTAACATTTTCTGTAACATTATAATTTTGTTCATCGTTAATATTCTATGCCCGAGTGCTTTTTCCGAAAAGCTTACGTTTTGAGCAATTGCTTGGCAAGTTCGCGGAAGAGAGATAATGCAGCCAGTTATATCTCCAATCGTCTTCCATATGTTTTTTTTTTGTTTTGATCTAAACTTGAATGTGCATTGGCGCGGATTATTTACAGATGAGTATCTTATGAAAGCTGTAGAGCTATGAGGCTGAGTATTTAAAAAAGAAATTCTTGATACTTACCAACACGGAATGGATTGTTTCCACTTCGAACTAAATAAAAATATTGTTTTAACTACATTGTAAAAAAAGGAAATGCAAGAAAATTAGTTTATTTCAGTTAAACTGAAAATTTGATTTTAATATATCCAATGAAAAATGTTTTCCCTCTCCCCCCCTCCGCCAATGTAGCAAAACTTTAAATAACGCCCCTCATTATATATGCACATGTACAATCGTGGAAAAAAAAACTGAACACCCCCCCCCCCACACACACACACACTAACTCTGCGAAAAAATATCATAGAAGAAAGTTACTGATACCAAACGACTGGAAATAAAGTATATTTTTAACTGATGTATATAAAATTTCCTTAGGGAGACATTTACATGTCAAAACAAATCAAAACTTTGCTTTTTTCAATAGCAAGACCCAATTTCGACACAATATTTTAAATCTTCAGCTCAAACTATGCTGGATACCAAATATCATGAAATTCCTACGATTAGTTTTACAGAAATTAATTATTTTAAAATGAGCATCTTTTAGGGGCTGTATCCAAATTGAAGTTTGGTACTCAATTGTTCAAATGCAAAAAAGTCACTTTTATTAATGTATTACTTCTTGCCACCATCACCATTTTATTCACGTAATATGTGTCGGCTACTGTTATATACGGTAAAATCTTTTTTTCAATATTAATATTATAATGTTTACAAGAGTTGAATTATCCGATTTTTAAAATATAAGGTTATCTGCAATTAAAATAGTTTTCGACTATGTGAATGTGATTGGGTTTTATAGGTGTTCTTATAATGCTATTTCTCAGATTTTGAATTTATTTAACTTGCTCTTTTCTAAATTTATATTTGAAGAATATCGGTGAATACCAAATTTAAAATAAAAAATAGCATGAAGCAGCATATGGAAACGATGTAGAAAAAACCCAGACAAAATGCTTGTCAGTCTGAATACTTAGCTTAACTCGATTGCTAAAGCTATATTTTTTTAACTTTTTCAGAAAATGCACAGCACATATCCATTTATAAGAAACATTATTTCAAACATATATACCGTGGAAAAAATATTATTAATTAGACTTGAGATGAAGCTATAAATTCAATTAAAGGTAACAAAAATAAGGAATAAGATTTTTTTTGAAGGTAGGACTGTTCAATTTTTTAAAAAAATGAGCTTTGTTAATTTATATATAAAAGCGAAACTAATTTACATAACTGACGTAAAGTGCAAATACGATTTTCGTATTTTTAATAAAAAAATTGTAAAGCAGACACAGAAAAAAATTTAAAAAAATGTCTGATTCTAATGAACAATAAAATCAGTAAAATATTTTTTCTAATTATGCTTTTCTGCACATCATAGACGGCCCCTTAAACCAGCATCTTGCCGTTTTTTAAACATAATTTGAAAATTACTTGGAAAGGACATAATAAATATAAATCCATAAAAATGTTACAATTTATAATTTTTTCGAATATTATTTTCATAATTCATAATTCATATTATAAAAAAATATAAAAATTACAAATTCAACGTATTTATATTTAGGATTTTTTTAGCATTATAACCAAACAAAAAATAGCACATTATAATTATAATTTCAGGAGATATTAATGAAAATATGAAAATGTGTAATTTAATATTAGAAGATATAAATTTTAAATGTTTAAAATTCAAAAGTTTGTCATTCAAATGGTTTAAAATTTGGTATCTAGGCTCAGTTTGGACTAAAGATTTAAAATATCGTGTCAAACTTGGATCTCGCCATTCAAAAAAAGAAAGTTTGGGATTGTTTTGATACGGAGATGTCCGCTTAAGCAAATTTTATATAAAAAGTAAACTTTATTTCCAACCGTTCTGTACCAGTAACTTTCTCCTACAATAATTTGTTGCAGAGTTAGTGGGGGGGGGGGGGGTTCTACTTTTTATTCCACGACTGTATACAATAAAACCTCGGAAATGCATCATTCTATGAAGTCTGCATTTCTCTTCAATCGAATATCATTAATTCATTATGGATATGAGCTTAAACTTCGAAAATATATCATCTGCATAAATCAGTGTTTTTATGCAATCGAATCTTTTGATATGCACGAAATTTTTGAAAACTTGTCATCTTCTTATACTCTTTTTATATTTATCAAATGCAATTATAACTTTGACGACATAGACTAAAACTTCAATAACTCGACTCCTTCATAAAACTACGTTTACATTCAATCGAATATTATTAATTCAATGTGGATTAGCACTAAAACTGGAAAACTCCTTTTCTTCATAAATCTATATATTGTATATAGATTTATGAAGATGATGAATTATAGAGGTTTTAGTGCGTTTCGGCGTACATAAACCTATTTATGAACGTTCCTGCGGCAGGAAGTTGCGATGCTTTCTCCGACAAACTTCAAATCTTTCATTAGCAACAATCCCCAAAATCAAGTGAATATAGGCCAAACTGCAGAAAAGGAAAAAAAAAAATACCGACTTGTCCTTTATGCAAAGCAACAAATAGGATGGAAACAAAAAATAAAAAACAAAGAATTTTAAATGGTTTAAAATTAGTGTGCTGGGAGGAAGGGGAGGGAACAGTGAGTAAAAATTCGGAAGAGGACTGGTGACTCCAAACAATTGATCATGCATTCATTGTCACTTCAATGTAACAAATAGGGAATACTTTTATTTATTTTTAATGATCTTGAACTGTGTTATCGTAAATTTCAGGAGAGAGGAAAATTTAGATGATTGCTTAAAACATGATGTATTAGTACACTGTTAAAAATAATCTGAAATTCACGGGTATTTTTTTTCCTGAATTTCACAGAAAAAGTCCATTTTCACGACAAAAGGGCATTTTCCGTTAAAAACAGAAAATGTCCTCATATTTCCTGAAAAAAAAACGGAACGGCCGGAGAAGAAAGTAGCCAACGGAGATATTCCGTTATCTGCTGCATATTTATTTTCAGTGTTTCAGTGTGCAGTGTTGCTGAACAGAAAACTAAAAATTCAATAAATTAAAATTTCGAGTTTATTTAAAACAACAACAAAAAGCACTTTTGAATTAAAAAAAAACAATTAATTTTTCCATTCTTTTAAATTTTTTGCAATTCATTTTTTAAAGTTGTAAAAAATATTCTCACTTAAAATATATTCTAAACAAACAGATTATATATATATGTTAAGAACGAAGAGTATAGCAGACTCTCGTTCTCTGGGTGTTTGTAGGTGGAAAAAAGCACGATTCTTTTAACATTTTATACTTTAATTACTAATCTATAGACTATTTACATTATTTACATGGGGAATTATAATAATAGGGGAATTCGGGAGTTTTCATCTAAGTCCCGTGCTACAATTCTGCAACACATTCTGTGCGATTCTGCTCTGGACAACCCGACACAATACGGTCGTACTCTTACTTATAGATTTAATAACAGCTGACTCTGCTGTTTTGGTCAAAGAGAAGTTAGTTCAATCTTAACTGAGTTAAGGAAAACAGTCGAGTCTGCTTCATTTTCCTGCTGTGCAAGGATAATTCTTAAAGAAAGGGTTTTACGTCACAACAGAATCGCTGAGTATGTCTGTTGCTATGGGCTTAGTTTTTACACATGTATCACTGTTGCTATGGACTGCGAAACCCTTCTGCGATACTCACACTCGGGCATCTGACTTTAGACTGGCCCCCCAGTCTGCATAGCAACAATGAGTATAATACACAAATATAGATGAAAGATTGCTTATCCACTATATAATCCAAGGCATAGATGATTCGTCGCGTAATAAGGCTATTCTATTTGGATGCACTGATTTGGCTCAATTTAAACAAAAACTTTTAATTTATGAGGAAATCTACAGCTCGACACGCGAAACCAGAACGCGTACCCAAAACTACAGCTAGAAAATATCCCCTGTCATCGAAAAACAGACCAAGTTTAGCTGTTATTTATGCGGAAATCTTAATCATAAGGCAAGCGATTGTATACATAAAAGTAAGGGCCCCAAATGTTTTTCTTGTTTTCGTTTCGGTCACAAAAGTTTCGAGTGTAGAGAACGCGCTGCCGATAGAAAGTCTTCTAACCCAGACACCCCCGCTCAAAATTGCGCGACAAAGCGCGATAAGAAAATCCACGTAGTGGGAGTAAATAAACCACACGGGAATATGCAGAAACTAGCATTGGTTTCCAATATAGCAGTAGAGACGTTAACTGATACAGGAAGCGGAATAACCGCTTTAAGGGACGATTTCTACAAATTGCTCGGATCACCCCCCCCTCAACAAAACAACCATTCAACTTAGCGGTTTCGGCGGTGGTAATGTAACACTTATAGGATTTTTCAGCACTGATATCCAAATAGATGACACTACGTTTACTACTATAGCTTTCGTAATAGATACTTCACGCATGAGTATTCCCCTTATTGTCGGAAGAGATATAATATCCCAGGGTACACTCACATGTGATCAGAACGGCGTCTCACTCTCAAAACCACCTCAGGCAGAAACATTCATAAACTGTATTAACATTTGTGAAGATATAGACGAAGTGAATTTAGACCACATCACTAATAAAACAAGCCGCAAGACAGTAGCCACCTTAATTCAAAATTATCAACCAACTAAACGTAAATCTACAGATTTAAAGATGTCATGTGGAAAAAAGCACGATTCTTTTAACATTTTATACCTTAATTACTAATCTATAGACTATTTACATTATTTACATGGGGAATTATAATAATAGGGGAATTCGGGAGTTTTCATCTAAGTCCCGTATTTGCGATTTCTCTCATATGCAAAAAGTATTCAATTAAACTCTCATTTTGCCGCTGTCTACGATTTGTTAATAACTCATGAATACGGGCAGGTGAGGAATAGTGTCCGAATTCCTTTAGCAACGCTTTTTTAATTTTCTCGTACGAGTTTATGTGTGGCTCGCTGCGTACAAATAATAGTGCTATATCTTTTAAAGCACGCTCAATAAATATAAATTTTTGTATTTCAGAAAGTGAAAACGATTCGGCTAGATTTTCAAAGCGATTTATCCAATTATTAATATTCTCTGTTTCCCGGCCACAAAAAGGGGGAATTAAATTTTCAAAATCCGCGAATGAAATAAGTGGTTTCGGTGAAATTTGTACACCGCTTGAGTTACCTATTGTCTGCAAGCTCGTATTTGCATTATTATGTATTGTCTGCGGAACAGAATCAACGTATTATGGTTCGGAGTCACTGACCACTCCCAGTGTATTGGAAAATGCCTCTAAATTTGTCAATGCACTCAACATACGGTGCGCCAATTCCTGCTCATTCCCTTCTATCTCCACCGATAATAAGTTCGCGATGCTAATCAATTGTAATTTTGAAAACGCGCCTTTTATTTCGAGTATTTTGGCCTTAAAATCAGCGCTGTCAGTTTCAAATGAGAAACCCTTAAAATTACGCAATTTTTTTCGATTTTGCCTATTTTCGTCTTTATCAAATATAAACTGGTGCAATAATTTTATTTTATCTGCCTTGGCTAATTGCAGAACAGCCTTCATTTGGGGAATATCTATTAATTTCATTTTTACGAAAGAGATAAACTCGGGATACAATAATAAAAAAAATATCAGTACTCACTCACTATACTAGACACTCTTTTAGCACATAAACAAAGCGGTTCCTTCTCTCTCTTTTTTTTCGTAGCTTCTCTTATCGCCTAGCACAGATATCGCAATATCGGTCAGCGCTGCTTCTTTTGCCGTCAATCTAGGTCAATTTTCTCCTCTTTCTTCTTCTTTTCAATCGTGGAAAAAAGGGTGTCGCTTTGAAACTGCTTGCTTCTTCAGTCGTTCGTACATGAGGAAAATTTAAACTTCAGACAGCATCTGGTTTACTGCGTTTCTCAGAGTGGGGCTCCTTGCTGTGGCGTTTCTTGGGTGGGTCGGGACACATCAGGCTGGCGGCTCGCAGGGGCGGCGGACTTCTCCAAAAAGTAGCTGTTGTGAAGAGGCCGGCTCGGGCGACGTCGTGCAGAAAAGTAGCGACTAGGGAGAAGTAGCATCTCTCTTCAAAAAATAGCTGGGTTTTTGCCTAGGGACCGGTCGAGCCCTCATGTTAAGAACGAAGAGTATAGCAGACTCTCGTTCTCTGGGTGTTTGTAGGTGGAAAAAAGCACGATTCTTTTAACATTTTATACTTTAATTACTAATCTATAGACTATTTACATTATTTACATGGTGAATTATAATAATAGGGGAATTCGGGAGTTTTCATCTAAGTCCCGTGCTACAATTCTGCAACACATTCTGTGCGATTCTGCTCTCGACAATCCGACACAATACGGTCGTACTCCTACTTATAGATTTAATAACAGCTGACTCTGCTGTTTTGGACAAAGAGAAGTTAGTTCAATCTTAACTGAGTTAAGGAAAACAGTCGAGTCTGCTCCATTTTCCTGCTGTGCAAGGATAATTCTTAAAGAAAGGGTTTTACGTCACAACAGAATCACTGAGTATGTCTGTTGCTACGGGCTTAGTTTTTACACGTGTATCACTGTTGCTATGGACTGCGAAACCCTTCTGCGATACTCACATATATATACATATAATAGTTAAATTAAGTGAAAAAAAATCGATTTTACTCAAAAAAGCAATAATTAAAAATAATACTTTCGAATTAAAAAAAATAACAAAGAATTTTCTCATTCCTTTAAAATTATTCGCAATTTATTTTTTAAAGTTATAAAAACACTCTCACTGAAAATATATTCTAAACGAACACATTTCAAAAGTATATAGTAGTTAAAATATCGATTTTCTCAAAAAAGCAAACAATTTTTATCGAATTTAATTCAAAATATAATATATATTTTTTACATCTTACAATAAAATTAAGAATATTGTAATAATAAAATATAAGAAATAATAATATATAAGAAAATTGTTTAAGGCCTAAGCCGCGATTTGAAGAAATCCCGTATCATCGTTTCAAACTCTTAATCTAGCAAGGGCCCGCTGGTTTTACAGTAAAACACTTGGCTCAAGGCACTAACGTCCCCAGTGTCAGGTCGGCCAAAAAATGTTCTAAAAGTATATCAAATATTAAATACTCCCGTAATTCTGAACAGATGGCAGCACAAACAGATATGTAATTTTTTAAAAACGAGTTTATTCATAACGGAAAGTTACCAATCTTTCAAACGGAGTTTTTCCTTCTTTTATCTCTCAAAACGAAAAATCTACTAACGGAACTGAAAAAGTCCGGCAACTTTGCTGCCAGTAATTTTACCGTGAATTAACGGATTTATTTTTAACAGTGTATTTCAAAGTTATAAATAAAACAAATAACGCAAAATAATATTAAAAATGGGGCAAAATTTTTAAAATAAAAAATGTAAGAATTTGAAAGATTTTGAACTTTGTGCGCTAGGGGAGGCGGATATTTTTTGCATAAAAAACAGATGATGATAACGATAAATGTTTAACACCATTAAAATGTAATTGTAATTCATTTCCTTACACGCTTCAACTTGTTATTAAATTAGTTCAAATTAATTTAACTGTGATTCATTTAATTGCTGTATACCACTAAATTAGATTATTAATTACAATTCAATCTAATTACAATCGAATTCAATTTAGTTTCAACTTGCTATTAATTTTTAATCACAATTAAGTTAAAAGTAACAAATTATCAGTCAATTATTTCATTGAAAATATATTTGATTAATGCCTAACACAGCACACAATTACGCGGCTTAATAAAAAATCTTAATTTGAAACAGTAGGAATAATACTTTACGAAGTTCAATTGTGTCATCAAAAATTATTCGTTTAATAGAATAATAATATTTATTACAAGAAAATCTTTACTTCTGTTTTCATTTTTATATCTATTAAAAATAAGTTATCTAATTTCTTTGAATGTTATGAATTAATAAAATAAAAGAATATTTTTAAACTGAAAAAAAACTTTTATATGTTTTAATTATATGTATTGTGTAATTCAAAGCATTTAAAGCGCAGAAAGCACCTTAATTTAAAACACTGTATTAAATATAAATTACGGTAAAATAATATTTCCCCATAATATTTTGTCCACTTTATAATATTTCTGAAAAAAAAAAAAAAAAAAAAAAAAAAACTTTATTTGCTGCAGCAAAGGAATAGGGCTACTGTTTGCTATACGTATGACGTCACCGACAAAAAAGGGTGTATATTTTGTACGTAGAGTTGGATTCAGCACCCCGCCAGTCATTCTCTCGGTACTACCCTCTGAGTAGTCGGCATGAGCGCTGACACAAATTGGCAGCTGTCGTAGACGGATTTTTTAAGCGTTTGTACAGTCCCCTGAATTTACACACCCGTAATTTCCAAAAGTTTTCTTTGAGTTATTTGATCTCAGAAAAATAAGGCGAAGAAAACTGTTAAAAATTATTGGTGTTAAAATTGGAGGGGCGGTACAAACGCTGAAACAAATCCACCATTTTTCCGTCTGCGCGCAGGCCTGGTATTCAGGGAGCGGTGGTCTTGCGCCAAATACTCAAAATGTGAGCTTTTCTGAAAAACCTGTCTATGTACCTGAGATCTCGAAGTGAAAAAGGTGAAATTGTGTTATTACTACCAGAATACGCAAACGATAATACTGGGTAAATATCTTTAACATATGAAATAGAGATACGTCAAGCATATAATTGGTTAAAACAAATGGTATGATTTCGATTATACGCTTCGCCAAATTTCGCTCATACGCTTCGAGCCTATAAATTGGAAAAAATGTTAAGCTTCATTATATTCTAAATATATGCTGAATGTGGACCATAATAACTCTAATTAATAAAATAATGAACCTTTTCTCTTGACACCTTTAAAAGATTAAGAACTTCAAAATAAAAATTAGAGTAATAGTAAATTAATACACGTGTGTGTGGAATAAAACGTCAACATTTAGAAAAAAATGCTTAAAAGAGTTTAGACTATAAAGTATACATTTAAGATACTAATGCAAGGCCGGATATATGAAAGTAAAAAAATATATATTAAAGAAAAATGCATATAACAATAATAATCCATTAAAATGTTAAAAAGATATAAAATATTTAACGAAAGCAGCTAGAATTTGTGATAGTGCATCAAAAACAAATAGCACAAAATTTGTAATCAAATTATAGAAAGCTAATCAGTGCAGTGTGTAATTATAAATTATCAATACCTGATAGCTTAATTTAATATGAAATTACTCTTCATAAGTTAGCATTTTACATAAAGTTGGTAGCCCTGTTAATTTCGGATCTTTATTTCCCCAAGCAACTATTGGAAAAAAATTTAAATTATATTTTTCAGTCGATCACCTCATTTGAAACTAAAAATAATAATTAATTTTGTTCGAATATAGAGTTTCGTGAACTCATCCAATAGTTTCCGCATGAGAATATTCTAAGTTTTAAACTTACCAATACAGGAATTGAGTTCAAATCTCCGATCTTAAAACCGTCTGTAGATGTTGCATGCGTTCAAAAGGTAGTGTCGCTCCTTTTGAATACCAAAACTTGACTGGACCAGCACTGCTCAAGATTAGCTGAGAGGTAAAACCATAATAACATTTACGAAGTATTCATATTTCCCTGTTACTTACTAATACTTTCTAGTTCAGATAAACTGTCTAGTTAATAATTATATTACTGTCTTTAAATACTGTCTAGTTCACCTGAATCAACCTCTAATACATTGGGAGCAAAATGTAATACGACTACACTGTTGAAAAAAAATCATAATTTTTAAGTCATTCCTTTCCATTCTTTTCCTTAGTTTTTTTTTTTTTGTTGACTTTCAGCACCTGGTTCTTAACTCATTTCAATGAAAGGGGGTTATAGAATTCGTTTGTTTGTTTGTTTTATGTCAAAATATAAATTTCAATGTGCTCCGATTTTTATACTTCATTTTTGTTGCAAAGGATTCGGTCTGGTGGTAGTCCCGTACAGATTTAATCAATAACCAAAATGGTATATATGCCTGTTCTTTTAATATTTTTTTTCTGTCTGTTTAGGCTGTAACTTACTGTTGTTTGAGCGTCTTATGATGATTATCCAATAGCTATGGAATATTAATATGACGTTCAAGTTCACACAGGTGCTTTGCGTTTTAAAAATTGACTTCGTATGGTTTATGGTATTTTTGAAGTGAAAACTTCTTTAGGCGCGTTTTTGGAGATGGGAAAAAAACATTGAACTCGCGACACTGTTACTGTAACCGTCACTGTTACCGACACCTCTGTATATTTGAAATGATTGAAGTGAAAACTTCTTTATGCGCGTTGGGCATTTTTTGAGATGGGAAAAAAACATTGAACTCGCGACACCTGTAACCGACACTGTTACCGTCCCTGTTACCGACACCTCTGTATATTTGAAATGATTGAAGTGAAAACTTCTTTATGTGCGTTGGGCATTTTTTGAGATGGAAAAAACCATTGAACTCGCGACACTGTTACTGTAACCGACACCTCTGTATATAAGTATGTACATGTATTGTGTATAGTTCGGTATCAGGTAGGGCGGGGTGGCCGCGCCTCATGCTTGTCTGTGCGCTATTGTTTTTTATGAAAATTATTTATATAATACATTTAATATGTATTTATATATTATTTTTGAAGTGAAAACTTCCTTAGGCGCTTTGGGCATTTTTGAGATGGGAAAAAACTATTGAACTCGCGACACTGCTACTGTAACCGACACCTCTGTATATAAGTATGTACATGTATTGTGTATAGTTAGGTATGAGGTAGGGCAGGGTGGGGCATGCTTGCCTGTGCGCTATTGCACCGCGGTATAATAAGCGGTATAGTAAGCGCAGAAAAATGTAAGCGGTATAGTAAGCGGTATAGTTAGCGCAGAAAAATGTAAGCGGTATAGTATGCGGTATAGTAACGCAGAAAAATGTAAGCGGTATAGTAAGCGCTAAAAAATGTAAGCGGTATATTAAGTGGCATAGTAAGCGGTATAGTAACATAGAAAAAATGTAAGTGGTATAGTAAGCGATATAGTAAACACAGAAGAATATAAGTGGTATAGTAAGCGGTATAGTAAGCACAGAAAAATGTAAGCGTATAGTAAGCGCAGAAAAATGTAAGCGGTATAGTAACGCAGAAAAATGTAAGAAGTATAGTAACGCAGAAAAATGTAAGCGGTATTGTAAGCGCAGAAAAATGTAACCGGTATAGTAAACGCAGAAAAATGTAAGCAGTATAGTAAGCGGTATAGTAAACGCAGAAAAATGTAAGCGGTATAGTAAGCGGTATAGTAAACGCAGAAAAATGTAAGCGGTATAGTAAGGGGAATAGTAAACGCAGAAAAATGTAAGCGGTATAGTAAGCGGTATAGTAACGCAGAAAAATGTAAGCTGTATAGTAAGCGGTATAGTAACGCAGAAATATGTAAGCGGTGTAGTAAGCGGTATAATAACGCAGAAAAATGTAAGCGGTATAGTGCGACTGAAGTGTAGTTCCCGAAATTTTTGTATGTAAAATAATATGCATTATTTTTCATGTACAATAGCGAATTAAATGAAAATTGTAATATAATTTTTGCAGTAGTAGTTTATAATAATGAATAAAAAAACACTTCATTTAAAAGTATTTCCTGCACAATAAAACATTTCCTGACGATTCAAAAAATACACATGTAATTTTTCAAGTTTTCACTTCTGTCGGCACTCCCGGAGTGCCACTGTTTTTTTTTGTTGTTGTTGCATATAAACATACGCTTAATAACACCAATTGCCCTGAAATGAGTAAATGAAAGTAATAGTCAGTGCTTGCAGACGATTTCCCTAAAAAATGAATAATAAAATATTTCTGTGCCAGATAAATATAGTACATCATTTTACACAAAGAAATAATTGACCTTTTTAGTGTCGGATGATGTTTATTTAAATTGCATTATTTATTCATGTCAAATATATTTTTAAAACAATTATTTGGTTATTTACTTTATTAGTTATAAATTATTATTCGATCAATTATTTTATTTCCATCCAAATGCAAAGCCTAAAGTTATATGGAATTTTTTTTCCACATCTCCTTGAAGAAAAGTATCTAAGTACATTACATCAAATTAAATTTCAGCACGCTACATTATGTTTGAGATAAACAATCGGACATTTGAACAATTTATCAGAGCGACAGCTTTTTATAAATCATCTAAAATGTTTTTGTTTACAATCTTTAAAAGGATAAATGAATTTGTTTATTTTCTTCACACTTATAAACAGCATTTTTTGGAACTTCTTCAAGAAATTTTATTATTTTATTTTTCACAAAAGTTACAGTATGATTTATTTTATAATATGACAGAAAAAAATCGTATTTTTTTTCTAGTTTTGGTAAGATATGATAAATGTTGTGTGGGGAAATGGAAACATACACGATTCTACTGTTTTCTGTAGGATATTCCTCGTCATTATACAGACCAATTTTTGTTATGTTGCAGATACATTCGTATGTCATTTCACATACAATCCAGAATTATTATTACATAGTTGAAGCTGTGAAAATAAAACTTGTCTGTAACAGAAACTGCTTTAAATGTTGGATTTTTATTCTCATGAACCCTGTATTTTTTGCATGATGCTCTTCTTCTTTTTTAAAAATCTAGCTTCAATATGCATTAAAAAAAGTTTAATCTTGATTTTATTGAATATCTTGTAATCATCAAAAAATCAAGTTTAAAATATAATTTAGTTAAAAATTACGAAAACTATTAAAATTTACTTTGTGCGTCCGGTTTTTACTTACCTGAAAAGAATGTACAACGTTTCACAGACTAAAACATAAGCGTTATTTTGTAGTGATTAATGGTGTTTATTCAAAATTAACAATATTATTTATTCAAGTTAAATATTTGTTTAAAAAGAACGATTTTGTTAAAAGTCAATGCTTAAATGAATGATTTTACGTTTATTCAAATCCAAATCCTGACAAAATAAGATTTTTTTAAATTTTTCAGTATCTCGGTAAAGAAAAATTATCTATATACATTTGAGGGATCCGCTGGGCTCTGAAAAACTTGAACCGGGATATAAACTCTCTTTTGAACCGGGATATAAATGAAAAATAATTATAACCAAGTTTCGGATTTAAAGGTTATTATAACCTTTATTTGATCAAATTTGATAAATTTGAGACTTTGAATGTAAGAAGATATCTTTTGTAATTGGATCTACAATTGCTGCAAATGTAAGTAACGAACTTTTGAATTTTTTATTTTATTGCAAAGTATGTAAAATAGATAATGTTATTTTTCCATAGAAATAGAAAAGTGAATTTATTATCTTTATGCGATGATCTGAGGCTGGATTCCCTACACCCCCAAAATTGATGTTCGTTTGAATTGTTGAATTGAATTGTTCAAATTAATAACTGAGTCCGAAGATTATGATGGTGATTTTGTTAAAGATCGGGTTGAATTAATCATCATTGATAGAAATGAAAAAAATCAAAAAGAAGAAACAGAAAAAAGACTTCGACAAGAAGAAGCAGGTAGAAAAGTTCAAAAAGAAGTATCAGAAAGAAAATTTCGACAAGAAGAATGGTAATCTCTAGATTGAATCTTATAAAAGAAAACTGGGTTATGTATCTTTTAAGTTTACTTCTTTTAGAAATTGTAAACATGCTAGTCGGAGAGCCAGATGCAGAAACTAATGCTAACGGTTACGTGAAAAACTTACTCCTTAAAACACTTTAAAATGATGCCAGAAAAATTTAGGCAAAAATTCGTCACAAGAAAGAATTTTCAGCTTCTTGTTGCGATTTTGCTTTTCAATTAAGAAATTATTTTGAACAATGGGTTCACGAAGTAGCTAATTTTGAAGAGATAAAATAATTAATGATGATTGATCAAATAAATTAAAAATTGCCTTTAAAAATGCGAGAACACTTTATTGACGATCTCTCAAAGATTAAAAACATTAATGTATTAGTAAACAAGCTACACGGCTACAAAACCGCAAAACGCAATGTTAAAACAATAAGTTTAAATTCATATAATTTTAAAATTAAAAGCCCGCAATGTCCAAAACTGAGTATTCATAACCATTCTTTCATTTTCAATACCATATGAAAAGAAATAACGACCAAACTAATTGTTTCGGTCATGTGGCTGCTCAAAAGTATCGAAATTATAATCATCGACATTTGTACTTTCTACATACTGCGTACAAAAATACATAAATTAAATACATTTGTGAAACACTCTATACAAACAAATATTCTCCAATATTATTGTAGAGCTTAAAAATGATTCTTAAAGCCATTTAGTTTTGTCAACGACGTCGCTTTAAGTATTGAAAATATATCAATTTCGCCAAATTTGTGTAAGGAAAACATTAAAATATATTCTAAATTGTAACCGCCTATAGGATTCATGTATTTAATATATTTTGTGCAACTCTGTAAAAAGTTGCAAACACTGAGATGAACTGGGTTTCTTTCAAGGGCTGTGATGAACTTCAATTACATACTACGTGAATTTTATCCCGAAGTCCTGTCTAATCGTTTGACCGCCAGTAATGGTCTGATTATTCATTGGAAATGCTTCCACTCTCTTACGGAGCATATCTTGCGTGTTCTCCATAGTCGGGGTCAACCGGAACTCTTTCCGCAATCGAGGTCCAGTGACACTCTTCCGTAGTCGGAGTCCCCAAACATGACGAGTCATTCAACCATGCTTATTGTAGGTAGTACCTCCGTAAATAATTATTACGTTTTCATCCGAAATGCAATTTCAATTAATCGTCATTTAAATTTCTGCCCAAAAGTCACTAAAGTATTGGATTTTCAAAATAGGGCATTCTCATATCAATAGGAGCATCTATACAAAAGTTGAAGTCTGGATGGACGGGCTATCAGGCTATGGGACTAACAAAATTCATATTACTTTTCAAGCAACATGATAAAGCTTTACAGAGACTTAAATAGTTTAAAGTCATTAAAATATATTTCATTCAGTAAATAGTCATAGACTGTAACGTATTCGACAGCTTTTGAATGACTCCGTAATCGAGCCGTATATGCTAGAATGCCCTTTTAAAATAGGGATCTTACCGGGGTCAACTATATTAACATATCCAATACCGTGTGAATGAAAGTTCTAAGAATATTTAGGCCATTTAGTTTTTTATTTGTTTTTGCCCTGTAGAAAGAGATATAAGAAGCAGAGGAGAAGTAGGAATAAAATACTATAAAATAATATAAATAAAAAAAATAATTAATAATTTTACTTAAAACTATAAAGATTTGATCCACTCATAAAACAAATACAATGCAGAAAACAAGCTAAAACTCCACTAATTGCATATATTTTATTCCCGTCAAAACATTTGGGCTGTAAATGACGCAGACATCATTAAAGCTAACTACAAACAACTACACCTGCAGACAGTAATGATATCAAATCATTTTGTAAATCCCCTTATACAATAACTGCTAAAAACGTCGTTTCCTACACGAAGCATATTATAGAACAGAGCAATAACGCAAATCATTTTCTTTATTTTTGAAATAGAAAAGCATCACTAAGATGCACTTAAAACTATTATCCTCCATAGACCATAATGTCTCCGAAATCTTTTGGATGTCTCTGTAAACGAATGCATAGTCCAAATTATACCAAATACTGCACTGTTGATTAGGTGTACCTCATAAACATATCCTGCAAATGGCAACCCAATCGAATGCTTTTTGCAGTACCTTTTCAAGACTGATCGACCACGGTAAAGCTCAACTGAAGTTTCGGCCATTATTACATAAATTTTCTAAACTAGCTTCAAATAAGAAAAGGGAAAATATTAAAGAGTAAATTTTCTTAATTCTCAATTTCGGGGATTAAAGGTTAAATATATATATACTTATTTATGTGTGGCTATGTAAATTTTTTAAACTAAACGAATACTATATATTATTGCTTGTGTGAATGCTTTGTGAGACAAATTATATTAAAACAATATTCGACGAGTATATTTACGTATATGCCTTATTGGTTACATAAGAAATTCCTCGAAGAAGAATGATCGGTCTATGAATGGTTCTAGCGAATTTTTTCTTCTTAGTACTTTTCATTCCTTTGTTTTAGCCGACAATACTGTATTTCTTTTCAATGGAGTTATTCTTGATATCATCAATAAGAAATGCCATCAGGGAAAAAAAACAGATATAAAAGTACAACACAAATACCAGAAGTACTTTCTAACGGATAACTTGATCTCAATGACATGACTTTTTTCTATTACATGATGCTGCGAATGCTGAAAGTAAATAACCGATTAATATTTTTAATTTTACTATACATTGTTTTTTTTCCAAAAAAGCAACATAATTATACGAAGATTAAATTATATCTAAAATTAAAACATATGTTCATATTTTAGTTGTTCTCTAAACGATACATAAATATAACATTCCTTATTAATGTTTGTCAATTCGATAAAGCAACCAATTTGAGCATTTTTAAATTATATTTATAGGAGGAATAACAGAGCAATTATTATGTGGCGCTTTAAAATCCTCATCGTACTTCCAAATTACAAAACAGTATGTTATATACAATGCACAGTCGGCCAAAAACAACAACAACAATAAAAATTAGAACACCCTCAGATGTTTTAATCACCAAATTGTCCAAGAAAAATAGAAATTTGCCATTCGACTGTAAATTATGTTTTGTTTTTCAATTTATTTAAAAAGAAAAAGTTTCAGCGGCCGTCTTCATACACAATTCGTACCAATCTCAAAATCTTTCAATATGAACACCTTTTTTGACATCCTATTTGGGTTTTCTCTGTAAATTTTACCTTAGCATACCAAGCAAGAAGTCATTCGATCAAATAATTTAAGAATTATGAAAATTTAAATTTTGGAACTCTTAATGTTAAATACTTTTTTAATCGTTACATAACAAATTGCAATCAGGACGTTTTTATTGAAATAACACAAAAACTACTGAGCAGATGGAGCTGCAATTTCAAAAGTTTAGAAAATTTATTTCCGGGGTTAAAACTTTCACAGGTTGCAATTTATTTTTTTTTGAAAATCAAAATCAAACTATGTATATTTGAGAAATTAACTTTAAAAAACGATATAAATTTTGATCTACGATTTATTTTATCAGAAATCAATTTCTAGAAGCTTTAACTATGCGAATCCAAAATTACAGTTTATTCCGCCAAGTAGTTTTAAGTTTATGCTTTAAGAACTCCCCGCATTATAATCTGTTTTGCAACTATTAAAAGGGAATTCGACATTAGAATCCTGATCTGTTTGATCCTAAAGTAAAATTTACCGATAAAACCAAATATTTTTTCAAAATTGGCTGTTCGTATTAAATATTTTAGAGTATGATACAAAGTCGGTACCAAGACGTCCCCCCAGCTTACGTTTTTAACATAAACTAAAAGAAAACATAATTTCCAGTCAAATGACAATTTTTTTCTGGTACAATTTGGTTATTAAAATGTATTTATTTATTTTTTGGCCGACTGTATACATTTTTAGAACTATTCCTAGAAATACTATTAATACATTAATTTATATTATATATTATACTGGTAAAATATATAAAATATTTGTCATTTTAAAAATAGACACTACTTTTTGCCTGCTTATGTGAAACTGGCATATATCATTAAACATATGTATACTTACAATAATTTAACTTTTACAGAACTCACTGCCTATATTATTTCTTATGACACCACCGGTTATATAACAATTTCTGGAACAGTATTTTCAGGGCTATGAATATTTCCCAATCGCATTTTCCTCTTCTTACATGGAAGGTCTCCTTAGCGCATACTCAGAACCTTTTGAAGAAAAAAATGGTAAGTGAACTTCTCATGTTCGTGATAATTGAACTTCTCATGTTCGTAATAATTGAACTTCTCATGTTTGTAATAATTGAACTTCTCATGTTCGCAATAAAGGATGAGCCAAATTTAGCTGCGAAATCCCAGTAGAAAATCTGTAAAAAATAAAATATTTTCGAATATTTGGCGCAAAAAGACGCGATTTGGCTAGCAACACTTTTTCCTCGCCAAATGCAAGCGATTTTAATGCATTTATAAATTGCTTTTTTAAGTGAGTGTTTAAATGCGTAGTGCGTAGTACTTTATGAATTTAAACTTAAACGATTAAATAGTGTACCATTTTTTCTATAAACTTATTTAATATATATACAAGTTGCATTTTGCTGAAGTAATTTATTTTTACATGGTTTCGCCGTCTTGATAAGTTTTAAGTGCATTTTAACAGTTACTGCCCGATTAAGAACGCTCTGGTAGTACATTTCGATATTGAATAAGTCGTTGTTACCATGACTACAATACTTTTCTCTTGTTGTCTCTGACACTAACAATATCAAAGTCAAATTCACAAAGCTCAGAATCGGACACTAATTTTTATTTTGAAGCATTATAATTTTGTTTGCAAGTTAAATTTTGTTCTGAACCGTAGAATGTGATTGTCAATTTTCTTTATATATATAGCAAAACCATACTTAAAACGTTATTTTCATTTAACCTAAACTTACTTAAACTAGTTTAGTATGAAGAGTAGAAAACGTTTTTCCTAAAAAAAACATTTGTCATAAGAGCGCATTTTTAAAAAAATTCATTCTGTCGCCAACCAGCGATACATCGGCAAAAACAAGAAATTTCCATAATTTTTTACGGACGTTATACCGAGGTCCCGCAGAATTTTTTTCTATAAACGTACATATCCTCATGAGAAGAATATTCTGCAATTTTTTAAAAAATTTCTGAATATGCGGTTATGGAGACCTTCCTTGTTAGTATTTCGAATTTTTTCGTTTTACACCACAATACTGTATTTCTTTTGCATGGAGTGATCCTTAATATTATCAGGGAGAAATGACAACAGGGCTCAACAAAACAGATATTAGACTGTAACCGAAATACGATGAATATATATTTTTTTTAATACAGAGTTCATTTTTTAATGAACTGTTTTCTATTACAAGATTTTATGAAATCTGAATGTAAAATATCCCGTTTGGAAGATTATTACTTAAACAAATAGAAAAATAGTTTTCTCTACATAAACAAATGTTGTTATAATAAGTAATGTGAACATTTTTATAACATCTTAAAATAAAAATAAAATATATAATATAACATTTAAACATTTAGATAAGCGTAAAACTAGTAGATATTTGTTATTGTACACCCACTACAAATGAAAAAATAAGTCTTTATCAATTTTAAAAACGTGTATTGGCTTTTGTGTTCATTTATTATATCATTTACTTTCAATTACGTTGCATGATTATATATAATATGAATAGGATATATCATTTACTTTCAATTACATTGCATGATTATATATATTATGAATAGGATGTATCATTTTACCTGAGCATGTTTACGGAAATTGAACGTATACTATTCAATGTTTATATCTTCTTTTTATTAGGTTAGAAAAGAAAATCCTCGAAGCATCATTTCCGGGCTTTGAATGTCTCTAGCGAATTTTTGTCTTCTTAGTATTTCGCATTTGTTCATTTCAGGCCTCAATACTGCATTTCCTTTCAATAGAGTAATTCTTGATATCATCAGTAAAATATGGCTACAGGTGTCTGCAAAACAGGCAGGAAAGTACAATGTAAACTCCAGAAATATTTTCTAATGGAAAACTCTTTTCTGTTACATGGCTGGTTTCCATTACATGATGTTGAGAAAGTCGAAAATAATTATCCAGTTAATATTTAAAATTTTACTGTACATTGTTATTTAATGGAAAAAAAACTTAAGTAAATCAAGACTACATTACATATGAAACAACGTAAGTTTCTTTTATGAATGTTTTATAAATAATACATAATTTAGCTTATCCTAATGAAAGCTAGTAAGCTGAATAAATAATCCTATTCGTTTATGTACGAAGTAAAGAGCTGATTGTTAGATAACTCCATTAGGAAACTAAAAATTTGTCTTAATTTTGAACGTATAAAATATTTTGTGTTAAAGATGGAACAGCAGAATAGCAACACTGCACGAGTATATTTACTATAATCTAATTCGTACAAAATCCCGTGTCTATTTTCCTTTTTAATGCAACTCTGCTACACGCTGGGTGCTTTCGACTCTTTGGTTTGACCAATACAGGAGTCATACATCGGGTTTAGTAACAAATATTTTCCTATCCTGTATATGTTACTTCTAGAAATCTTCAGTATGAACTACAAATATTTTTATCTTTCATTTTATTTGTCATGTTTCAATTAATCTTAATTAAACTTTTTATTGCTCTATCCTCGAAAATACGTTATATATGAGATAAAATGTGTAAAGGTATAGTTTGTCAGTATTGAGAAATGAATCTCTGAGGTTAACAGATTTGTGGTTAAAGCTATTAAAATAATGATTAAAGTTTCAAGGGGTGCACAATATTTTTTCTCATCAGCGGGCTCGCGTCGTAGTTTTTACGATACAAGTATTTCGTTCAGATAGGCAAGATATTTAATAATACAGACTCTCGTTAATGCGTCTCTGTTTAAGAAGTATCTCCGGTTAATGAAAGTAATTTTAAAATACAGATGTGAATGCTTAAAGCGATAAAAACACAACTCGAAAATGCTTACAAAACCCTTTTAATATGATGATCGATATGTTTCGAACGCACAAACAGCGCCATTATCAAGATCTACACGACAAACAAAGTATTATCGCAAAAATGTATTTATTATATAAAAAACAAATATATATATATATATATATATATATATAATTTAACAAATTACAATAACCATTCGAAAAATGTTCCGAAGGCTTAAAAAATAAAAATTACCGTACTTTCGTGTTATAGCACAATTATGATTATGCCAAGGTTGCAGTGATGATTTCGACAAGATCATCGCAAAGCTTATATATACATCCTATATACGCATATATATATTTCAAACACTCCTATTTGTGCCATATACGTCATTATACACATATTATTTACGTCTTATATGTCGTATATACATCATATACACATGTTATATATATACATTATATATGCGTCATATATGACTATAACTTGGCCATATACATCAAGAAATGTTATATATATATATCATATATTATTATAATGTCATACATGCTTTATAATTTGGCGCAGAAGTCCCATTTACTATCTACTGACTTCGGGTTTTGTATCAGAAGGTAGAATAAAACGAAATATCCAAATATGCCAACTTTTGTGTTAGCATTGAAATTTTTAACGCTTGGTACAATTTCTATTTGTAGACCATCCCCTAAGCAAAATTTAAGTATTGCTTTAACTCTTGTTTAGATTGATGTCTGAGATAAAGGTATTTTTAGGAAATTAAAGTTGATGACCACGTTTTTTGCTTTATAAGACGATTTCTCATCCGACGTCAATTTTTTAAGTCGGCTTCTTTTCATATCTGATAATTTGCATCTATCCTTTTTGTAACTTTAACATTTTTGTAACGATTTTCTGCATTTCTATTGCCTATTCAAAGAAAAATTTCCTAAAGTTACAGAATTTCATTAAAAACGCTTAAAAAATCTTCGAAAGTTACAGAATTTCGTTAAAAACAGTTAAAAGAGTAATGTGCGTACATCATTTGGTCCATTCTCGACCGAAAGTAACAAACAATTTTCCCAATGGTTAGTAATAATAATAATAATAATAATAATAATAATAATAATAATAATATATATATATATATATATATATATATATTATATATATAATATAATTTGTATATATATATAATATTATAATATAATATTATATATTCTATAATATTATATTAATATAATACATTATATATAATTTTATTATATGACTATGAACACAATTTCGTTTTCCCCATCGTTTTCCAGTTGCAATTAATTTTAAAGACATTGCTTAGAGCGTACTACTCATCGAATAATGTGGAAATGTTTTTCACAAACTGACCAAGCAGAATCGAAATTGCTTTTGTGCATTGTTTTTTCAAAAGCAACATGGATATAACTGTGGTTATTTACAGATACAATAATTGAGATAAAACAGACTTAATTTTCGAGTGTGTAGCAAAACTGGAAAATGATGTAGTAAAAAGATCATTTGTTCAAATGTTCTATAACAGACCTAATTTTCGAGTGTGTCGCAAAACTGGAAAATGATGTTGTGAAAAGATCATTTGTTCAAATGTTCTATAACAGACATAATTTTCGAGTGTGTCGCAAAACTGGAAAATGATGTAGTAAAAAGATCATTTGTTGAAATGTGCTATAACAAACATAATGTTTGACTGTGTCGCAAAACTAGAAATGATGTTGTAAAAAGATCATTTGTTCAAATAACACAAAGAGAAAGGAGATATTACTTCAATTAAAGTTAAAAAAATAAGTATGGCATTTTATATTGTTGTAGTAACAAACTGTCACTGACTTGCTATTTAACTAAAATTATTAAATTAAAGACAAATTTGTTTATTTTAACATTAAGTTGGTAACCTATATGATTTTTGTCAAAAACTGAATTCAATTTATTTAATGAAAGGGGATATTTTACACCATGAAAATGTTTACATCGTTTAATGTGGTTAGTGCGGATAAAAAATTAGTCTGCCAGTGGAAGTCCTCATCAACGGGAGTAGTAATAAAAAAGGTAATTTAGAAAAGCAATTATGCATATAAGTAGAGAAACTTAATTTTTGGGACATGTGAAAGCAAAAATAAACAAAACAAGCAAACATTTAAAGAAAGTAAGTACCATATCTATTTTATTTCTTTGCCTTCTTCAAAAGATAAAATTTCGATTTATTTTTCTGATTCCGTTTAAATTTTTATGAAATATTTCGTTTTACATCGTTGTTTTTTACTTAGTGTTTGTAACCTGTAATTATTACACATAGTTTAACAAAAACGCAAATGCAGGCTTCGTTTATAATTTGTCTACAAATGGTCAGATTTAAATCTTAATTCTCTAAGTATAAATACATTTATATTTTCCTTTTCTATTATTTCAATTAAACAGAAGTTAAGTTTATATTTTATATGAGGTTTTGCCTGAAAACACTATATTGAATTATTAATAATTTCCCTTCAATTAAAAAAAATATTTTCGGAAGAATAAAAAAAAATCTATTTTAAAAATAGAATTCTTTGGAAATATGTTTTATCCTTTTGGAAAGACATTTTCTAAGGTTATTTCTAGGAACGAATATTACACCTTTGGGACAAATATACCATCAAATGATATTGAATGCCCACATACCCTTTTAAGTTGATGAGTGTAAAAGCAATACAGAAAAGGAAAAATTTGTTATCAATTTTCAGAATTGAAAGGATAATTTATTAATAAATCTCAGTAACGCCAAAGAGTACGTTGATTTATTATCTAGTTAAAAATGATGTACATCAGTTGGTCAAGTGATTTTTATTTTAATCTTTATGTTTATGATATACAGGGTATTTCACTCTAGCATAAAACTTCAACAAATCATTATAAATAATAAAAATATAATGATAAAATAAATTACGTCTTTGTAAGGTAA